>BMAU01018820.1:52500-615473 GCA_019973935.1 Trichonephila clavipes | reverse complement strand
TGCACAGAAATGTGTTTAAAATTAACTTTTAATGTTTTTTTAAATTATTTACAGTCATATAACAAGTTAACAATAAGTATTAGCAATAAAAAAAAAATTTACTTCATTAGGAAAATAAATATATTCCAAAAACATTCCATTTTATTATCCATTTAACATTTCATCTAAAATTTTCCATTTTATATGTAATTGCTTTAAAATTGAAATCAAAAAGCAGTCAAAATGACTTCCTTGGGCAATCTAGTGTTAAACCAAAAACCTTCTGAAGATTAAAAACATTTATAAAAATAATTTGTGCTTATAACAGTACTTTAAGTAATTTTTCTAAGCCACTTCTATAAGTTTAATAAATCAGGGTTTTAAGAATTAATGTTGAGAGTTCACCTATTTTAAAAGTTAAAAAAATGTGTATAACAAATAAAGTTAAAATTTCAGGATAGTATTGAAAGTTTTAAAATGCGTTTGAATACTTAAAAAAAAAAAAAAGAAATCAAAATCGTTTTTACCGAAATCGTTTCATGGATTAATACAACTAAATTTAAAATTTCTCCCTTTAAATATAGAAGGGTAAGGAATTATTACAGGAGCACACAATATATGAAAATGCTTTTAAATATATACATTCATTGCAGAAATAGTTACATAATTTTCAAAAAACTTTTATATATAAAAATTTTTGCTAGAAATTTGCATTATCTTATGGGAATGATAATGCTAAATTGTATAATATATTAAATTGTTAAATCAGAGAATAGTAACTGAGCTTCCAAGGATGTATACCTCCTTTTATTAGATAGCGAGGGCTAGATGAAAGTAATACGAAAAAGGATTAACTTCGGCGCAAAGCCTCGGTTGGGGAATAATCCGAAAGAAATTCTCTTCCCCACGTATTTAAATTTGCGATAAAATGCCCGTGGGGAGTAACTGAATAAAATTTTTAAAAAAACTTAAATTTAAAATAAAAATAAAATGTCTAACCAACAATACCACAACGTTAACTTTGAAATAAAAAGAAAATAGCTTTGCAAACTTATGCAGTTCTTTAATACTTTTAATTTATATTTTTATATAAGTATAATAATTTGTGTTTTTAAAAAAAAAAAAGAGTGTAATACATTACTAAGTTTTGAATTTGATTTGTTTGCATGTTTGCAAAAAACATGTTTTATCCTAAAAATTTACAATAGTCTTAAGTAAAAACTCGATACTTATCGACATAAAATTAAATCTAAATTATTTTGAAAAAGTATTATTCCTTTGACGTTTCTCATTTCCATTCTACCTATTAATAGTCAGATCAATGCGTTTCCTTTCTCAGATAACTGTTACCATTTATCTGTGAAGTGCAATCATGCAAGAAACAAAAGATGACATTATATGCTTCATGAATGAACTACGCAACTGAGAAAAGTTTATTTAAAACTTTTAACACTCTTAGAGAAACAAATGTCCTGAAACTTTTAGAAGAGAAATGGACTTACATGATTAACTGATAAATGGATTATTTCAGTATAAAAGTTTTATTTAAATAAGTTAAGATTCTGTTCGAAAGGAAGTTAGTGTATCTAGAGTCATTTGAAGGTGAAATTTCTGGTTGTTATTTTAAAAATATATTTACTTTTTTTCTAAATTATTATCAGTGATTAGTGGTTATTTTTAAAAAATCATAACTTTTTTTTTCTAAATTAATATTTAATAAATAAAAATCATACTTTTAAACGTCCATTAAAATCTAAAGTTTAGCAATCGTTGCAGTAGAGCAGGGGTCAACAACCCAGGGGAAAGTAGTACAGTTATCAGTAGCATTCTGCACTACTCTACAAATGTGTCAATTTTTGAGTAGTTGATAAATTTGTTGTGGATTTTACTTGACAAACATCTTCAGATTTATGGACCTTCTTCGGAATTACAAAAAATTATGAAAGATAACTCTAGAGATAAATTTACAGCTATTTTATAAATTACTGAATGTCATTTCTAGAGAGATGTAATTGTTGGAAGAGAGAAAATTGCATGTACTCTCTGTTTTCCGCTTTTGATTCTACATAAAGTAAAAAAGACTTTCCTCGTGTGAAAAATATTCCGTGTCCTCAAAGGAATTATTTGACAACCGAAATGTGAAGGAAGAATCGTGTCAAACTAAAAGTCACACATTATACCCCTAAATTTGCGAACTGAAGGATAAGCGAAGCAAACACTAGGTTCGCATTAACATTTTTATTTAACTGTAATAAAAGGAAATACTTAGATGTTGTGTTGTCTATTTCTTATTTTAAAAAATATGTTTAAAAATACGTAATATATGTGTACGATTTATCTTTATACGAGGGTTGGGGCATATAAGGCATGACATCTATTTTTTTTCTTCTTGTTGATATGTGAACGGATCCCAAATGTATGTGCTGTGTGGAAGTTCTGCAGAGGCATAGTATGTACGCAGAATAACAGATGGATCTGCGATAGCTGGCAGTAGAGTAGTGAGACCAGAGAAATCAGTCAGTTAGTGAGTGTCGTGTGAGATGTAAGTAACCCGTGCTGAACAGCATGCTTACATCAAAATAGCCTTTCTCCGAAGGAGAAATACGATGGAATGTCCAGTGAATTAGTGGAAGCTCTTGAGAATGATGCCCTACCGTACCGTACAGTAACACGGTGGTGGGGAAATTTCAGCAAGGACGTGTATCAACCCGTGATGAGCAACGTTCGGGACGACCGGTCAGTGTGCGGAACAACTTAGCACGTGCCATCATCGAGCAGCTCATGGGCAGTATCACTACACTGAGGGTCTTTAGGCCCAGGTTTGCCATGTCAGCTTTATGTGTACTGTTTTTTTTTTTTCATTCTTTTGCACCGTGACGGCCATATTGCTCTGTATACTACAGCAATAAATTAGTGTGTTACAATATTTCAGTGCTATCCATTGCCCTCACATGTAGTTAACAACTTGTCCTTTCGTCTGTGTATCTCACATTTTACAACCGGACTGGTATCTTTAAGAAAATAAATAGTTGTCCTGACTTTTGCCCCATCCCTCGTCTTTTTGTTAAAGAAATAGTTACATTTTATGCTTTTTATTTTTGTGCTAAGAAATGTCTTTAAATCAAGGAAAATTAATTTAGATATATATTATGAATGCGTAAGTTTGTGAGGATGTTTGGCCGTCTTTCACGCAAAACAACTGAATGGATTTCAATGAAACTTTACAGTAATATAGCTTATACATCAGAATAACACATAGGCTATAATTTGTAGCATAGACTGTAATTACAAAGATATCCGGTGAAGTGTCCAAAATATAACGATATTTGTCAAGTAAGTAGGAAAAAAAATTCTGCCATCTGCAAGCAATTCTGGCATGCGCTGCAAAAAAGCCCACGGCAGCATATATCAATCTTTTTGTTTGTGAAGAAACCCTTTTTTTGCTTTGGCTACGCAAGGCGCTCGCTTTAATTTATTCCTGTTATCAGTATATCCCTAATTTTTTTATTTCGAATAAAACTAAGTTTTGAAGGGAGGTTGTTATAACTCTCTCTTTATTTGAATGTTTTTTTATCATTTTATTATGCACATTTGGTAGTAAGAAATTGATATTTTTCAAATAAATGTTTTTATCACTTCTGATACTTAAAGTAAATAAACTTTCTTTCACACTGCATCATTTGGACAAATTTTCAAAATTAGTTTGTGGTTAGTAGTTAATTATAACGCTATAATTTTAATTGAATAGGAAGATATTGCATTTTTTTATAAAAAATAATTATAACTACTGTAATCTCTGTATTTTTGGAGTGAGTGAATATTAACGTCATTTTGTTCAGCTACACGAGGGCTTTTATGACGGACCACGTAATTTTGAGCCATGGTCAAGTGACGTGGGTGACATTTAAGCTGGCATCTCCTTCTCCTAACAACCACACCACACCGAATTAGCAGGAATATATTACCAATACTTAGCAGGAACGTTCTTTGAAATCCCCTCTTCCAAGATATATGGCAGCACAGGTTCTAATATGAATATTTTGGCAAAAAGGCGAATAGTTTTGTAGCAAATATTGCGTTTTCAGCGGATTGCAAAGATTATTATTTTCGACCCGAAAAAGAGTTTATGTCAACATTTAAATGTCTCATGTTTTTGTATGTTAATGGAGACCTTAGAAAACGATTTGACTATTTATTTTAAGTGAAATGTGTACATAATTAATTTTACAGTGGAATATCTTTAATTCATTTATTAGCGTTAATGGATTAAATTTCCGAAAGTGGAGTATTTTGTTTATGTATATCCCCTTAATTTTCAATGTAGGGTTAAAAAATATTGTATGGAAAAAAAACTGCAGTAAATCATAATGCGGTTGATAAAATATTAACGTGCATCGCTCCCCTACATGGCAAGTCTTACAAAGCTCTAATAAAGCTCGAGCTATGAAAGTAGCTAGACATTTGCCAACTTGACTCTATCGTTAACATTTCGCTATGTTTTTCATTGAATCGCCATTATAATTTAAGAAACGGCGTTGCATGCTAATATTACAAATTTAACATAAATTAAGTACAACAGAAAGTAATATTAATATATTACACTTTCAGATATAAATTATTTACACTATTTTTTAAGCGTTCATTACACAAAACTTTTAACAAAGTGTTACTTCTGCTGAGCAAAAATTAGCTTAGGCAGATATTTTCAAAATCGACCCTCAAGGGTGTTGCGGGGAGTTATAAATAAACAAAATTATTTTTATCAGTTATTAAAGCTACATACTTAAAATTTAACACACATAAGTGTTTTTTTCTTTCTTTTTTTTTGTTTAGCTGAAATATGCAAAAGCTTTTTGTTTAATTTGAAATTCACGCAAATTTAACTCATTAAAAACTTCTTTATCCTTCAATCTGTGTTGTTTAATTTTTCAGTTCACCCGTGCGAAGAAAGAACGGGTATATACCAGCTAGTAGATAATAAATCTATAAATATCTATGTTATTGACCTTGATTTTCTAATTCTGCATGCAATATCTAGGGAATGGATTGGTTTCAAACTTGTTCAAGTGAGTGACACGCTGAATCGTATTGGTAGATATGTTTGGCAAGCCGCAGCGAAAAAGCTTTCTGAACCCTGATATGGAGAGTATTTATATAGCTAACACTTATGCTATCTTTTTTTTATAAAAATATAATAAAACTGAAAATAAAGCTAAAATATTTCATAATATTATCTAATGCTTTGAAATTATATATATATATATATATATATATATATATATATATATATATATATATATATATATATATATATATATATGCAATAATTCCCCCAAGCACCCTTTTAATTAACTCTTTTAATAATATTCAAATAATCTTTAATTATTTGATTCGAACCTAACACCCTGATCTTAATCGTAATCGACTAATATTATTACATCATAAATCCTTTCCCACCATTGCGACCAATCAGAGCTCTTTTTACAAAAATGTCACGTGGTCTTCAACGTCAGGTATAAAAAAACCGATGTCTCTGAAAGCCCTCCTCTCTTCGTTCGTTTCTCTGTAGTCATGTAGACGGCTGCTTTGTGTTGTGTGTTGCAATTTCTTTGTCTGTGTTGTGTCAACCATGTTCATCGTAATTAATATGCCTAGGTGTTCACGGTATTCAGTAAATTGAATTTACTAATTTACCTGACTGCCTCGTCGATCTTTCCATAGAAAATGCATCAACATACAGAATTACTATTACATGACCTAATAAAATTACATTGAAATTAATAAGTTCAGTAAACATTTCGGTGATTTTTAAGACATTAAAAAAGAAACGATCTTTGCAATTTAAAATCTAATATTAAAATAGTTGTGGAAAAGATGAAATTACAGTTTTGTGTATCATGATTTGATACTTTTACTTTTATTTCTACAGATTTTGGCCAGAAAAATTTTATTTTTTTTACCTAGTTTTCGTTCCCAGATTGTTATTTATAATATCATCCACAAACAGATTTCATTAAATTCAGGTATGAAGTAAAACAATTTAGCAATTTTTGATTGATTTCGGTTATTAATTAGCATGCATATTGAAATATTATGTATTTCGGTTATTTTGTATATTGATTCTTTTAGTATTTTTTTCAACACCATAATAACTTCTATATAGTACAGCATTTCTCAAACTGTGGGGCGCGCCTCCCTTGGGGGCGTGATAATCTTACAAGATATCAAAAAGTCAGAAATAAAAGATTTAAAAAAATTGGAAATTTACTGAAAGGAAGCAAAACAAAAGGCATTCTGACATAATAAAAAGAGTAAAGTACACATTTACACTGATATATTATTCTTATAAATAAATCAGTACTTCATCATGTATTTGATAATTAATTTTTTATCAATACTAAGTTATGAACAAGAATAGTAATTACTGGTAATTCCCATGGGCTTGTCATATACACAATTAAACACAAAATTTAATACTTAACTCAGTGTTTCTCAAAGTGTGGGGCGCCCCCCTGGGGGCGCGATGACCCTACAAGGGGGCGCGAGCGTATCGAAAATTTAAAGATTTTTTTAAAAAAATAACCGGAAAGAGAAGTAAAACAAAATGCTTTCTTCCATAATAAAAAAAAAAAAAAAATATACACAACACACTGGCATAATTTATATTTATTATCTAGCTTTTTTCCGTCATCAAATAGCTATCTTGGATCCCAAAACCAAATTACAGAAAAAAAAAAAAATATTTTGTTTTATTTGCTGTTTTTCCTCAATGAGAGATTTTTATTACGTTTTAACATAAAATATTACTCGTTAAAAGAAAAAAACGAAACCCAGACCCTGAGAAAAATTCTAAGAAGATAAACAATTCACCGCTGCAATTATTATTGAAATACTGTACATTAGTTGTAGAAAAGAAAAGGAAGTCATGATTCACTTTTCAGCCAGGCTGCATAGTACGTTCAGTTCAGTTCAGGTTTTGTGGGATATGGAGCAACAAAGGCTATGATCCCCTAAAAGACAGATGTTTCTTAAAAATTAGTAGATGTCAAAATATTTCAGTTTCTGGATAAGAAATCTGAATGTTAATTTGACCTTCAATCTTATGGTATGGTTATTATCAATATTAGTTCCCTCCCATCTTTCATGTGTTTGCTTTTCGCTTAAGGAAATTGTAAATAATTGAGTTTTGCGATATTTGGGTCTTGTACTTTTGAATCATTTTAGTTCAGTTTTATTGACTTTTTCTCAAATCATCAAAGAATTGAATAGTCCTTGAAAGAAGGTAAGTATACTTTCTATAAATTAAAATATTTCACTAGAATTCCGATTTGTATCGTGTACAGTAAAAATAATTCTAAACAAATGATTGGGGTGACTGAGTCCCCCCGCACTACATTAATGTTAGTATCGAGTACGCGCCTGCTCCCGGGTTAAACTTTTTGAAGTCTTCTCGCTTTAAATGTTAAAAAGTAACACAATTATTCTTCATCGGAATTTTATATTCTTTTTCATAATTTAACATTAATTCTAAATGCTAATTGTGTGAGGTTTAAAATTACAGTTCTTTTAAACAGTTATTTACAATTATAGCATTTATCTAAAAAAAAATCATTTTACATTTTTGTATACAATGTAGTGCACAAAGTTTTACTCTCCTTACAGTTCAGCTATTATATCAAGAATAATGTTTTATTTTTTTTAAAAATGAACTTGTGCGAAGAGTCGGTGTTTCAGCCAGTATACGTTTGATGTATCAGTAATGAAGAAGGTATTTTATAAATAATTTCTTATTACTGAATTTGGCCGCGGTAGCCGAGTGGTATAGGTATCGGATCGTGGCTTGCCTTGTCACGAGTTCGAGCCCAGTACCACTAAAGACCCGCCGTGTAGGACAGCGTTGCACGTTAAATCTGTCGAGAGCTGAAACGTCCTCCCGTTGGTGTGGTGTGGTAGTTAGGAGAGGGGGTGCCAGCTCAGGTGTCATCCACGTCACTTGACCATGGTTCAAAATTACGTGGTCCGTCGTCAAAAGCCCTCGTGCAGCTGAACAGTGCGACGTTAATATTCAATCAATCAATCTTATTACTAAATTAAGAACAAGTTTAATAATTATTAGGGACTTTCACGGGCTTTTCTTGTAGAGGAAAGTTTTTCAAAGGAAGGTTTTTAATATCAGAAATTGACACTTAAAGAGTTATTTTTCTATATTTAGCTGAGATCTATATTTTGTCTTCAAGGCATCCACTGCAGAAAATCCGGTTTGCAAAAGGTAGGATGTTGAAAATGGTAATAGTATACGAAGTGCTTTTGTTTTCAGTACAGATAATTCCTCATCCACCTCTACCCCAAATTCAAAGAGCAATTTATTACAAAATTGCCTTTTAATTTTTCACTGCATGTGAAATCTATGAAGATTTCTTCTTCGGAAGTTGAGAGCCCTTCTGGAGTATCTTGAAATAGATCCCTAATCCACTCGTAACTTGCTACCAAGCTGTCCTCATCCAGAAAATACTTTTTAAAATTCTTTGCCAACATAGCTAAATGATTTTACATGTTTTAAAAACAACTTTCACATGTTGTTCTACAGATTTGTAAGTTTTAACACATATCGAGCTGGGGCTTTTTTCCATCATTTACTTCAGTAGTGGTAAATTCAAAATTTAAGTATTTTTGAGAAGATCGCCTTGATTTAATTTTTCGGAACCATGCTCGTTCGTCTGTGTACTTGTTGATTCTTTATTATGGTCGAATGTTTGCTTACGACTTAAAAATGTATGTATGATATTGTTTTTAATTTACTGCCGTAAATACTTAATTACCGTGAATTACAATTAACGTGGAAATTAAAAAAATGTACATTCAAGCTAGATTCGGTAGCTATAGAGTATCGAGTCGACCAAAACTGACTGAATTGTACGAGGAAAAGCATTTTTACATGTTTTGCGCAGACGTCCGATAGGTTGCCCAGACTCACGCAAACGTACCCTATAATGCCAGATGTGATGGATATGATAGAGAGCGACATTGACTAGACTATTTTTCTAATGACATTTGTGCTTTGAGAAATGAATGCTGAAGGAAATAAATCCTTAATTAAATACATCATTTTGCGATCTGTTCCAATTTAAAAATTAGAGAAAGAAAAATAACATAATTCTCTAAGTAATATATATATTTTAAGTAATTTTCTTAATATATATATATATATATATATAAATATATATATTACTTAAAATATACACAAAATTTAATATACTTATCGTATTAATTTGTACGGTTTATAATTAAGATCGTATTGTAACCATTTAGCGTCTCTCTCTCAAAGTGCATTTTTATTGCAGTAAATACATTATTGTACAGGGGGCGAGACAAAAATTATGATTGAAAATTGGGTCGCCAGTATTGAAAGTTTGAGAAACACTGCTTTTAATGTATGAGTGGCGCACAGAGTATTTTAGGACTAATTAATTAATACTAAATTAAGAACAAGTTTAATAATTATTAGCTACTTCCATGGGCTTGTCTTACAGAGCAAAGTTTTTGAAAGGAGTTTTAAGATAAGAAATTGAGCCTCTGAGTTCATTTTCTATATTTAGCTGATATCTATATTTTGTCTTCTAAGCAACCACCGCATTTTGTAATATGTTCCAATTTAAAAATCAGAGAAAGGAAAAATAACTTAGTAATTATACTATTACTTAACTTTGTTTTGCTTAAAAGTAACATATACAAAAATTTAATACTTATGTCATGAATTTGTACGGTTTATAATAAATATTGTTGCTTTATCGTAAAAGTGCATTATTATTGCATTCAGTAAATTATTATGTATAATTGGGGGCGCGATAAAAATTGTGATTGAAAAGGGGGCGCCAGTATTGAAAGTTTGAGAAGCACTGACTTAACTTGATAATTTGTATGGTTTATAATAAAAGTCATATTGTAGCTTTAGCCTGCAGCTTTTAGTACTTTAATTTTGAAATAAATACATTGTTTTTGTATGGAGGGGGCGCGATGAAAATTATGATTGAAAATTGGGTCGCAAGTACTGAAAGTTTGAGAAGCACTGAGTTACAGTGAATATTGTGAAGATTTTACATAAATACTACAGGTGATGATAGCAGTGAGTCCATTTTTTCGACTCAAAATTAATAAAAAAGAGCTCTGGTATTTTTATAATTTTTATATTCTTTTATTCCTATATTCTTATAATTTTTATATTTTTATATTATTATATTTTATAACGCATATGAAATAAAATACTGCTTATTGTGTTGAATAGTGCATATAAGTTATATAAATATTGTGTACACCGTTTTCATATTATTAATAATTTCATTTTATTAGTGTCTATTTTTTTATCTTTTTAAAAATGTATTTCATGTATGCAAAATTTTATGTAACAAAATAAGGTGTTACAACGATGGCGCCAGAGTAAATTTTATACAAAATTATTATTTTAACATTTATATATCATATATTTTTATAAATAATATATTACTGTTTGATATGATATTGTTTCCTAATATAAAAAATTGAATACATTATCTGCTAGCTATAATAGGAATATATTATTATGAAGGAATAGGAGGAAACGCGAGCTCTTATTCTGGATGTCGAAGAGATTTGAACGAGCTAATCTTGAGTTATATGTACGGAAATTCATTTTTATCAATTAATATTTTGGAAGTGTCATTACTACGTTTGTTGTTATAGCTTCGTTTATTTTAGAGCATTTTGATTTTTGTATTCCTGTTACTTAAATATATATACTCTGTGTAATATGCGTTTCCAAATGATGTTATGTATTATTTTCTTTTTGTTGAAAATTGATTAAGTTTGTAAAAAGAGAAAAACCCCGCTATGACTCCCTTTTAAAAAATTGGGGGGCACATGTTAGGATAGTAAATTAGATTAAAAATTAAACTCCTTATCTAGCACTTAACTCATATTTTTCTTTTGATCTTCAAGTATCAAACTAATCACCCATTTATTTCCTTCGAGCATATGGTCTAGCCAATAAACATGTCTAATTCCAGATCATTAGATTTAATAGCTCTTTATGTCAGCATTAACTTTCAAGTACACTCATAAAATCCGCGATACTTACCGCATCTGTATTTTAAGTGCTAACCCATTTAAAACACACGGTGGAGTTCTTTTTTGTCTCTCCTTTCAGCGTCAGAACTTGTACAGATTTCATCAAATAAAGATATATATCAAATAAAGATATATATATATATATATATATATATATATATATATATATATATATATATATATATGTGTGTGTGTGTGTGTGTATGTGTGTGTGTATGTGTGTATGTGTGTGTGTGTGTATGTGTGTGTGTGTGTATGTGTGTGTGTGTGTGTGTATGTGTGTGTGTATGTGTGAATGCATATGGGAGACAACAAGGGTCGAAGACATTTGTCTTCCTTCTGGTTTATTTGAAACGTAACAAAATTAGTTAAAAAGTTACACCTAACTAAATTTCTACTTTCTAACACATAGATTTCCATGATGTGACGAAGGGAACGCCTGCTCGCGCACCCTAGTCTCTGCTGCTGTGGATGTAGTATTGAATCATTCATGCAGTCCAATTTTTCTAAAATCATATCGATCCTTAGGTTTTGATTTTATGGCTTCATAGGGACCGAAGAACTTAGACCTCAGTTTCCAGCTAGTTCTAAATTGTGTTCATTGGATGACGACGATATCTCCGATCTCATACTGGTACGTCTTTTTCCGTTTCTTATTAAAATTTCGACAGTTTTCCTCTTGCACCTTCAGAATGTTTCGCTTGGCTTCCTCCCGAATTTTTTCACGATTTTCAGTGAATATCTCACCGATTTCCTCTTCCAATAGTTTTAGAATTTCCAATATCTTGTTTGATCCTCATCTTTACTCCGGTCAAAATTTGAAACGGCGTCATATGAGTTCTTCGTGAAATTGTTTAATTGAGTGTTCTCTGTATGGCTGGAACAAACTTGTACCATTTTGATGCGTCAACAATGGATAGCTTCGACAAAATTGGGATCAGAGAACTATGAATCCGTTCAATCGGTCCATTCCCTCGGAGTATTCCAGTTGTTATGCTTAGATGTTGGATGTTCTCATTCTTTCAGTATTCTCGAAATTCTTTTGAAGTAAATGCAGTACCTTTATCTGTTATGATACGGTGAGGATTACCAAAAGTAATCTCCTGTCACTTAAGTTTCTCTAGAGCATCACGGGAAGAAGTGAACTTTACGGGACAGAGAGAGAGAGAGAGAGAGATAACCATCCGAATTTAGTGAATGCATCTATTATTGAGAGAATGTGGTTATAGTTTTTATTTGTAGATGGCAAAGGAACTAAAAAGTCAATATGGTAAGTGCTAAGAGGAATAGTTTCCTTAAAAATAGGATTTAACAACACTTCATCTTTCCCTCGTTTTTGTGTACAAGAATGCATTCAGTACAATTATTAATAACGTTTTCAACGCATTTTCTAACATTATGAAAATAAAAACTTTGTTTTACCATGCGTTCAGTTTTATTAATACCAAAATGTCCTTTAGAATGAACATTTTTAACGATTTCTGTTTGCATCTATTGAGGTCCTACCAAAACATCATTATCATTTTCAATTTTATATAGGACATCATTTTTAACAACAAAATCATTAATTTGCTTATTTTCTAAAAGGGTTTTTAATGAATTAATGTACTTATCATTTCACTGACAATTTGCAAGTTTAGTGGTTTTTTCATCATATGTTATGGTCATTACAGGATAACGGCTTAAACCATCTACATGTCCCATTTGTTTGCCTGGACGATGAATGATTTCATAATTAAAGTCTTCATAAATAAGGCCCATCTAGAAATTTTAGGAGTTAACCGTTCTTTACTCATAGTTTTTTGGAATGCCGAACAATCAGTTACAATTTTAAATTTGTTGCCAATGAGATAGTTCCTAAAATTTCTTAAGAGATTCGATTATAGCAAAAACTTCAAGCTCATAACTTGAATATTTTTCATCCTGGGGGAGTGATTTCCTTGCTAAAATAGTGCACGAGGGTAAGTTTACTATCGTCCGATTTTTGTAACAGAATTTCACCGTAACCAAATTTACTAGCATCAGTATGCAATTCAAGTTTTTCACCTTGTTTGAAAATATGAAGCACCGGATTTTCAGAAAGATTTTGTCGTAAAGTTTGAAATGCTAATTGCTGTTCAGGTCCGAAATGAAACACAGCATTATCCCGTAGTAAATTACTGAGAGGTTTGGCTATTATGGAATAATTTTGGAAAACTTTTGACAGTCCAAAGAAGCTTTGGACCTGTTTCACGTTTTTAGGTTCTGGAAAATTCTGAACTGTTTTGGTTTTGTCCAAAGACGGTTTAATTGTACCCATTTCAATTATGTATCCCATGAATTCAATCTTTGATTTGAGGAAGTTACAGTTTTTTAAATTTAATTCTAATCCATATTCAGATACAGTTTTTAACACCCTGGGTAAACGGTTTAACCCGTCAAGTTCATCCGAAGAAGGGATAATAATATCATCCATGTAGATTATGATGACTCTCTTTTTAAGAAGGTCTCGGTAAACGTGATTGATAAATCTTTGAAAAACATTTGGACTATTACTAAGACGAAATGGAACTTTATTAAATTCATATTGCCCATTATGTGTGACGAATGAAGTAAATTTTTTACTTCTTTCTTCCATTTTAACGTGAAAGAATCCGTTTTTTAAGTCAAAAGTTGAGAAGAAATTTCCCGACTGGAACTGATCTAGAATTTCTTCTATTAAGGGTAAAGAATACCGATCTTTGTCAGCCTTAGAATTAATTTTGAGATAATCAATGCAGATTCTTAAATTATCATCCTTTTTCTTACACAATACTATAGGTGAACAATAATCAGAACAATTTTCTCTTATTACCCTGTTGTAACCAATCATCAATTTGATTCATTTACCTGTAATTTCTCAGAATAAGGTAAACGTCAGGCTCTCTGACACACAGGAATATTATCTTTCAATATAATACACTCATTTTTAACTTAGTACTCTTAATTTTACTAGGTTTAAAATTCTTAATCAGAGAACTCAAATCATTTCTAAAATTAAAGTTTTTAACATGTGACAAATCATAACTAGAATTTTCTATCGCATTTGCAACAGTAAAAATAGAATAAGCACCTAAAGAGGATTTACTTTCACTCAACAAAACATCACTCTTATCACTCTCATCACTCTTATCACTCTCAAACACTTATTTTCTTCATTTCAGTATGTTCACTGGGGTGTATAATAAATTCTTCGGTCAAGGTTGGTGATGTTTCCGTTCGAACACTTAAACTGGGAGAGTGCTGAGTAAGAGATATATTCACTGATGCCATTTATACTGCTCGCTTTTCGTTAAAACATGTGCTTAATGTTATTTTACCTTCGGGAGGTTTGTTGAATGTGATCAGCGAGGAATTTAAAATTGGGATTTGACAACCTGAATCAAGGCTATTACGGGCTGATTTTCTACAAAAATGTTTACGTATTGGAGTTGTTGTGTGAACTCATCGCTTTTTTGTTGTTCTTCGCTCTTGACTTTCAAACTATTCGCGTTTTTTCTGTTATAGATGTGGCTGCTAGATTCTTTAGGCTTAAAACGCTTCTCACAATCTCTTGCATAATGAGATGAATCACCGCATATGTAGCAATTTTTATTTTGTCTTTAGAGATTTTAGGGATAGCTATCTCTACTCTTTGGTTTATAATTTTGTGATCTATTTTTAAAGGGGTCTTCGGTATATCCACAAGCAATAGGAGTTTCCTTACGCGATCCGCTTCTAGATGAAATAAAATATCGCACTCTTTAGCTAAATCTATAGGCCTAAACCAGTCTTCCGCTTCTCAAATGCCAATATGAGTTGCGGTTTTCTTATTTAAAGTTTCAAATAATCTATCAGAAATTAAAAAATCACATAGCGATTCAAAGGAATTAACTTTTCTAAACGAACAATAATATTAGATGTTTGCCGTCAATCTTGCAGCAAATTGTATGTATGTTTCGCCTGATGATTTTACAGCATTTTTAAATGAGTTTAAACTCTCGCGAGGGGTTACTTGGAATTCTCTGAGTACTATTGATTTTAGTTTTTCATAGTCATTTAATTCCTCCTTTTTAATATACAATAAGACATAATGAGCTCTTTCGTCCAGAAGATTTATTAAAATTTCAGATTTATATTCGTCATTAATTTTCTTGGTTAAAAATGCGCGTTCTAATAATTGGAAGAACAGATTAAAATTTTCAGATCTGGTGGGAACAGGAAGAGATAAAGTTTTAATGCTTTTATGATGTTTTCTATGTCTGTTTCGAACTGTTTATCTTCGACTTTAGCTGCAGGATTTAAACTTAATGCTTTATTTTTAACCGTCTGAAGCTCGACTTCTTTTCTAACTGTGCTAACTGTTGTTTTGCGAGCTCAATTTTCTGATTTTCTAAAGTTGCCTGTCTTTCGTTTCGCGATACCCTCTCATTTATACAGTTTTTAATTAAAGTTTTATTGAAATCTGCATCACTTCCAAATGTACTACTCTCCTCAATTTTAGTCTTAAGTTTTGCTATGGTGTTCGTACTCTCCACAGTACCGTCTAGATCCTCTTATGAGATCATCTTTGAGAGCGTTTTTCTACATTTTAGAAAAATATGGAAAGATCCTACCTTTTTTTTTCTAGCTCCCTTGTTGCTCGCACGAACGATGTATCCAATAATTGAAGAAAATCACTGGTTCACCCCTACGCAGATGAACACAGTTCCCTCAACCTCTTCGCGGGTTACATCGTTAGACGAAAAATAGTTCTTGAAATTCAAGAAACAAAGTTCAAGAAACAAAGTTCGTGTTGAATCTTGGAACAGCTGCTACTGCACGCGAAGACTGCGTGTTGTTTTGATTTTTGTTGAGAGATTCAATTGGGTGGTGATTCTTCAACCGATTCCACAAATACCGATTCTATATATATATATATATATATATATATATATATATATATATATATATATATATATATATATATATATATATATATATATATATAGATTAGATCTATAATTTATTGAGATTATTTATTACTTGATTATTTATTACTTGATTAGATCTATAATTATGGTCATTTTGTAGATTTAGCGTCAAAAAACAGTATTATTGTATGCAATACATTGTTATTGTATAAGGGGTGGGAGAAATTAGGATTGAAAATTGGGTTGCACACATTGAAAGTTTGAGAAGCACTGTTTTAACACTAGAACAGCCGGATTTTAGACATACCTAAAACTATCATTCAGGGTCAATATGACCCTCATAAAGGAATTCAACCCGGATAAATGTAATTTTTTTGACAAATTGTGGTTAAAATTAAAATATATAAGAATTTTTAAAGATTTTTCAATTTTTTTAGATTTATTTATTTTTTAAATTCGTTTTTCCCACATACCTTCAGAGTTTTTTTTTTTTGAAATAACAGTATATAACAGGCAACATATATACAGTACAATATATTTCATTACACAATTTTCTTTAGCATAAGCAGAGGTGACAAGAAAATAAAATTACTAATACAAATAAAAAAATAATACAAGTTTGCAATCAATACTCCCCATTTTAGCTTTAAGGTAAATACAACAGCATACACACTTGGCAGTGAAAGCAACACATACACCAGAATTTGGTTACTGGAATATCTAACATCTCACAAAAGTTTTATTTTGACCCTGGCAACATTGAAAACTAACATTTGTTTCATTTTAGGTCTTTTACTTGATTTATTTGGGAGGAAGGATTCATCTGTTTCGCAAAGCACCAATTCATAGATCTTCCCTGGTATCACAAAAATAAATTCTCAACTTTAAACTGAGGTGCCTGAATAATACTTAAAACTTGTGCAATAATTCACGGCGCAAATGTCAAGAACGTTGTAAAAAACATGAACTTCCTATTACAATAACCCAGTGTTTCTCAAACTGTGAGGCGCGCCACCCTGGGGGGCGCAAGCATATCGAAAATAGAAGATTTAAAAATAATTAATTTACTAGAATGAATTAGAACAATATACTTTCAGTCATAATAAAAATGCACTTTTACTCAGATATAATTTATAGGCACGCGATATTAAGTCATCAAAAATAAAAACTTCTTCAATACCTAATTAGCTATCTTTGATCATATAACCAAATAAAAAAACTTTTATTTGATTTGCTGTAATCCCATGATGAGATATTTTTTACTACGCTTTCTTTTTAAGCCTAACATACTACTCTTTCAGAGAAGAAACAGATCCCAGACCCAGAATCGAAGAAATTTTGGAACATAAAAAATTCCTCACTGTCATTATTTTTTAAATCCTGCACATTATAGCTGTAATTTGTATGACCTTCTAAGTTATTGGTACAGTTAGTTATGACCCCTCTCTTACGTGATTGTTTCTCATTTAGGGAAGTTGTAAGTAATGTATTTCTCTGTTGAGCTTTGTTCCAAGCAAAAAGAAACGTTTTACACAATTTTTTAGCAGTAACATACATATTATCATAATGAATACAATTTTTACCCGAAAGTCGTCGCGCGGGACACACAGATAACGAAATCGCTAATTCTGGCAAAACTGTTTATTTGTTATCAAAGAAAAATTGAAAAGTTCTCGAAAGTAGGTAAGTAAACTTCCTATTAGTTAAATTATTCACTGGAATCACGATTTGTATCGTGTACAATAAAATAATTATAAAAAAAGGATTGGGGTGGCTCAATAACCACGCTTGACCGTATCAAGTGCGCAACTGCTCCCGGGTTAAAACATGTTGAAGTCTTTTCGCTTTAAATATTAAAAATAATACTGTTATTCTTCATCGGAAATTTAAATTATTGTTAATTATTTAACATTAATTATAAACGCTAATTCTGTGAGGCGTAAAATTACAATTCGCTTAAAACTAATTATAATTTGAGCAACCATTTTAAAAAGATCATTTTACATTTTTGTAAACATTGTCGAGCACTTGGCTTTGCTTCCCTTACAATTCAGCTATTATATCAATAATGTTTTGCTATTATATCAATGATGTTTTATTTTCTTAGAAATGAACTCGGGCATGAGGGCACTTCAGCCGGTATACTTTTAATGTATCAGTGCTGTACAGAGTATTTTATAACTAATTAATTAATAATAAAGTAAGAACAAGTTTAATAAGTATTAACGATTTCCATGGGCTTGTCTTGCAAAGCAAAATTTTTATAAGGAATGCTTATGATTAGAAATTGATCCTCTAAATTCTTTTTCCATAATTAGCAGATATCTATATTTTGTCTTCTAAGCAGACTTCGCATTTTGCAATATGTTCAATTTAAAAATTAGAGAAAGGAAAATTAACATAATAATTTTCCTATTATTTTATTTATTTATTCTTGCTTAAAAGTAGTATACAAAATTTAAAAATTATGTTACTAATTTGAATGGTTTATAATTAAGATAACCTATTGTAGCTTTAGCATCAAAGTGCATTATTATTGCATTCAGTACATTATTAATGTATAGGGGGCGCGATAAAAATTGTGATCGAAAAGGGGGGCGCCAGTATTAAAAGTTTCGATAAGCACTGCAATAACCCAAGCTGTAAATAAACTGTTCGTTTTCTATCCTTGCTCAGACTGGGAAAAGTAATTTAATACGTATGTTTTACATTATTTGCTGGACATAACTTGATTTGAAATTCGTTCAGTTTATTTGCCATGCATTGGATGAATTTCTGTCGATTGATTTTCAAGGCAACAATTTTTCATCAGTTTGTGCTTCTTATTCAAAACTATAACAGAAATAACAAAATTTCAATCAGCTTGCGCTAGGTTTCAGAAGCTAGAAGATATTTATTAGTCGTAAGGTTGCAACAGGTCTATCTGCGTTTCTACTAATCCTTTGGTTAAAATTGTCCTTTTAACTGTGATTTCAGTTGAAAACCGCTTACTGTAAAGAAGACTTTGTTTATGTAAATTACAAATTATATTTAAAAGTTAGTCGTAGAGTAGGCACAATGATGGTTGAAAGAGAAGATAAAAGAAGTGATAGCTTTAGCCATCGGAGGTCGTATAGTTACACTAAGTGGAAGATTATTCAAAGATATTCAAGTATTAAAAAAAAGAGCACTCAAGAGCTCAGATAAGTGATCTTATTTCAGTTATATTAAAATTTACTATGATTGCTCCTCGGGCTAAGTGATATAGTTGTTTCTACCTTAAGTTGCTTAAAGTTTTTAAGTGAAGTAGTAAATAAAAGTGTGTTAGTTATTAAAATGTATGATCTTTACTCGAACTCTCCAACTTCCTCGTCTGCCGGGACGCGACAAATTGATCCACTCAGCTATTTCGCTCATCTTATGCAAGATATCGCATACTTTCATGGAAAAGATTGCGTGTCATTTTCTCTTTGAATACTGTTTTTTCCAATTTTTGTACCCCAAATCATCTGCAAAAAGTTTGAATGACCTAACGCTCCACTAGCATGTTACATAGCGGAAAAGGTAACATGCCTGTGGAGCATTAGGTTGCTGTAGTCTTCGAAATGACGTCGAGATTCGGCAACTGTACATTTTGTGTTTTATTTCATTCACTGTCAAATACTTGTTACGAAGCAGGATTTATCCCAATGTTATGAAGAACAAAAAGCATTAGTCATTTTTGCAACTGAATGTATGGATGACATGTAATCATTGTTAGCAGAAAGATTTAGCAAGTTATTGCTCCATCCGTGCGTACAAATTGACGCGAAAAATTGATCCCCTCAGCTATTTCGCTCATATTATACAAGATATCGCATACTTTCATGGAAAAGATTGCGTGTCATTTTCTCTTTGAATACTGATTGTTCCAATCCATCTGTTTGAATGACCTAACGCTCTCCACAAGCATGTTACATAGCGGAAAAGGTAACATACCCGTGGAGCATTAGGTTGCTGTAGTCTTCGAAATGACGTCGAGGTTCAGCAACTGTACATGTTTGTGTTTTATTTCATTCACTGTCAAATACTTGTTACGAAGCAGGATTTATCCCAATGTTATGAAGAACAAAAAGCATTAGTCATTTTTGCAACTGAATGTATAGATGATATGTAATCATTGTTAGCAGAAAGATTTAGCAAGTTATTGCTCCATCCGTGCGTACGCCCATGTTCACGTCAACACCTTGATTTATAAACAACAGGAAAAATCACGTTGCCGGAACGTTCCGCAAGGTCCCTATCATTTCTTTTCAGAACATGAAGCATTGTATGAGTTCTCGTTATCAAAAAAAAACCATCTTCATAGTGTTCAGTATTCGATTACAGGTCAAACAGGACTTTTTTCATGTAAAACATTCTATAGAATGGCAACGTCGCTGGACTTGGACACATTTCAGAGAAGAATTACAGTGGTTAGAGTGACTATTAATTCGAAGTAAGCGCAATAGGGAGAATAATACTTCTCTCATCACTCTGCACCATTCAAACAAAGCCAAAATGGTGTTTTAACTCTTCTCCTTTTATTCATCGCTATAGTTTTCGCTTGGTTCCCCATGCTAAAAAAATAAATCCTAAAAGGGAGACATTGGGAAACAGAAAACAGACTTTCACGAGAAAAGGTAACATTTTTCTTATGAGGGTCAAAAGGACCTCTGTTGGCTGTTTATTTCTATGATTATTTAATTTAATAATTATGATAAAAAAATACGGAAATTTCTTACAGTAGTAAAGGAAGCGTTTTAGAAAAAGTAAAAAAAAAAATATGAGTTTTGGTGTTCGCTTATATTTTGAAGTAAAGCATCGAAAATTGACAAGGGGTCATAATGATTCCAACGGTGCTTCTAGTGTTAATTAGAAAAACTGAATGCAAACTAATTGTTTGGAAATTAGTTTAGTGGATGCGTAATTTAGCATTACTATTTCATTCTTTTACTTATTTTTTTATCTGATTTTTTTATTATTTAACCGTATATTGTACACCATACAATAAATCCAAAATGACTTTTTATGTGAGTATTTTATTACTTTTTAAATTTTTTCAAGTGTAATAAATTTTTGCCACACGATTACTCAGCAAAATATAAAATCCCTTACAGAATTGTCAAAAATGTCATCAACTCTCCGTTTAAAAGTATAGCAAAATCGATTTTTTTCCATATAAAGGTGCTTTTAAGAAAATATTGTTTAATCCAAGATTTGACTGATTAAAAACACAAAATCCATTTCTATTGATGCAGTTATATATTTTTAGATTCTATTTAACTAAATAGCAATCTTTAATGAATACGCAATCAAATAATACTAAAGATGCATTGTTTTATTTATATTGTTTTATCAGAAACAACAAAAACTTAAAAGATAACGTGAAAACTAATTAATGCAAAATAGTTTCCACTTTTATTCATTTAATTAAACCAATCCTGGAAGTCATGTACTAATTTTGCACTATGGCAAGATAGCGCCATGTATTTTTAAGCACCTATTGTCCCTTGTTGCAGATCGTAAATGGTCCAGATAATTAAACATTTAACTAGCTACCCTGGAGAATGAAAAGAATGTAGAACTGTGTAAGCCAGTTTTCCTTCACTGAATTCCATCACCGTTCGGAAAGAATTCTTTACCGTCCACCCCCTCTTTTTGGCGACAATCCAATTTGGGATGGGCAATGAAATAAAAAGGCAAAAGAATTCGTCAATGTGAATTAAGACTCTCGAAGCATCACAAACAAGAGTTTATTTAGTTAAATTATCAAACTATTATTCTTATAGTTTTTGTGAATGTATAAAGGAAAAATGTTTTAAAATTATTAATTTTGTTTCTGAATTAGACCACGTTTTGAAGATTTAAATACCGTAAAATCCGGCGTATAACGCACGCTTTTAACACAATATTAAGATCATAATTTACGGATGCGCGTTGTACGCCAAATATAAAAATGTCAGATAGATGTGTATTGAAGAAAATTAGACTTTCGCGCATATGTACCAAAATATTGTTAATTAAAAAGAAATGACATTCCTTATGAACTTAAACGGTTGTATTTCTAGAAGTACAGTAAGACCCCGCTTAACGTGGGGTATATGCTCTATCGAAGTAGGCGGTAATATGAAACTGCGTGAAACGAGGTCATGTAAATAATCTCATCATGTTAATAATAGGGTTAGGAGAAAATGGGTAGAAAATTCGTCAGGTATTTTACCATTAAATTTATTATGTTTTTGTAACAATAAAACAAAAACTTATTTCTTACAAATATAGCAACATAATAAAAGAATAGCATATAAAAATAAATAAAATTCTAAGTCAGTATGTGTTTATATTTCAGATCATTCAGTCTCTTCTATATTTCCAATTTTCTACCATTTTATCAAGAAGGTAGATTGGCTTAATGGCATTTTGCGTTCAATTTCGTCATCAATCCATATGGAAAGTCGTTTTTCCATTTCCTCTATTGTATTATTTCTAGAACGGGTAATTCTAGTTGCAGATCTTGTCGTAGTTGCAGTTACCGATGACAGTACTTTTACTTTATTCTTAAGAATGGTCCTTATTGGTGGAGTTGCCAAATTCAATGCAGCACCAATTTGAGATTGACGTTCACCAGTATCTAATCTTCTTATTGCTTGCATTTTAGTTTCTAGCAAAATGTTTTTTTATGCTTTATTTCCGTGTTTTTTATTATCACCCATGATATAAACTAAAAATCATAATATTTGTCAATATAGCAATCGTTATATTACATAAATGTTTACTAACAATAACCTCAACAAATGTTTGAAACGATAAAAATACTTTCGTATAATATCGCCGGAAAGAAGAAACACAGATAACCTGCTTCGGATAACGGGAAGCCTAACGCTGCGTGCTATATTTCGGGGAACCCCACAATTCAAATAAAAGAGTATTAAGCCGAAACAGCGCTAAACTTAACAGCGTTAAGCGGGGTCTTACTGTATACTGTTTTTTAAAGCCTGTGATAATACCTCGAGTAAAGGACTTCAAAACATAAGAGCATTGCATACGTACATTTCAAGTTTCTTCGTAAAAGGGGGGTTGCGCATAATAAGGCAAATATACCTAAAAATTGAAAGGCAGCTCTAAAGTTTAGGTGTGCATCATACGCCGGATTTTACGGTATTTAAAAATACCTCACTTTTAATGCGGTTCAGTGGCGTAACGTAGAACACTTGGGACCCCCTGCAAAGTCAGGTTTTGGGCCCCCAAGTTGGATTTTACAAAGGGCAGGTACTTGGCGATAATCAGGCTGTGGGCCCTCTAGAGCCCTGGGCCCCCCGCAATGCGGGGGTTGCGAAGGTTTACGTTACGCCACTGATGCGGTTAATTGTTTCTACGAAAGTACCCCACAAAGTAATTTAACACAAAATGAAAACAAAATTTCTATCGGAATATAATGAATTCGTTCCCATACCAAGTTTTGCTAAAACAAAACTATTTCTACATTTACCTAGAATTAATAAAAACAGTAAAATGCAAAGGGTAAAACAACAACAGCAAAGCTAATGAAAACTTCATCGTTTAATGTTAACATTATGAAAATATTGTTATTATTGTAATTATTATTATTCACTAGAAAATTAGTCAAAATGCTTTGTAACAGCTTACTTCACTTTACTTCTTCGCGCGTCATGCGAAACTATTGAATATGCTTTTTAAAGAATTTTCTTGATTTAAACTTCTTATTCAAATTCCGTTTCTTCAATCAATTAACGTGTTCTTCGAATGGTATTGAATAATTCCTCAACCTATTTCACAATTTGAAGTTTTTACACATTTCCTTCGGGTTCGCTTTCTTCTAAATAAACGTGTTCTTCTGTGTTCATGATGCTGTGGTAATCATGAAGAGAAAAGTTTAAATTCTATTTTGATATATTCAATGGCAATTGATGCATTTAGTGGGTCGAAGCCTGAAACATGATCTAGTTTGACTACGCTTATTGTGGTTGTATCCATTTCAAGTTCACAGGTACAAAAATCATCAGTACAATGTCAGACGAAACGTATTCCCTGATGTTTTTTTTTATTACTCCATTCTATTTATCCATTTCATATGCGTCCTTTATTCTGAACTCCATTTCGGATATTGTATTTTAAATGCGAGCAGAGAAGGAGCGTTTTAACCACAGGTTGCTTGAGTCAATGTTATTTTGTGAGACTATATATTAATTTAATAGTAGAATCCGAGTGGGAATGTTTTGATCTAAAATTCTTCCAAAATGCGTAGTATTGAATTATTAATAATATTAATTAATTAAGGTATCCGATTACTTACGACAACTTTTTTTGATAAACTGGAGATATGGGGATTTTTTTGTGATTCTAGTATTTATTTCGTATATTTTAAGGAAAAAATCGTACAATTGAAAACAGAAAAAAATTTATTATTATTAAAAGAGAAAAAACTGGTGAAAATGTACAAAAAATTACGTAAACGAGGCCCGCTAAGTACAAACAATTTTTAAACAAATTGTCAATTTTTCAGTTTTAATGTTTTACTTTGTTATTCATGTTTAAAATGACCTTCAGGATAATAGATATTTTAATTTTTACAAAAACTAGATAACTCTATCTTAGAGTCTATATAAAATTGCTTAAACAAACAGTGATTATATTCACAAAAAGGACTGTAAATTTTGAAATAAAACAGTAATTGGTAAATCTGAAGGTCAAAACACTTCTACTGTTATACAAAACATTCACAAAAAATTTCAGCAAATAATTTTCAAAACGTTTTGAGCAATCACTGTCCTCGTTTGTGTTTTTAGAAAAAAAAACACATTTCGAGTAAAACGCATTTTAAAGTTTGACATCTTGTGTAAAGTTACGGCATCTTCTTTTATTAAAACACTTGTAGTTTTTGTTCTAGTGAATGGAAAATAAAACGCTTGGTATTTTTATTAAGCTAATAAGATGGTCTATAAAATAAAATCATAAAAAAAATTTGTCAAGTTTTGAAAATATCATGATTTTAGGGTAGTCGGGATATCTTAATACTACCACTAAAATACTAAGTGTACTTAAGAGAAGCCTTCACTGAGTAAAGTGCACAAAGCTAGGTATTCCTGTACTTAAATTAGTATTTAGAAACACGGGTGCAAATGAAATACATTATAAAATCGCATATTATTTACTTAGACAAATGAGTTTTGTTAATGAAATTAAATATAAAATTAGCAATCCGATATGCAACTCTTTGTTTCTTATTAAATATATTTAATCACTATCTTTTGGTTAAATTGAAAAAAAAAAAAAAAAAATTATTATTTCTTCCCTTATTTAGAATATAGTTAAGAAATTCTGCAATTTAAATAATTATGGAATGATTCATTAACTCTTTAAAACAAGATTCAGACTCATTTGTTATGAAGAAGTATCTAGGTGAACATTAATTAAAATTTTCCTACTTAATAGAGATTAATGTTTCTTCTTTTTTATTATTTCTGTAATTATTGTAATGGATTTAATGTTTTGCATTTTAAAGTTTTCACAGGCTCTGTTTCATTCATCTTTCAAATATAAATGAAATTCTGACGATTTATAACACATTTCTCAAACATATTGTTTATCACATTTTTGCATAAAATTGCTTTATCAAAAATATTTATTGTTAAAAAGTGTGAACTAAAAACATTTTTCCCTTTCCTTCATGCTTTTGAAAAAAAAATTTGATTAATATGTCTCTATGTTATCTGTTTCCCATTTCCCAAACAATAAATATAAGTTATAGATAAGTATAAAGCGAAAGAGAGAAAAATTTTATTTTCATTTATTTTCGTATTTCAAATATTCTCTTTATTCTAATGATACTAAAAATGTAAAAGTACTCAAACTATTTGTAAGAATTACTTTGAGAAATAAAACTAATAAGAAAATAAGGAAATTGTATACCTCAACAGAAAAAAGAATTAAAAATTCCACACATTAGAAGTTGGACAACACAAAACAAAATCAGACATAAAAAATTTGTAAGTTCAGTAATTTGAGAATATGAATATATGACTAATGTTTAAAACTGCAGTAAGACCCACCCCTTAACGCTGTTTCGTTTAGCGCTGTTTCGGTTTAACGTTCTTTTATTTGAATTGTGGGATTCCCCGAAATACCACGCAGCATTAGGCTTCCCGATATCGGAAGCAGTTTATGCGTGTTTCTTCTTTCCGGCGGTATCACAAAAATATTTTTATCGTTTCAATCATTTGTTGACGTTATTGTAAGTATAAATTTATGTAATATAGCGATTGCTATAGTGAGAAATATTAGGATTTTTAGTTTTTATCATGGTTGATTATAAAAATAGTGAAAATAAAGCATAAAAAAAGCTTTTTACTAGAAATTAGAATGCAAGTGATTAGAAGTTTAGATACTCGTAAACGTCAATCTCAAAATGGTACTGCATTGAATTTGGCAACTTCAACTATAAGGACCATTCTTAAGAATAAAGTAAAAATATTGTCATCGATAACAACTACGACAAGATCTGCAACTAGAATTACCCGTTCTAGAAATAATACAATAGAGGAAAAGGAAAAACGGCTTTCTATATGGATTAACGACGAAATTGAACGCAAAATGCCGTTAAGCCAATCTACCTTCTTGATAAAATGGTAGAAAATTGGAAATACAGAATAGACAGATTGCTCTGAAATATAAACATACTGACTTAGAATTTTATTTATTTTTATATGCATATTTGTTTATTATTTTTTTATGTTTGTAAGAAATAAATTTTTGTTTTATTGTTATAAAAAACATAATTAGTGAATTTAATGGTAAAATACCTGACGAATTTTCTTTACATCTTCCCCTAACCCCATTATTTACATGATGAGATAACCTCGTTTAACGCTGTTTCATATTATGCTCTATTTTGATTGAAATACTGTATACCAATAATTAAAGAAACATTTGAATTTTTGGTATAATTATAAACACTCGCATATTTTGAATATGCATGCAGAATGGAAATATGCAAAAAGTAAATGGAATGCAAAAAGTAAATATGGAAATATACAAAAGTAAAAAATACAGTAACAAATATAATTTGTGAACTTTCTGAGGTCATTTGTGCTGATTATAAATCATCAATGTCTGATGGAACAGGATGCTGAAACACAAATTAATTACTAACAGCGTGAATGTCATATTATAATAAATCGCAGCTCACATTTCAGTAAGCGCATCTTTCTCACATAAAATTAATCAGCATGAAAGATGGATTAAATGATAATAGGATATGAGTAAAATTTATCGATTAGGATTATTTAAGTAAAGTACTGTACATGCATCAGAAATTTTGGTATTTGACACATTCAAAAATTTGATACTTCGATTGAAAACATACATAAGTTTCTTTTGCATTTCTCTCTCATATAAATTTAATCATATTTTGCAACAAAAGTAATTTTATCAAATTATTAGTTACACTAGGCTGATATTCCATGAGTAAATTATGTTATTGCCAATTGCTGAAACAAATTCGAAGAAAATATTTTTCGTCTAATTGTAGCAACTTGAGTCAAGTAGAGTTGCTTAGAAATTGTCTACTAAAGACGTAAGGCTTAGATGAAGACTTTTTCATGGGAAGAATTTCACTTTTTCTTTTATATTACACAGGGATGTACCATGTAAAATTTGAATGTTACATTGCTTTTTGAATACAAATGAAAATGAATCTTCTGAAAAGAAATTTAAAGAAAATAATGTTTTGTAAGAATTTAAATTTGTGTTGTAGAAAACGCACTTGGGTTGCTTTTACAACCACAACTATTTTGCTACTTTCACGAAAACCTTATTCAAGCAAGGAAATTAATAAAAAGAAATAAGTAAACTGAAACAAAATGTCATTTAAATATTTAAATATGATTATATCTTACATTAAATATGTAAGATTTAATTTTTCTTTAACCATTAAAAACTTCTACATATGTATTTGATGGTACATATATATCAGATAAACTATTTGTTATGAGACGTATTAATTACCTTATCAATGTCTTTTCCAAGTAAATGAAATTATAGAAAGAATACGATGTTAAATGTTTGACAATTAATTTACTCTTGAAGGTCGAAACAAAATTAATTTTTGTAATGGCTTAAGCATGAAAATGTTTTAAATGAATTTAAAATAAAAAAATCTGCTACAAAATAAAAAAATGCTGTTCAATAATTACACGTGCAACATAAACTTTTTTAAAAATTTCTACAATTAATGTGCATTCATAGTATAGCAAACAAACAAAATTTATTTAACAGTTTTACATATAAGTTTTCAGAATCTGTTTGAGAAAGTGTAACTGTCAGAATTTTACTAACATCATGGTAGTTGTTGTTATTAATGCCACCTGATCGGCAAAGGCCAGATCAAGGCCCACGAAATTCATCATGACAAAGGGCTAAGTGACGCTTGTCGTTAGCCGTAACTTTGAGCACAATACAGGCGACAAACGATTTAGCTCGGTTTCACCCCAATATTGAGGGAGAACAACCTGGAGGTGGTCAGGGACATCCCACCTCTATTCCCCTTCCACCAAAATAAGGAGAGGAATTGCGGCTCGACGGCTATTTACAGTATCCCTATGCCGCGAAGGCACTATACATTTACAAACATCCATGTCTTCTCCAGGATTTGAACACAGGCCCAATGGCGCAACAGTCAGTGTCACTGATCACTATACCGGATGGGTGACATGGTAGTACAGTTCACTATTATCATTATTAACACAAATCCTCCAATTATATGCTTTTGCATGAAATTAAATTTGTTCTATTATTTTCATATAAGATATACGCAAGAAATACAATTGCTTTTTCAAGGTTAGCTCCTGAAAATTTAAAGCAATAATAACCAAGATATAAATAAATATAAATATTAATTTGATTGTTTTTTTTTATTTTATAACGTAAAAAATATTTATCTATGATAAAATGTTATGCACGTCTGCAAAGTAACATAATTAATTTTAAAATATTCATATATATTGAAAAAATAACTTAATTGTTACCTAAACTCACAATAGTGTATTGATTTTTCATCTTAGCTTATGATAAAATTTATTTAAAATCAGAAGAACTACATGAAGCAGGAAATTTATAGAAAATGTATCTATCTATTTACTGTATGTATTGCACATATATCTATATATCTCTATTTATATTTATAGAGAGAGAGAGAGAAAGATAATAAAAAATAATAAAAAAAAATCCAGCTTCACAAAGTACTTTATCAGATAAGTTAAATTTTAAACAATTTCATAAATAACGATACATAAAATAATAATAAATATCCGTAAAATATTCAAAATGAGACTTATTTCAGTTACCGGAAGTAAAATTTCCTTTATTTTAGAATTTCTTTATTAAAAAAAAGTTTATGAACATTAGTTTTAAAAGTATACGCAAGAGAAAGTATTTTTTTTTATTTTTCTTTGATTTTTCCATAATTCCGAAAATGATTGTGCTCTTAATACAAATAATTCTGATTACTGTAATGTGTAAAAATACAATTACAAAAGGTAACAGCTATACGTTATCTAGCAAATCCAAGAAAATATAATATCCAAAGTATGAACAGAATATTGCTCCTTCAAAACAAAAAGATGAAATATATTGGACACAAAAATGTATTATTTTTATATTCTTGCACATTGCGAATTTTTGATATTGGTTTTAGATACATAAAATAAAATACCACGAGTTTTTTTAGAAAAAGATTATCAATTCCCTCCAAGCACATATATCCTGAAAGAATCATCCAAAGAATTACTTCTGGTACGTTTTTGTTCTTTCTCCTCAGAAAAGGAACCGATGGGGGAATGTTTTTATGCCGTATAGTTCCAAGAAATGAATCATGAGTTCTTGTACCTTAGAAAAAATTGTACCCACAACGATAGTTAAAAAAAATCGTTCTTCCTACAATTTTTTTTTTATTTTCGCTCCTCTTTTGAGTGATGTCGTTATATTTTCCCCTGCATTTACTCATTTATTGCTTTAGCTGTGGGAATAAGGATGATATTATCATTAACATTTTTTATATGAATATAATAAAACGGGAATTCCAATTACTATTTCCTGGGCATATACCGCTATCTCAAACATGACTAGAAGTCTTACGAAAATATCTTTTGATATAATGATAATTTTGCACAGAGTACTGCATCGCAAATAGAATTCCATTTGATGTAAAAATGTCTGTAAAATCTTTTCCGATTAGACAATTCAGGAAGTATTTATAGTTTGAATAGGTGTGTGTTTATGCGAATTTTATTGCTGATTATATAGAAGTAAAAAATAATATAAATCCACTCACATCTTAAAATAATATTAAGGTGATTCACCCATGTGATGGGCTTAAAAAATCGATGATTTTCTTTCATAAATTGCTTCCTTATTATGTCTAGAATGCGGTTGTAATGTGAATTTTGAAAATCTGAAGTCGTTTTCAAGAAACAGAAGTTATAAGAAGAAGCTGTTCGGAGTGCTGAGTTGACAGTAGAAGGCTGGACCTATTGTGTACAGTCGGCTTGATACCTGAGATACCCTTCTATACAAATATACGCTCATAAAATTATATACAAGTTTGCACAGGTATAAAAAGAAATATAAAGAGTCATTGAATATTTTGTCGAGCTTGTTTTAGTCTTGGTTTAGCTTCGAAGATCACAACAGTTACAAATTATTTATTTTCGCAATGAGTGGTCGAAATGTTCAACCTGGTCGTAATAATAAGCAAAGTATAGAAACCACATTTTATCACCCAAAATGTACGGAATTTACATAAGTTTTTCCGAGAAAACTAAAAAACAGCTTGAATATCAAGGTTCACTTCGCTGCAAGTTTCGCGTATTCCATTTTGGAGTTTGTTTCAGTATTTGCTGCTATTTCTGAAACTGTAATATATAAGATTTGTAAAAGTGATTTTTATCTTTCTCTCAGAGACGCAAAACAGTAACGAATCTATAAATTATTTAAGTTGGACTTTGGTTCCAAAGCAGCTACAATCTGGCTCAAGGTTGTTGAAATTGCAACATACTTATCTGTCATTATTATCTTTAACGACGGTTTTGTAGAAGTATTAAATGTAATGTGACGAATATGGGATGCCCCGTTGGAGGCGAAGCGCATACTTCTGTACAGAAATGCGCATCCCGCGTTCTGAATGGCACACGATTGATGCCGTTAAACAAGAAAGAATAGATACGAGAGCTTAACATTCTGATTTGAAAGAACTCCAAGATAGTGTTTCTCAAACTGTGGGGAGCGCCCCTCTAAAGCGGTGTGATAACCCTTCGAGGGGGTCCGAGCATATTGAAAAATCGGAAACAAAATATTATTTAAAAAAATATTAAATTACTGAAAGTAAACGAACAAAATACATTCTGACAAAATAAAACATAATATATACCTTTACATTGATATAATAACATAAATATATCAGTACTGCACAATGTATTTTATAACTAATTTATGACAATACTAAATTAAGAACAAGCATAATAATTACCAGTGACCCCTTGTGCTTATCGTATATATAACTATATGTAAAAAAAACGCTAATCTTGATCAGTTGTACGGTTAATAATTAATCCCTTTTTAATTGCCGATTAAAAATTACGTGATTCGCTCAAGAATGTAATTCGCAACAACAACGTATGCGACGGTATGTGGTGTATTGGGGAGAGGTGAAAAGGAATACATAGAAAAATCCTTTCCAAACAATGTCAATGTCAATTTATTACATTCCAAAGCCTTCGAATCATTTTACGCGGGTAACACTTCACAGATAAGATCGTACTTCAAAAAGGCGTATATATACGTCCTGGCCAGTGGCGCACACAGGAAGTTTTCAAGGGGGGGGGTCCGGGGTTGAAAGTTCACCATTCTTGTATCATACTCATTTTGATTTTGTCTATTTTCGGGAACAAAACACAGTAAAAATCTAATTTTTGAATAAATAATTAGCATTAATTAATAAAATTAATCATTAATAACAAGTAATTAATTAAGTTTTACGTACTATATACTTAGAATTATAATCAATCTGAAAAAAAATCAAGGGCTTTGGGGGGTCCGGACTCCCAGGAGACCCCCCCCCTTGTGTGCGCCACTGGTCCTGGCCAATCAACGCTCTAGCTGAGTGAAACGCTTTTATACGCCGGTGGCGTTTAAGAGGTTAAAGTCGTATTATAGGTTTAGCGTCAAAGTATAGTATTATTGAATGTAATCCATTGTTATTGTAGGGGGGGGAGTGCGAGAAAAATTATAATTGAATATTGGGTAGCAAATTTAGAAAGTTTGACAAGAGGAAGATGAAGGAGGACTCTATGGACCAGACCACTAGAAACTTTAAACGCGTTTTTCTCAAAACTGTGTTTTTAAAACTTTTCTCCATCTTATCTCAAGGACGATTTGACCGAATAACTTCAAATATATAGCGTAGACTCAGCACATATGCGGGGAATATATTTCTATTATAATATATTTATAATATATAGATAATATATTTATATAATATATTTCTATTTTTTATAACAAAAATATAACGAGAAAAAAAACCCATTAAATTCAAAACTTTTCTTCGGAGGTTTACCAAAAATCCAATTTTTAGTATTTTCAATTGAATATAGTCCATGCTGCGCATTTAAGCTTGCAGATTAAAACGCCTTCAATTATTTTTTTATTTTAGATAAACCAATCAGCCAAAATTGTGATGGAAGTGAGCATCCATTTTTTCGAGGCAAGTGTATTCAGAGTGCTGTAACTCTCGTTCTATTGGATATTTTTGATTAAAATATTATATACATACTCATCAATTACATATAAATAAACGATAGAAAACTTAGAGTTCTGTCTTTTACTTATTGCTAAAACAATATCTCTAAAAATGCTTGAAAAACATGACGTTACATGTGTAAAATCCCCTTAAGGTATCTATAATAAGTCAATTGAAATAAAACAGTGATTATGCAGGGCCATCTGAACCAAAATAACCCACAGATATGAAACTCGTGTCGACAGCTCCTTCAAAACTACACTGGTTATCACAAATTAAAGGAAAAATCCCAAACATAACGATAATTCCGAAAGTTATGTATAGAACTTCATGCAGGGGTGTAGCCAACGCCGTATCAGCCGTATCGATGATATGGGGCCCCCAAAACGTGTAAGCAAAAAAAATTGCAAAATGTTAAGAGGCCTCTAGAAAGAGCCTCAAGCATCTTTGATACAGAGCCCCCTCAAAACTAGCTACACCAGTGACTTCATGTGAAACGTATATGCATTATACAACACATAGGAAGATATAAAATAGCATGAAAAGAGAAATCTCCAAACAATTATGGTAATGTATAAATTAGCATATGTATACAATGAACAAATCGGATGTGTCTGTTTGGTATTGGAAAAGTACCTTTATCTGTTTGGTATTGGAAAAGTACCTTTAACACTGCTTGATCCGTACGCCTTTCTTCCACGGATATGGCATTGATGAAAAAGATTTCCAGTCTTCAGCGACTTACCTCTGAAGTTGCTACGCCCCGTCCTAAGGGTGTGGGAGGAATTAGAGCAGAACCAGAAACTTCCATTGTAACACAATTGTTTATTTTACTCAAACTCACTAATCAACAACAGTTTAATCTCTTAGTGAATTCCAAAGAAGTAGTAGAGAGAAAGCAATAAACACTAAGCAAACAAGTGCTGGTAATTAATTTAGCTCAACCTAATCTATTGAAGATTTTACTAACCACCAATCACTAATTCAATACTGTGGCAAAAACCCCACTCTTAATCTTAAGTTGCGGAAATCAATTTTATTCTATCTCACCGGCGTGACGAAAGTAACAGCTTCTCGGTTCCTTCTTCTCTACAATTACAAAACACTGACTTTATATAGTTGAACTAATCTACATATCAAAATCTGTGAATTAAACGCGAATGCTAGCCCAAAAATTTCCCAAAAGAATTAGTGTGAAGCTAGCTTAAAGATCCGTACAACGTTCCCGCCTATGACGTGACATAACATTGACGCAAAAGGCTGGTTGCATCGCATAAAGATCATGTTCATGAAACCTTCAAAGAATGGTTGACCTTGATGGCAACATTTCAGAACTCGCAGTGAGGCAGCTTCGCAGTTCAGCTGGATTTGCACTTCCATTCCTTCGGGCGCATGATGACAAATATTGGTCATCGGCACTTGTGGTAGTACAAAGCCGTCCTTGGCTGAAATTCCTGGAAGCCGAATTCCTGGTTAGATATTGTTGTCACAAAGTCTATGAATCACAGATAGACTCATATTCAGCCATCTTGAAATTTCTATCTGACTTTGTCCTGTCTCTTTTCTTCCCATCTCAGTTCTTCGGTCAAATGATGCCTGGAGGACATAGTTACAATTTCTCTTTTGAATTTCTAATGCACGCAGAGAAAATTGCTGCCTTGCTGTGAGACGACCATTTTATGCTCCCCTGAAATGAGACTTATTCCGACTGCAACGCCTCAACTTTACATAACTTATCTTTCAGAGACAGAGAGCGCCGTGTTTATATACCAGTATATTCATATTACACTGACATTGGCTTATTTTGGGGTGGGTTATCGCTTATTTTGTGATTTTTCCTTCATTTATGATAACCAGTGCACATAAAATTTTCAAAATTTTACATGTATACATTCAAAAATTTTACAACTTGAAACAAGATAATTATTTGAATTGACCAATTAAGGCAAGGATGTTCGTATTTTTCATTTTTACACTTTTAAGGTATATTCACATATTTTAAAAGTTACATGTATTTTACTTGTCATGCCAGTACCCTTTATTTAATGCATGGAAATCACAAATGTGAATTAAGTATTCAAAAAATAATTAATTTAATTTTGTGATTGCATTTTTCAGGAAAATAACTGTAGTGGTACCTTATATACCTTTTTTTCAAAAAAATATTTTGTTATTAGTTTGAAACAATAACTTGTTTTTATTTTACTTGAAATGAAACGCAACATTTTTATCGTATGCAATGAGAAAGAAATAATATAAATTCTAAAACTACGTGGTAGTAGCTATTTTAATACTTTCCTTAATTTATGGGAAAATATCTTTATAAACATAATATACTTACAAAAAATGACATTAATGCAATGTTTTTTCACCGGTTTTTCAATTTATTTTTACCTTAAAGAATTTATTATACTTTACTGTTAGTACATAATATATTTTCTGATTTAACTTCATGACTTCTTACTTCATGTTGGTTAAATAATAATAGACAATTATGTAATAAAAAGACTTGTTGCTTAAAAACATTTATTAAAAAATGTCATGGTCTCGAAAAAACTACTCCCTTATGAGTAGTTTACCTGTTTAAATTTGGTTAAAAACATTGTGATGTAATATGTAATAAAAACATTCTAATATTCATAGATTTTTTTTGTTACATCATATAGATAGCCACTGCATTAACCAGTGCTTCTCAAACTTTCAATAATGACGCCCCCTTTTCGATCACAATTTTTATCGCGCCCCTCTTATACATTAATAATGTACTAAATGCAAATAATAATGCACTTCGACGCTAAAGCTACAATAGGCGATCTTAATTATAAACCATACAAATTAGTAACATAAGTATTAAAATTTTGTATACTACCTTTAAGCAAAAATAAATAAAATAATAGGATAATTATTATGTTATTTTTCCTTTCTCTAATTTTTAAATTGAACATATTGCAAAATGCGGTGGCTGCTTAGAAGGGAAAATATAGATATCTGCTAAATATAGAAAAAGAACTCAGAGGGTGAATTTCTAATCATAAGCATTCCTTTTAAAAACTTTGCTTTGCAAGACAAACCCATGGAAGTCGTTAATACTTATTAAAATTGTTCTTAATTTAGTATTAATTAACTAGTTATAAAATACTCTGTGCAGCACTGATACATTAAAAGTATACCGGCTGAAATGGCCGCTCTTTGTCCGAGTTCATTTATAAGAAAATAAAACATTATTGATATAATAGCTGAATTGTAAGGAGTGCAAAGCCAAATGCTCGACAATTTTTACAAAAATATAAAATGATTTTTTTAAATGGTTGTTCAAATTATAATTAGTTTTAAATGAATGGTAATTTTAAGTCTCACAGAATAAGCATATATATGTGATGTTAAATAATGAAAAATAATATAAAATTCAGATGAAGAATAACTGTATTGTTTTTAATATTTAAAGCGAAAAGACTTCAACATGTTTTAACCCGGGAGCAGGCGCGCACTCGATACGGTCGAGCGGGGTTATTGAGTCACCCTAATCCTTTTTTTAATAATTATTTTATTTTACACGATACAAATCGTGATTCCAGTGAATAATTTAATAAAGAGGAAGTTTACTTACGTACTTTCAAGGACTTTTTCAATTTTTCTTTGGTAACAAATAAACAGTTTTGCCAGAATTAACGATTTCGTAATCTGTGCGTCCCGCGCGACCACTTCAGCGTAAAAAGTGTATTCATTATGATTATATGAAATTGTGTAAAACGTTTTACGCATTATGCTTTATATGTATAGAATACTCGTAAAAATAAGTCTTGGCCAAGTATTCCTTCAAAGTGTGCTCTCCGTGGTTTTCCAAATATCATAAAACTCTTTTGCATGGAAAAAAGCGTAACTGAGAGATACATTACTTACAACTTCCCTAAATGAGAAACAAACACATAAGAGAGGGATCATAACTAATTGTACCAATAACTTAGAAGGTTTAACAAATTACAACTATAATGTGCAGTATTTCAAAAATAATGACAGTGATGTATTTTTTGTTCCTAAATTTTTTTCAGTTCTGCGTCTGGGATCTGTTTTTTTCTCTGAAATAGTTGTATGTTAGGTTTAAACAGAAAGCGCAATAAAAAAATCTCTCATCATGGGATTACAGCAAATCAAATAAAAGTTTTTTTATTTGGTTATAGGATCAAAGATAGCTAATTAGGTATTGAAGAAGTTTTTATTTTTGTTGACTTAATATCGCACGCGCGCCTATAAATTATATCAGAGTAAAAGTGCATTTTTTATTATGTCTGAAAGTATTTTGTTTTAATTCATTCCCCCCTGGGGTAAAACCTTAATTATTTTTAAATCTTTTCTGATTTTTTACGATATAATTTATATATATATCATCTGTGCTCGCTTCTACCCCTCATTATATATCGATAGGGTTATCGACCCACAAAAAAATTTTAGGACGATAAAAAATTCATCACTGTTGTATTATTGTCAAGCTGGGCGCACCCTACTTACTTGTTAAGTTACGATGTATTTTTTTTTTTTTTTTTTCATTTAGGGAAGTTGTAAATAAACTATTTCTGTTGCATTTTTTCCTTGTAACACAAAAACGTTTTAATTTTTTAACATCCATTTGTAATAAATAATTTATGAGTGAGCACAGAGTGCACGAAATCGGTATCAAAACTGTTTAATTGTTATTATAATCCTCCTGTTTGAACTTACAACTAAAATTTTTTAACATATCTCTAAAACAGTTTAAAAAAATATTCTTCAATAAAAATGATTTTTTCTCTTTATAATTTTTAAGTCTAACATTTTTTTGTCAGAGCAATAATTTATAAAAAAAAAAAAGATTGGGGCGAGCATATTTATCATGTTGCTCGGAAGATGCCCAATTATTCTTTATCAGAATTTGTTTTACTGTTCCGTATTCAACATCAATTTTAAATGCCCAAATGACAGTTCCAAGATAATCTGAGCAATATCATTTAAAAAAAAATCATTTTACATTTTTGAAACATTGTTGCGCATTTTACTCTCCTTAAAATTCAGCAATTATATCAATAATGTTTTATTTTTTTATAAATGACCTCTGAGGGCTATACGGTATACTTTTAATGTATCAGTGCCAAGATTATTTTATAACTAATTAATTAATACTAAATTAAGAGTTTAATAAGTAACAGTGCATTTCAAAGGAATGCTTATGATTGGAAATTGACCCTCTGTTCTTTTTTGTGAGCACTCTATTTTTTCTTCCGAATGAACCGAGCATTGTCTTGTTAATTTAAAATTAGAAAAGGACAAATAATATAATAATTATACTATTACTTTTTTGCTTAAAAGTAACATATACAAAATTTAATACTTTTGTCATGAATTTGTACAATAATAAAAATTGTTGCTTTAGGATGCAAAGTGCATTATGGATTCAGTATACTGTTGGGTTGTCATGGGCGCGATAAAAATCGTGATTAAAAAGAGGGGTGCTAGTATTGGAAGTTTGAGAAGCACTGGATTAGAGACAAGTCTGAGGATACGGCAGGCCAAGGAAAGGCAGTAACAGTGCAGAGATAGTCTTGTGACACCCTTGCCGAATGAGGCCGAGCATTGTCTTGTTAAAAAATGGCCATGCATGGAGATACTGTTTGTTTGTCCAGCTTCACACCAGCTGTGGGAGCGGTGTGTCGTTGTAAAGCAAAAAGCAAAGGCAGGATTGAGGTGTTCAACCACGGGGTCTCCCCACACACTAACACAATTGTCATCACTGCTGAGATTGAATCTGGATTCGCGTCACTGAAGATGACATGGTTCCATTTCACTGCAGTACAGTTTCCCCATGCACGGCAGAATTCCAAACGAAGGCATCGATGGGTGGAGGTCAAGGACAGCACGCGTAATGGACCCCGCGAATCCAAATGTTCTTCAGCATAGCGTCTAAGTATGTTTTGAAAAGACACAGGGGCCCCTAGTGAAGATGCTACCTGTACCTATTGGGTTGTTCGGAAAGTAATTTCGTTTTTCCCGACAGAGGATTTAATCGCATTGCACCCAACTTCACATTTAAGTCGTATAATTTTTATATGTTTTGAGAGCTCATATAGCAAGGTTTGTGTGTGAAAAATTCCAATTAATTCTACGCAGTAGTTTTGGGTTGGTGCCCTTTTAAATATGGAGAGCGATAAGCAGCATTTTCAACATATCTTACTGTTTTACTACAAAAAGGGTAAAAATGCTGTTCAAGCCAGAAAGAAAATGACCGATGTATATGGAAAAGGTGTGTTGACACTACGCCAGTGCCAGAACTAGTCCGCTAAATTTCGATCCTGCAATTTTGACGTCGAAGATGCACCACGTTTGAGAAGGCCGGTTGAAACTGATAAAGACGCGATAAAGGCATTAGTTGATGCGTACAGCCGAATAACAACACGTGAGGTCGGATTGAGGTTAAATTTATCAAATTCAACAGTTTATGACCTGAGATTATCCTCGAAGCTCGATGTATGGGTTCCCCATATTCTTACAGAGAGAAATCTGTGTCGCCGCATTGACGTCTGTGATTCGCTTCTCAATTGTCACAAAAATGATCTGTTTTTGAAGCGCATCGTCACTGGGAACGAAAAAGGTCATGGAGCAAAAAAGATGATCCGGCTCAAACCATTTCCAAAGCCGATATGCACCAAAAAAAGGTGATGCTGTCTGTTTGGTGGGATTTTAAAGGAATCGTTTTTTTTTTAGCTTTTACCGGATAACACAACGATTAATTTGGAAGTCTACTGTCATCAGCTGGATAAACTGAATGATGCACTTCAACAGAAAAGGTCAGAACTAATCAACAGGAAAGGTGTAGTGTTTCACCAAGACAACGCGAGACCTCACATAAGTTTGGTCACTCGCCAAAAGCTTTTACAACTTGAATGGGATACAATGCCACACCCGCCATATTCTCCAGACCTGGCACCATCGGACTATTATTTGTTCCGGTCACTCCAAAATCTTTTAGACGGTAAAACCTTCACCTTAAATGAGGAGGTCAAAAACCACCTCGATCAGTTTATTGCCAGCAAAGACCAAAAATTTTATGAGCGTGGAATTATGCTACTACCAGAAAGACGGCAAAAGGTGCTGGACCAGAACGGCCAATATATAATTTAATAAAGTATTTGTTTATTATACGAAATCTGTCTTTGATTTACACAAAGAAAGCAACCAAATAACTTTCCGAACAACCCAATAGATAACTAGCGATGAAGCAGTTGGCTGTACGCGTGCATCTTTTACAACGTGGTGTTCTTCTCGACGACTGGTCTGTCGAGGGCGTCCTGAGCTTGGCATTCGTGTAAATGACATCTCTTGGATCCACTGGTCCCATCACCTCCTCAAAAGACAATCAGAGTGGCCTAATGGACGAACTACTCGCCTAGCTGACCACCTAGCTTCCATCATGCTGATGATTATTTCCTTCTGAAACTACGACAGCTGCTCATATTGTCATCAAAAACGGTGTAATGGCATGTCTTTCTCAGTTCTTCCTTCAGCACACTCAAACAAGCTCTGGTTACCTGCTTTATACTCCAAGGAAAACAACATTAAACGCCCTCTACCGGCTATACGTAGTGCACAATCACGCTGCATTTCATACCTCCACGACATGTACCGTCATGCAAAGTTTCGTTACTATCTCTCAATTACTTCTTGTTGCGTTATTATTTTTTGTCCATGAGTGTATTATATATCTCTCCATAAATTCGGTATGACAACAATCGCCAAAATCTCTCTAAAATCCATCCATCTTAACTTTTCGTTAAGACATAACAGTAAACTAAAAATAACAAATACATCGGATTTTTTTTCATTTTCCTATGGCCTATAAAAGCTTGAAAGCTTGTCACGAAATTTTAAATCTGAAAACCAAACAATTTTTCTAAACTAGTTCATTTCTAAAAGAATTAAAAACTTACAAAAAAAGAAAAACTCCAGCTTAAATATATCAAAATATTGTTCCAAATGGAAATGTTCTTATTATCCATAAATGTATGCATAATTTTAGCCACCAGATGGTATAGTAGTATGTGACGCTAACTGCTGTGCCGAGGGTTCAAATCCCTTAGAAAGTGTGGAGGTTTATAAATTAAAAGTGTGTCTGTGTATGGCATCATTGTAAAAGTAATCTTCATTGTTTGAGAAAACGGTAAGCTCCTGGACCCCTCACCAACCTTCCCGGAGGCGTGGGAGCCAAAACAATCTTCAGTCACCTGCATAGTGGACAAAATTAGGGTCAAAAATGATGGACGCTCCTAGATTAAAGATATAGTTCCCTAGCCATGATGACTTTCACGGGCTTTGATCTGACTACGTCGATTGCGTGGCATTAGTAACAACATCCCTTGTAGTTCTGACTCTTATTAAATTAATGTGTCAGAACTTTACTACTTATACTTCAAAAACTTTTTTCAACAAAATTCACAAAGATCCTTACAAGTGTCCGTGCTTAGAGGCTTTTTAAATATGCTTATTAATGTAGGAATGGTTTTCTAACAGAAACTGAAACATTTAGTGAGAAAGGGAAGTATGTAATAATAATCATTGCACTGATATATTTAATAACTTAATCGGATCTAGTTTGATACCACGGGACAAGCACCAAGTTGCTGTTTATGTTCGTCAAGATGGGCGATAACTTTATAATATGGTTACCTTGATATTTTTCCTGTTTTTGGAATAGTGCAAGTTTTAAGCACTTTTAGAAATTTTAATATATATTATGAAATTATTTTATTAATAATATAATATAAAAGTACAATTTTTTTTACATGTAATCATAATATTCGTTATTTATAATTGCTTTTATAAAACATTTACTTATAAATTATATTACATGTTATTTGTTTACAATTTTACATTGTATGAGTATTCTTATGTATATTTTTATATTACGATACGATGGGATTATTCCTTTTAATAATTACTATTAAATTGTATTGTATAACTATTATTATACATTGCATAATATTATTAGTACATGTTACTTTTTGTTATATGTATATATATACGTATATTACAGTTAGGTCAATCTCTTTCTATATTGTTCTTTTGAAATATATTTCATTGTAATTCTAAACAATTCCTTAATATTATATTCCTGACAATTTGATACCGCTATGCCACCATCTTGGATTCCATTCCAGCGATAGCAAGCGCTGCTTGGCGTGACTTCTTTTTCGCACCAAGCATTGCCCCGTCATATGAAACTAGCACCAATTAATCAACTCAGATACATATATTTGTAATTGAAATTATGATTTCTCTTTCATTCTAGAATTTGTGAGGGCCATTTTATTATAAGTTAACTTTAACTCTCCCACAATTCATATACAACATGTTTATTATTTTAATTAAAATAGCCATCCATGAAAAAAGTGAAGAAAATAATGAGAATAATCTGTACTGTGTATTTTGCAATAACCCTAGAGATACCAAATACCAGGAGCGTTACACCAGAGTATTATTCAAATAAATATACCGTATTGCCCAAGGGAGAATGGTGCTGACCACTTCTCCTAGATTAACGACCACTGTCCCGTGACAAATGTGCAAGCTTTCTGCGGAAGTCCATTTGATCTAAGATCTCAGATTACTCGAGGTTATTCGAAGAATGAGAAGCGTTTGAATTACGAAATGTATGGATATTCTATACGTACCTTTTTATGTACGTTGGATGTTTACTATAATTATTAGCTCATTATACTTTTTGACTATTATTCCTGAAGTATTAATCGGTTAATGCAATCATTTAATTATTATTCATAAATTCCAAAATAAACCGAAAAGAGAAAACTCAAAAAAGGAAAATATTTTAAATCATTGCTTTTTGAGAAACCCTATTATATTAGTTTCAACGGATATTATTTACTACTTATAATAACTACAAAATAGAAATATATACTACTTTTTTATAAAAACTTTTGTATTACCTTTGACTGAACATTTTGAGCCTGATTTGAGTAGTCTAACACTCTCATGCGCAAGTATTAATTCAAACTAAAAGTAAATATATTTTGAATCACATTGCGGCATGAATATAATTATTACATTGAAAGTAAAGTAAAAAAATGAGTAAGAATTTATCTATTTTCATACAAACAAAGCGCTTCTCAATGGGAATGAGTTTTTCTTCTTTAAAGAGGACATAATACGATTCCATTGACAAAAGTCGGTCAAAAAATCAAATCTAATTTTTTTAGTCTGAATTATTATTTGTATAATTTTCTATGACCTCACAAAATTTGAAAGCTCTAAACTTAAAAAAACCCAGAATTATTTTAGCTTTTACACACGTTCGTTTTTATTCACATCCCTATGGCAAATCAAAACTTTAAACTTACTTATCTCAGAAAGATAAAATATAACTATTTTTCCTTCATTTAAAATGGTAAGGCTATTTTTTTCTATTGTGCGTAATGCTTTGATTTTTTTTTACTTAATGCTAATAGTATATGTAACAAAAGTGGGTATGCATTTTTGAATAAAAGCAATACATTTTTTAAAAAAAAAATAATTAAAATCAGAATTTTTATACATTTTATAAGGAATTTTCAATAAGCATTCACAGAAAGAAGCATAGTACGAATACCAATCATGTTATCGCAAAACCCATATCAACTTTTGTTGTACATAGTTTGACGTACTTGTAAATCATATTTGATGCGTGTATGTAAATTTTTGTAGGGGAGGAGTAAGATTTTAAAATCACTTCATCAATTTCGTTTTTTCCTTATAAAACTAAATAGCTAGCTTTTTATGAAATTTTGAGCCCAAAATCTGTTTTACAAAGTATACACACATAAAAGGCAACCAAAAAAATTTTGAAAATCCTTAAATTAAAAATGTTTGCGTAAATCGTACCATGTCCTCATGTGTGAATAATGAACTTACTATTTCGCTATGTTGGGGTAATATAGCGCTTCATTTGTGCTGTCATCCTACTTTTCGTTCATTGCATTTTGTAAAGGTTTATCTAGATATATTTTGTCTTCTGAAAATTAACAAGTGTTTGTTTCGGGTTTGCCTAATATGTTCTTATTTTTATAAACTAAATCAATGAGTCTTCCATATTAATAGAGTGTATTATATTTATACGAGGTGTGACACACACAAAAAAACTCACTATCTCGGAAAGATAAAAAAAATAATTTGCCTTCTTTTAAAATGCTAAGGGTTTTATTTATTGTGCCAATTGCTTAAATATTTTCCTAACTATTGTTTATAATACATACGAAAAATGTTGATGTGCATTTTTGTGAGACATTTAAAAAGAAAAACCATTCGAAATATTTTTCGGATCCGATTTTTTATGGTATCTTTGTGTAGTTTTTCTAATCCCGTTCCATGATCTCAATGAAAGTAAACAAACTGATTTGAATCCGATCTCTTTGCAAGTTTCGTGATTTGTGGTTGGCAGCAACTGCAATGCAAATTGAGCGACTATTTAAACTCGGCTCGTGTTAGTTTTTTAGGAACAAACAGACTTCAAGCACAAATTAAGCGAGATCTCAAAAAACACTCACAAGACACATGGAAAGCTAAACTTGAAGCTCTCGACACACAGGATAGTAGTTTTGAAACATGAATAAAATTTTTAAAAGAAAACGCACAGATATTCCTGCTCTAAACACTGCTTCTGGAGTCGCTATTATAGACGACCAGAAGTCAAACCCCATTGCTAACACTCTTAAAGACAATTTCACAGAAAACAACAGACCGAGCAACATCAACACTACAATTGACTCTGACGTCACAAATGCCCTGGAAAACTTTTTCTTCCCCCCTCCACTCCTATCGCTCCTACTAATCCAGATGAAATCTCTAATTACATAAATAAACTAAAAATCAACACAAGTCCCCAGGAGTAGACAATATAACCAATAAAATGATTAAAAATTTCACCACTAAAACCATCGTTATTCTAACCTATCTTACAAATAAAATTCTCTTCCTTAGGCACTTTCCTAACAAGTGGAAAATTACCATTATTGTCCCCGTTAAAAAGCTCGGTAAAAACATTAATCCCCCTCAAAGTTATAGGTCAATTTCTTTACTACCAACCCTAAATAAAATTACAGAGCATATCATTCTTAATACAATTAACTCCTATATTTTAGATACTAACATAATTAACCCAAACCAATATGGCTTCACTAAACATCTCTCTACTTGTCATCCCCTGCTTAGACTCACGGAAAATAGTACCGCTGGATTTCAGAGAGGCAGATCCACTGGAACTGTCGTTCTCGATATCCAGAAGGCTTTTGACCGGGTCTGGGTAGGTGGTCTCATTTATAAATTAATTAAGTATAACTTTCCTTCTTCATTAATTCACATCATAAATTCTTACCTTATAAACAGGTACTATCATGTCAGAGTCAACAACACACTTTCTGACACACACAACATAAATATTGGCTGTCTACAGGGGTCTTTCCTTGACCCTATATTATTTAATCTTTATATAAACGACATGCCCACACATCCACAAACAATGATAAATCTCTATGCTGACGACACATGTATCACGGCCTGTTACAAAAATCACACTCGCTCTAAATGGACACATTTCTCTCCTGGAAAATTTCTTTAATACTTAGAAGATAAAAATCAATGTCGAAAAAACTGTTGCTGTGCTTTTTACCAGGAGAAGAAAGCCATGCACACACACCTCCCACATATTACTTCACAACACTACACTGGTCTCAGAGTACAAAATACTTAGGTATCATTTTAGATAAAACACTCACTTGAAAGAAAGTAAGAAATAAATTCGGGATCACGCTTAGATTTATTTACCGACTAATTAACCGGAATTCTGACATGACTCTCAGTTATAAGGTACTTCTCTACAGTTCTGTTTGGCGCCCCATTTTAAGTTATGCTTGCCCTGTGTGGGGGTTACGCAGCAAACACTAATATTAAAATTCTGGAAGTCTTGCAAAATTCATTTTTTAGAAATATTACAAAAGCTGGTAGTTACACCAAAAACTCCTACATCTATAAAGCCCTTGATGTATACAACATTTTAAAAACTTTATTCAAACTCTTGCAATTAAATTTTTTAATAATCTCCTCAATGCAGTAATCTAAATTTAATAGACATTCAAAATTACCACTTAAATGACAAAACTAAGAGACCTAGGGGAATACTCCTGGATTCATATAATCCCCCTTGATATTATTGCTCTGCATTCACCACCGGTGAATGCGAACTATTCACATTCTAAATTTTTTCTCCATGATTGTATCTTTAATTTTAGTATTTCTTTAAATTTTCATAACTTTTCAAAATATTCTCATCGCTGCACCCGCCAGGCAAGCAATTTATTATTTCAATTTCCCCAACTTCAGGGCAGCCATTAGAGAGCTTTCTCACTTATTGCTACCAACTAAAATGCCATTGTTTTTACTACAGCTCCCAGTTGACTGTCAAAATTCTCAGGACTTTTTTCCGCCGAAATCAGAAGACTACCCCTCCAGACTGTGACGTCATTCACCTGCATTACCTTACCAGCCAATCAGATCACTTAAACTAACTCAGTGAGCTTTGTTTTTTCCCACTCCGGTATTCCACTTGTCAGCTCAAAAATACATTATCAGATAGGGGATGGATAATCTATTGCAAAAACATATCCCTGTCACGCGAAGAAACGTGAAATTCTTCAGGGAGAGAGAGAACGGAGGAAATATAAGGAGTGTGTTTAGCTCTTAAGGGGACTTGGTACCCTAAAAATCACAAACCTATCGTTTTTTTTATTTTCATTTAATCTTATTCTTTACATTATTATCTTTCGATTGATATATCACTTGTGCATGTCGGAAAGTTAGAAGTTGACTAAAACTTCATTTCAAAACAAATTAGGCAATTCAGCCACACCCCCTTTTTAGAAAAAAAGCTAAAAAATGCTTTATGATAAAAAAAATCTATTTTAGAAATAGAAATAATAACTATAAAAAAGAATGTGTAGTATTAAAAGCAGAGTATTTCCGAGACAATACAATAATGTAATTTTTCTTCCTTGTGAACTGTGTGCACGTAAAATTTTTAAATTAGGCATTTTATATTAATAACTTTTTAATTTCAGTTCTTCTTCCTGATATATTTTTCATACAAATGTAATACTTTAATATTATAAGAAGAAAAATAGCTAAAATTTCTGTCGTGAGAGAAAAAAAATTTTTTTTAACATTTTTCTTGAATTTTCATGGGCAATTAGTACTCTCTAAAAGTTGATCATTTATATAAAAATGTGTGGGTTGAAAAAATATGAAAATGCAATTATTTAAAAAAAACGTATAACTAATATCCTAAAGTGGTATTTTAAGTTTAATTAAGCTTATAATAATTATTTTTTCAGAATTATAAACTTCAAACCTGTTTTTCTCAGTTTGTGTTTTTCGAAACCTTAGTGCATTCAAAATGCTACTCCTTCGACAATTATTTACCAATCACTTCCATTTCTTTCTTGCGTGTTGAAAATAAAGCATGTAATAAAATAAGGGATCCGTTTTGCTATAAACTGAATACTTTTTTTAAAAAAAAAAATGTAAGACATATTAGCTTTTCGTTGATTTTTAGCCTGTATATCAACATTTTATTTTTTTTTTTCTCGAAAACGAATGAAGTTATTTTAAAATCGATCCCTAAAGTTGTTTAGATCATCCATAAGAGTATTATAAAAAAATTTCAGGTCAAAAAATAAATTTTTACACAAGGAGTACGATTTTAAAATTTTCCCAATTTTCTTCAAAAACAAAATTTTTAAAATCGTGTGAATAATATATGAAAATTTTCATCTGGTAACATTTTATTGAATAGAAACATTGTATAAAATGCTAAAATATATTTTTTAAATACGTAAATAAAAAAGTTTGCTCAAAGGGTGCCAAGTCCCCTTAAATAGAGAGCGGCGGGCTGGCTATGCAACTGTATGTTGCATCACCATTTTAAGATGATAAATTCATTTTAAATATTAGACTGTAAGAAGACGGTTCGAATCGGTTGTCTGGTAATGTTGATTTTTTGAACTAAGATTTTATTAGTCAACTTATTAATTTTGATCGCTCCAGTGATGAGCACATTGACTTTATCCTTGATTATTATTAAAAGTCCTTTTTGAGAAACTGCTTTCATCTTTATGCCTCCTCGACACAAAAATTTTGCTGCTTGCTTTGCCAAAACTTGGGTTAGTTTACCAGGAAATGTAACAAATTTGATTATTGGCCCAAGCCACGTGCCGTGTCGAGACAGGATAAGCAGTTGAACCAGGCCATGGACTTTGTCTATTTAAATACTGTTCCAGTCTAGAACTATTTTTTATGAACTATGTTGCTGGTATGCTAAATCGAGTAACAGATATGGAGTTTAACAACCAGATATCAGTGTTGACTCAAAATAACTGGAACACATGGAAGCATGATATGCAGGTCATCTTAATGCATTATGGTTGCTGACAGTTTATAATACATACCAAGCCAGAGGAACCTGATGAAGGGGCAACATACAAGGAAACATTCGACCTACAACTTCGCAAGGATAGATGCTATACGTTGATCTACGCTAACATCAGTTAAGATTTGAAAAATTTGATAACGGAAACAACTTACGGAGTAGTTTCATGGAAGATATTAAAAAATCACTTCGAAACAGTCCAAGAGCAAGGATAATCCAGCTTTTAGATTAATTCTTTGGAGCTAGGGGAAGATGTCAGAATCTTCATATCTCGTGTAAAGACAAGGGCAACCAGGTTACAAGAGGCGGGTCATAAATTGGACGACCTGTACATAGGATTTCAATTAATAAGGTGGTCTCCTCAGGAATTCCAGTCTACCATGCAACAAATCTACAGGTGGAAAGAACAGGACTTCAGAGCTATCAAAATTGAAGCAGGCATCTCATGGAGATCCAAGTGGTAAGAAAGATTACAAGAAAAAGGACGGTAAAGTATTTAATTGTAAAACTATTAAAAATGATAAACAATCTATTAAGACTATAGGTCCGTGCTATGTATGTAATAAGTACGGGTATCTTAAAGTAAACTGTTAAGAGAAAAACTCTCTACAAAAACCTCCTTCGACCGTAAATGAAAATTTTAACACAGAGATTAATATAAATTTAAGATTTTGTGAAGTTTAATGTAGTCTTATTGAACTAAAAAAATAAGCAACTCGTAACTAGTTGTAACTTATTTGAGGAAAACTCTGATAAAGATGTTTGGGTAATAGATACGGCTGCCACGAGTCATTTTTGTAATGACAAGAGTTTAATTTTAGATCTTAAACCGATAACTAACATGAAAATGTCGTTAGCAACGGAGGATAAAAGTTGTCCAGTAGGGGGAATAGGTACACTTAGATTTTTGGTAAAATATAAGGATAATTTTCATGAAATAACTTTGTCTGATGTTTTATTTAATCTTAAGTTGAGTAGAAATTTGTTATCTGGTTCCAGATTAGAAAATTACGGTGCGTATTTTGTGGGCACCAAGGTAAATTTAATGTTTTTAATAAACACTGAATAAAATTGTTCTCGGCGACACGTCATAAAAATTTGTATTTTTTTAAGCCTGATCATTATATTATACCAAAGAGTAAAGAAATGAATTTTCTTAGTAATGTAACCGCCAAAACAAAAAGCGGATCAATAGAAATATGGCATCAACGCTTTTGTTGTATTAATAACGATTCCGTTGGTGTGGTGTGGTAGTTAGGAGAGGGGGTGCCAGCTCAGGTGTCGTCCACGTCACTTGACCATGGTTCAAAATTACGTGGTCCGTCGCCAAAAGCCCTCGTGTAGCTGAACAGTGCACCGTTAATATTCAATCAATCAATCAATTAATAACGATTACTTGGTAAAAACTAGTAAAAATGTTAGCGCGAGAGGTCTCCCACGTTTAACTGGTAATGGTAAGTCTCATTGTATACCGTGTAAATTAGCAAAGTCCAAGAGTGTTTCATTTAAAAAGACGGGTGCGGTAAGATTAAAACATTCATAGTAATTGTTGCATATGGACCTCTGTGGTCCAATGCCAACTGAAAACCAAGGCTGTAATAAATATTTCTTGAGTATAATTTACGATTATTCAAGAAAGGTGACGGTATTTCCCATCAGAAAAAAATCTGACGTATTTCATGCGTTTATAAGATTTCAGAAACGAGCAGAACGTTTTCTAAGTAAAAAGGTAATAGCAGTTAAAACTGATATGGCGGACTAGAATTTTGTAATAAATATATGGATAATTTCTTGACAGAACTGGTTATAAAGCATGAAGTAACAAATTCATATACGCTGGAAATGAATGGGGTTGCAAAGAGATTCCATTTAACCGCTCTAGATGGCATCAAAACATTGCTTAAGTCTAGTGAAGTTCCCCATAAGTTTTGGGGAGAAGCATTACTTTGTTTCACTTATGCGTGGAATCGAATTTGTCACAAAGACAGTAACGAAACCCCTTTCGAAAAATATTCGGTTAGAAACCATCGGTATTGCATCTCAAACCTTTCGGATGTTTGGCATACGCTGGTGTGCCAAAACAAATTAGAAAGAAATTCGATATGCGTGCGAAAATGGGAATTATGATGGGCTATGCACAACGTACTAAGGGTTATAGAATATGGTTGATAGATGAAAATAAATTAATCGAGACTATTAATGCAAGATTCGATGAAAATAAGAGGGGAATTAATTTTAGACAAAAAGTTAATAGTAACCTTAGATTTAATTTAAACCTTCCTAATTATTATGATGAGGTGGAGGAGGAGGATTTTGATAGAGTGTAGAAGATTCATTAACGAGTCGTTTAGTTTCAAAGACAAGTACGGAAACGCCCTCAACATTTGAAAAACCAGATGTATCTTCCGATAATCATAGCTTAATACCATGTACTAAGGTTAAGTGGATTGAAAATATAGGTAGGAAAGTAACTGGATCTAACGTATATTATAGTTTAGAAGGGGAAACAACCCGATTGAAATCTTTTAACGAAATAGAGCGATACAGTAAGAGGCATAACATTGAGTATGATTCTAGTTTGTTTAATTTTAGAAAAGATAATACCGAATCCCAGGAACTTTCAGATTCGACAGAGCAACAAGAAGCTCTTAAGGTTGAAGTAATTATTCCTAACTGTGTTACAAACAGGCGATAAATTCCAGAGAAGCATCTAAATGGCATGATGCAATGGATAAAGAAATTAACGTAATGATGGAACGTAAAGTTTGGGATTCAGTTGATCCTCCGGATAATATAAAAATTTTAGAAAACCGTTGGGTATATACCATTAAATATGGTGAAAATAATAAAATTGTTAGATACAAAGCCCGCTTAGTTACGCAAGGTAACACACAATTAACAGGTGAGTTATTTGACGAGGTATTTAGTCCAGTTGTTAACGTTACTATTGTAAGATTATTTTTCACTATCTATGTATGTTTATGGAAATGGTTGCATGTTCAAGTAGATATCACTAATGCCTATTTATATGCTAATTTAGATACTGTTATCTACATGAAGCAACCAACTGGAGATTAAATTGATTATAACAAAGCATGTAAGTTACGTAAAACAATATACGGATTCCACCAGAGTGGATGCCAGAGTGGTTTTTGGAATTAGAAAATAAATGAATTAAATTGAAATTCAAGAAATAAGAGTGGGTTAATTGTGTATATATGTTTGAAGATAATGTAATTTTATTATTTTATGTAGATGACATGATTATGTTTGGAAAAGAAATGGAAAAAGTAAATTTTGTATTAAAATTATTGTAGAAAGATTTTGATTTAAAAATTATGGGTAAAACAAAGAAATTATTAGGAATAGAATTTGAAGAACCCCAGGTAATAGTCTGTGTATAACCAAAACATATAAATATCCTGTAAGTTCATTACCTATATCAAAAGGTCAAGTTCTTTTCAAATTAGATTCGCCCAAAACTAGCGAATAAATTTTAACAGTTCCTTATAGAAATTTATTGAGATCTTTGTCATTTATTGCTATACACACAAGACCCGATATTATGTATGCAGTAAATGTACTATATCAATTCCAAACAAACTCGGAAATAAAACTTTGGAATTGCTTATTGAGATTATTAAGTTGTTTAAAATGCACTCATGAATATAAATTAGAACTTTCAAAAGTTAAATCATTAAAACTAATACGTTATTCAGACTCGGATTTTGCTACAAATAGGGATAATCGAGTGTCAATGGAAGGATTCATAACTTTTATAGACGATATTCCAATTTCCTGGCGAACTTTCAAACAAAAATCCGTTAGTCTGTCGACAATGGAAGCTGGGTATGTTACTTTAACAGAAGCAGCCAATGAATTCATTTGGCTTAAGAATATAATAAATAATAAATCTTTGAATTTGGAATTAAGTGAAAATGTTATGTTTTGTGACAATCAAGAGGCTATAAGTTTTTCCAATTCACCGGTAGAAAATTATAGAACAAAACATATCGATGTTCGTTATCATTTTCTAAGGAATTTGATGCATGATGAGGGTTTCCAATTTAAATATATTGGTACCAAAAATAATTTGGCAGACATTTTTACCAAACCCATGGTAAAGGAAAAATTAATGGAATTTTGCAGAAAATTATTTTTTTAGAGAATAGGACTTCGTTTCTTTAGATTAAAATATTCTTTTGTTTATTGCAATAAAGATATCGTGAATAAAATGTATTTTATGTGTTAAATTGTGTAACATGTGATTATAAAATAAAATTAAATTACTGATTTGAAAGAGATAATGGTACGGAAATTGGAAAAGGGGGGCCGATTGTTAGACATTTATAAAGAAAAACCATTCGAAATATTTTTCGGATTCGAATTTTTATGGTCTCCTTGTGTTGTTTTTCCAATCCCGTTCCATGATCTCAATGAAAGTAAACAAACTGATTTGAACCCGATTTTTTTGCAAGTCTCGTGATTTGTGGTTGGCAGCAACTGCAATGAAATTCGAGCGACTATTTAAACTCGGCTCGTGTAAGTTTTTCAGAGAGAAAGAGAACGGAGGAAATATAAGGAGTGTGTTTTAGCTCTTAAATAGAGAGCGGTGGGTTGGCTATGCAACTGTATGTTGCATCACCATTTTAAGATGATAAATTCATTTTAAATATTAGACTGTAAGAAGCCGGTTCGAATCGGTTGTCTGGTAATGTTGATTTTTTGAACTATTATTTTATAGTCAACGTATTAATTTTGATCGCTCCAGTGATGAGCACATTGACTTTATCCTTGATTATTATTAAGTCATTTTTAAGAAACTGCTTTCATCTTTATGCCTCCTCGACACAAACATTTCATATCTTGCTTTGCCAAAACTTGTGTTAGTTTACCAGGAAGTGTAACAATTTTTGAATAAAAGTAATGCTTATTTCTTTTTTTAAAAAAATTATTGAATTTAGATTTTGTAAGGTAATTAGGGGGGAGGCACCACTTTTAAGGATTTTTCGATTAGTACATTGGAAATTAAAGGGACTAGACCATGAAAAAATACACTTTAATTTTCAACATTTAATTATCTTCTTAGTATTGAAATGAATTAGAAATTCAATGTTAAAGAAATTCATTTAATTGTGGCATCTTCTCTAATATGTGGGGGCAGATGCAACAACACCACAGTAAATAAAAGGAAGGTAAACATTACAAAAGTAAATCTGAAGTAACAATAGCTATAGATAAAAAAAATAAATTATTTCATAATTAGCTTGCTAAAATTAATAACAGTACACGTTCGAATGATAGCCTACACAACATTTCAATCAGTGCAAATGATTATCATTGCAATTTTCGTCCAAACATTTGTTGCATTCTTTGCACTGAATCCAGTCACACTTGTGACCTTTTTTAGTGTAAGAGTACCCTTTAAACACAACACAAAAATCGTTATTATTATCCTCATCAAAACTGTCACCACTAGTATCTAGAAGAATTTCTTCGCTTGAGGATGGCAAACCGACACGTCTGTTTCTTGTGTTCCTTTGAAGGTTCTTATTTTTTTTACCTTACCCTCTCTTCTCTCTGATTTAGTTAAGACTTCTGAAGTTAATTTTTTACACCCGGTTGATTTGCATTTTCTGACCAGAGGAATAAGGCTGTGCTTTCGTGTTGTGTGCTGGTGAAGGCAAACGATGGTGATAAACCAGTTATCATCAATTGCATTTAAGTATTATTAATTATAGTAATAATTATGAATTTTAATTATATTTTTATACAATAGTATACAGTGTTAAAAAATTTAAGAGAAACTAATTTTATTCATTTATTTCTGAATCATGGGCGTCTTTCTTCAAGAAAAGAGAGAAAATGCCACACACGCTTATTTCCTTATTGCTAAAGTGTAGTGGCTGCATCTACATTCATCGTATGTGTAACATTATGTGTAACTCACTTACACTGTTAATATCTTTTTTAAGGACTTGCGGGACTCTTAATAGATATCCGTGCACTCCAAAAAGGCATACTTCTTCAAAACAATGTAACTTAGCAAAATAAAAAGAAACAACAATTTGCAATTTTTACCATAAGATAATCATGTATATATACATTATTTCACAAAATTTCAGAGAATTTGGGAAGAAACTTGAAAAGTTATAAAGAAATAAAAATTGGACAATTTTTCAAAAATATGAAAATTAGTATTTTACACCGCGCAGGATCCTGAAGTACAAAATTGATCAAAATTTAGAAAATTAATTTTACTTGGTATAAAAATGTTCACTTTTGAAGTTATATACACTTTTAAGAAATTTAGAGAAAAAAAAAATATTTTTAAATACTATTATATAACGAAAATTTAAAAATTTTTAGAAAACAAATAATTAAAATTAAAATAAAGAAGATTCTATTAATTTTTTTTTGAAAATGGATGTATAAGTTATGGAGAGCCTTATTTTGAACACGTGTATAAAATTTCAAATTGATACAATAAATAGTTTCTGAGAAATCCTGCGCGGAAACTAAATTTTTTTGTTTTGCGAAAAATTAAGTTAAAGATAAGAAAGAGATAGGGTTTTCATTTAAGTTCCACTACTTATTTCTCAATAACTTCAAAAGTGTTCATAGTATTAACACAATTGTGGTACCAAAATGCTCAGAAATATTGAGGCTGTAACATATATTTTTTTTTTCAAAAAAACGAAAAATTTTCTATTTAAGAGTTCAATGAGGTCTTAAAATAACAAGTACGTTTATAGACTTTTTAATTATGGGGAACGGAACATTATGAAAGTTGTACTCACCACTTTAAATGCTCAAAAGATCGGAAAATAAGGCCGATTAAAGACGATTAATTCAGATAAATTCACAAGCCACACTCAATGTCAGACCAGACTCTTCCCTCAAGTGGCTCAAAATTGCCATCTATCGACGCGTAAAAGTACTATTAACAAACTGGCATCTCCCCCGGAATGATCTTACATTTTAAAGGGATTTTCAATAAGCATTCATAAAAGGAAGTATTGTACAAATAGCAATTATCACAAAACTCATACCATCTTTTGTTGTACATAGTTTGACGTACTAGTAAATCAAATTGCCTGTGTGTATGTCAATTATTGTAGAAGTAATATCTAAAATCACATCATAAATTTTTAAATCTTCCCTTTAAATATTAAATGATTAGCTTTTTAGGAAATTTTAGGAACAAAAAATCTGTTTTAAACTATATACACGCATGGAAGGCAACCATTTAATTAAAAAGTTTTGTGTGAATCGTACCATGTTCTTACTTAATGTATAATCAGATCACTAGTTCACTTGGAAGTAGAAAACTTCTTACAAATACAAGGGAAGAAGTAACGTTGTTACCTTCGAGACAATGACGTTTATACTAATTTAGCACTTTCATCAAAAAAGGATATTATAAATCCATCTGTTATATCGATGCATTTATATTAAATTTCAGAGCCGTTACGTTGAACTAATATTGCTAAATAAAATAATTATATTATGAAGAGGAAAAATAAAACATTTTATAATTTATTCTCATACTTTATTTTTCTAAATGAGAGTTGAGTTGCTTTATTGGAGGTATACGCGGATACTATTGTGAAAAGAAAAGCATTACTATGCTCTAATATTTTGTGAAACCAGGCACAAAGATAGAACTTGAAATTTATAAGAAAGTAAATATTATTGTAATTCTCAAGAGTATAATGTAGGGAATATATACATATAGGAAGCAATTATATGAGTAAAAGTTTACAAGTGAAGAGCAAAACTACTCAATAATATCCTGTATAAAATTTCAAATGCAATAAACTCCTCGGTATTGTGTTAATTAATGAGTTTCCAACTACTTATACTAAGGAAATAAGTTCATTCTCTATTTCTTTGAAGGGGTAAAATCTTTTAACGAGTTTATTCCTATGTTAGAAATAATTTATATCATTTTCTAATTTAACTGTTATATGCATAGGCATCTCTTCATGTGTTTTCAATACTTAATAAATTTAATTATAGTTTCAGTTACTCCTTTCAACTTAAAATTCTAAGGAATTCGATGTATTTAACTCAATAAAATTTTATTAGTTGGAGTTTGATGTAAAAATGTGAAAAGGGAATAGTCATAAAAGGGCAATAAAAACTTGGATGAAATGATGGTCAACTTCTTAATAAAATGCTGGCTAATTTAAACGCTACTTTAGTCAGTTTAACTTGACTTCTAATCCATAAAATTATGATACTTTGAAATTCTTATTTTAAATGAATCTATACTTTCAACATTATAAAAGACGTAAAAAATCTATTAACTAGCAAGTTCGAAGGTTTTTATACTACTGTTAAATTTATGATAATTTTCATTTATTTTAAATGTTTTGTAAGAAACTCTTAAAATAAAGAGTTTCAAAAAAATAATTTGTAGCTATTCCTGAGGAGCAAAAATGAGCTTACAAAAAATAACATTTATAATTATAGTTTTATTAAAATAAATTTTTCCTATCAATTATTACGAATGAAAAATTATTTTGAAAAACGTGAAATGTATCGTCCTTAACATGACTAATGGAGATTTAAGCACACAAGCGCGCAGACAGAATTAATCTATTCATCTTCTACCCAGATAATGTAAAACTTTTCTCTGTGTTTTATTGTGCTTTACTAAGCTCAAATAACTGTTGGTTCGTTAAGCATTTCTCCCTATCAGTATAAGAATTCATATCCTCAATAACAATCTTGTGCATCCTTATCGGCTTGATCGCAGAAACGGTAGAAACCAAAATGGTCTTGTCTCCTTTTCACGAATCAGCGATCATAATGTTCATCCGCTCCAAAGCGTATTCTAATTTTAATGAAATTCCCCAACTCATGCAGCGAGCGAGAATATAGTGCTTCGTTCAGGGGATCCATGCTCCCGTGAGAAGCATTAGGAGGGTTGGCTTTCAATTAAACATTCCAAAATGGCTCTTTAAAATAGAAAATATTTTTAAAAGAACTTACTGAGAGAGATCCTTTGAAAGAGATAAAATTTCTTAGCAAATAATGCAATAAACGGCAATTGAGTGTAATGAGCTGAGAAAATATAACAAAAAAATATATTTACATTTTACATAGGAAAAAAATAGTGAATTACAATAAACATTGCAGCATCGATTACATTTCTTTCTTCTATCTTTCTTTCAATAAAATTAAAAATTAACGAATGTAACATTTCAGAACTTGTTTTTGCATTTCTTTGACACTTTCTTTCTTATCTATTTTTTTAAAATAAATTTTATTTTAACATTTCTCAAGTATAAAATCTTTACGCGTATTTTTATATATAATAAAATAGTTATTAAAGAAAATTGGTTTTTAATTTACTTATATCACACCATTGGGTGTCAATGCTTTGAAAAGCGATGAAGTTCGTTGATGACATTTTCTTCTCTTTCTGAATACCAATTTCTCCAGAAGTTGCATGGCATTGATGCTGGGAAGTTGCGTGATGAAATATGTTACTGTATAATCCTCTTCTCATGATGAGGGGATAAAAAGAACATGAGCTCTCATGTTTCTGATTAAAACACTTAAAGTGAAATATGGTTGAATATATAGAAGAGGAGAAATATGGGTAATAATAAAATAAATATATATAATAGGTATCTTATATTATTAACTTTATGGCTGCTGATGTTCCAGTACCATCACGTTCAGACTCTGTCAAACTCCTCGTTCAAAATATTGAAGGATATATTTCTCTAAAGTATGTATCTTTCAAATTTTAATAATTATATGTTGTTATTAAATATTAATTTTAATAATGTTAATGTATCAATTTTATTTTAAGCTTAGATAGATATTTATAAGGACCCCTAACATTAATTATATTGGTCTTAAAATCACATTGACCTACTAATTTTGCACTTCTAACAGATGTTCATTTCGCTTGGTATAATAGTCCAACTTGGAATAAATTTCTGGAATGCATTTTTTGAGTGCAAATGATATGGAAGGGAAAAAAATATTTTTATAGAGTTTTTAAATAGTTAGTATTTCAGCATTTCAATGGATTCCATTCTATCCCACTGTCCTATTTAGAGAAAAACTAGAAAATATCATGTGGAAATCATTATTTGTATGTTGAGAATATTTTGACCATTGGGACATGTAGGGATATGTATGAGCTTCTTCTAGCATGAGTTATGTGTCTCAGCCCCCTCCTTCTTCCCCTGGAAATATTGCTTATTCATCGCATTTTGTGGCGCAGTTTGTATCATCTCTTTGGGGTTGCAGAATTATTTTTAGTGTACTTTGGACACTTGGCTGGGCATTTTTTTTATCTGATAGTACTCTTTCGTTGTGATCTCGGTGGTTAATTAGAACGATATTGTTCTAAGGTAAGTTTTAGCAAATTATTTTTAACTGTCCTTGAAATATAGGACAGTGGGACGATACGTATGCAAATTACGCTCACTTTCTCTCTTTATAACGCAGTGTAAGGAAATAATAATTTCCCTTTCAGTGTTTCACTACTGCTTAGTTATGCTAGTACAAAGGTTTCTAAAGTTACAGGAAGCATTAGAATTATTAAATAGTTTAGATTCACAGATGAGAGCAATGTTGAAGTTGTTGTGTTACCACCATATGCCAGTGAACTAACTGACGAAGATGAAGGTGATGAAAATGAAGTAATTACTGGTGAGATTATTGAAAACGATGTTCCTGGGGGTTTGGGGGCTAGAACTGGAGATAATTTCCAACCTGAATCATCCACAAGCTCTAGTTCTTCGACAACGAAGAGCAGAAAGAAAGCTAAAAGGCACGAGTCATTTGGGATAAAAAATAAATCACCGTATTATACAAAATGGAAAACACAGGATTAATCAAATGTAAGTGACTTGCTCAAGCAGATAGAAAATGCATTGCAAGATAAAACTCCCACAGAGCTTTTTGAGAATTTTTTTCCGGTGAAGTTGTGGCGTCTCACGCGTCTTTTCTTTAACAAATCCTTTGAGTTCTTTGGGCCAGAACTAATGGCAACTCTTTTCCAACCAAATCCAAGAAGTGAAGTGTGAATGAAAGATGCAAATAAACAAATGTTTAAATATCGGTACTTAGAGTAAGAGAGATGGCAATGTAAGGTGATGTTTGACAATTGATGTTAGTTTGTGGCAGTTGATGGTTATTACAGTTCGTGGTTCAAGTCTGAATGAATTATGCGTGACGTGAATACAAATTATTAGTGACTGAATAGAAGGAATCATCCAAGTGGCATACCATTGCATACAAAGACAAGATTGATCGTTACTCCAAGCTGTAATAAGTTAGGATTGATTATTTAATATTAGAATCGGGAATTAGGCGGTTCGCTTATTGATAGTGGTCTGAATTAAATTAAGTCTTATTGTGTGCTGCGTGTTTTTACTATCGTAGATTCTCTCATATTAATTATTATAATTGAATTTGTTTAAGGTTTAAGTTGAATATCTTAATAAAGTCATATTAAGATAATGTTTGATTCTAGTCCTTTCGCTAATCCAACACCTCTAGCTCACGCTGATACTTCGAGAGATGTACTTCCAAGGGGAGGAACATCACAAAGTTTACGATCTAACTGTAAAAGAAACTATGTGATATGCAGTAGATGTAAAAACCAAACATGAGATTTCTTGACCACTGTTGACGAAATATTGTTTTTATAGGAATTTTGCTTCTAACTGGTTATTATTCAAATACGTGGGAACGTAATTATTGGTCAGATGCTGAAGACTTTGGCATTACCCTTGTGAAAAATTCCATGTCACGAAACCGCTTCTCAAAGTTAAAATCTTATTTACACTTTGTGGACAATGGAACTGCACGTCAGCATGGCCAGGATCGATCCTTCAATATAAAACCTTTGTTTGCCATACTCAATAATAATTTTATGAAATTTGGACACTTCTCTGCAAATATAAGCATTGATGCAATGATCATCATGTATTACGGTAGGAATAGACTGAAACAGTTTATCATAGGCAAGCCAATGCGTTTTGGATATAAACTTGAGCTCTCTGTGGAAGCGAGGGATATTGCTACAATTTTTCTCTGTATTGGGTAAAGAATCTGATGCAAGAAATGATACTCCTCTTGATACTCTGGTTCTGATGAAACTAACGGAGAATTTTGTGAATCCTTTAAGTTACACTTTATATTTTGATAAATTTTTTACTAGCATTGATCTTTTGACAAGCCTTGGTGAACAGGGTTTTCGAGCTACAGGAACCATATGAGAAAATCGAATAAACGACGAGTGTCCTTTAGAAGAATCCAAGTGCACGCGGAAAAAAGAAAGAGGCACGTCTGATTTTGCATTAGGCGAGAATTTTTCCTCGTGAGATGGAATGACAATTGCACTGTCCCTAGTTGCTACACATTTCAACACTTTTGAACAATTATTTTAGGCGAAGAGATGAGTAAGAGGATATTAAGATAAAATTGACGTGAAAATGCCAAATTTGATAAATTCTTACAACAAACATGTGAGTGATGTAGATCCCCACGACTGGTTGGCTGGCCTTTATTCCATTAAAATTCGTGGAAAAAAGTGGTACTAGACACTTTTTATACGTTCATTCGATATGGCTATTGTAATTTCCTGGATAATTTACAAAACTTGAAAGAATTCCGAAGATAATAACAGTCTATCTAAAAAACTGTGATAAGAACGAGAGGTAGAATAATAATATCAACTGTACCTTCTTATGAAAAAGAAGGCATCCTTAAAGATAGTGCTGGTCATTTTTTACTAAAGCAAGGAAAGAAACGTCGTTTTCTAAGAGAGAGCTTCAAAGAAAACGAAAGTATACTGTGACAAATGTGGCAAAACGCTTTGCTAAGCTTCCTTTGGAACTTTCTTGCAAATTTAGAGTGACATTTATTTAAAAAGTGAAATATATTTTGTAAAAAAGAAATTATTTTTCAAATTAAGTAAAATTTTGTACTTGGAAATAGCTTTTCCATCATTGAAGAGAACACTAAGGCATACAAGTGTAAATGCTATCCCATTTATCCCAGTGTACTGTTTAGGGGACGAGTCAGATTTCTAAAATCAAGTATATATATTTTTAAATTTTTTAAAAATTTGGTTTTTTTAGGTTTAACTAACTTTAGAAAATATAATTCTTTTTGAATTGGAACAAAATAAATAAATTGGGATAAAACGGGTTAAAAGCATTCGGCTTATTAATATTCCATATTTACAATAATTACAGATAAAAATAATAATAATAGAAAAGTTTTCCACACTTTAAAAAAATTCTTGCTAGCAGCGGCAGGGCTCGCTTTCTGTTTATTACATTAAAATTTAAATAAGAGATTAAATTTTAAATTCTCCTTACTTTTTATGTTAATTAGTTTGAAAAGATGGCAAAAAGATTATTAATGCACATAGTAAAATAATCACAGGTAAAATGTACAACATGACTCTCACAATTTTACATGTGTTTTGATTTAATGTTGGAAAAAATATGATGCGCGCACCTTAATACTCTTACGAATTAGTCATGCGAGACACACATATAAACATTTTGCCTCGAGAGGATCTCCTCATGTGTAATCGCCATGATTTTTCATTAACTGTGATACATTTTTGACTGAATGTTTCCCATTTAAAGTTGCCTACTTTAAGCATTTTAAACCATGCACTCTAACATTTGTTGACTTGGTTGGGAAAATTTCCAACCAGTGATTTTTAATTTTTGCATGACATGACATTGTTCTTTCAAGCATAATTTCAAATAAAATAATTTCATGCAAAGTAGGATTTTATATAATTTTAGTTGATTCATTTTTGCAAATATTTAATTATTTAATGTTTTTTTTTAAATATGTTTTGCCCAATACATCCTAGGAGGACTCGGAGTGTGTGTTAGGATTTTTAACCAGCCAGACACTTAAATTAAAATAACCTTTTCAGTATAACAAAAAAGAACCCTTAAAAAGTCTTCTTCATAGCCGGAATATTTACTTCCATTTAAGCAAATCCCTTTCGTCATAAACATTCGTATAGAGCTTAAGCTAAATTTATTTGCAAAGGTGGCAAACAGCTATTAACTCTCATAATAAAAGCCTCGCAATAAAGGGCCAAACGTTTTTTTCTGCGGACTTCTTTTTCACAGATCGTTAAAAAGTGCAAGGTCGCAAGCTCGTTACGATGCCTAACGACCCAGATTCCTCTTAATGAAAAAAGATGATGGCTGCCTTTTAACAAAAGGTGGAGTCATTCTGAATGTAAATTTTAAAAAAAAACCCGACCGATTCCAGAAGTGTTTTTTTAAAGCAATCTTAGTTTCTGTACTCTTTTTTTAATGGCTCTTGAAATAATATTTTACTTTTAAGAGGAACATCCTGATTGTTTTATCTACGATCCTATTTGAAAATTTATCATTACACTCTTTCTTCGATAAAAATTGACTTTTAAAAGTACTGACTAGAAAACTGGTGAAATTTAACGAACTAATAAATGTTATATTGCAGTTTATAAATATCAAATTTTAATCAATAAATTATTTTTAAGTGAGCTACTGTTATTATATCCTCATTGCTGACTAGGTTGACACTATTACATTTCATGGGGTAAAAATTGCATTAAAATTATTAACCATTGTGGAAATTGTCTAGGTAATTTAAATTATGGTCAAATGACATTCACGGTGCCTAATTTCTCTCTTTTCCTAACACATCGGATCCCACAAGGTTTTTTAATTTCTCATATGGAAATTCTTATTTTATGTTACGGGTTATGCATTGTATAAGGTGAAAAATTTGCTCTCCTAGACCATTTTGGATCACAAGGCCTCCGACCACAGGGATTGGAGATCCATGTTCTTCATTAAAACTTGAAATACATGATGCAGCTTTGCTCTGGACTTTCTTGTAATTTGAATTTTAATGGCGCAAGGTCCAACTGCGGCCAAGCTGCGCCAAACACTCGTTAAAAAAGAAAAAGTCATTTTTTTAAAAAAAAACACATAAAAGTACATGCGTACTTGCATATGCATGTATGCACGCATGCATGCATGCATACGTACATATATAATATTAAAAATCTAATTAAACACACAAATCAAATCAAATATAAAAATCCAATTTTTAAAAGAAAGGCAAATAGATTTTGGTGGGGAGGTTCTCACCCCAAGTCAGATAAGATTAAAATAAGTGTATGAAAAAAGGTGATGCGATAATGGCTAAAAACTGGACAATCTATTAAAATGTGATAAACAGAATATGGAACTTTACATGATGGACATTCTGGGGCATTCTCACCTAATAAAAGATGCCTGTGCGAGTATGACCAATGCGACGCCGAGTCAGCTTAACATCGGTTCTTCGCATCGACATTACAGGCAAAGCTCCAATAACAGGCAATGAGAAGACTATGCTTCTTGGAGTTTAAGCATAGTCTTCTCATCTCGACGCACTTACATTTTGCCAAGTAACACACCTGAACTATTTTCAAAACCATAGAAGCATCTTCAATCAAAAAGTATTATTTATTGCATAGCACGTATTGCATTCAGGTAAAGATATACTTCTAAGCCGTTCATTATATTTTTTTCAGGACTCAACTAAACACATTTGGGTATGCAGTTTAAATTATGTATATACCAGCACTTTTGTCTCCACCAAATTTCAAGGATCTTGTGGTGTTTGCTACTAAACAAGAATGACGAGAAAGGAAACTTCTCTACCCTCTAATAGGTGAACTGTAAGAGGGAGAAAAACCAATAAAAATAACTGGAAAATGCTAAGAGGTTGGCGACACTAGAAGTGGAAGAATTTATCTTAAAATGAATCCGAACAATGCAAAGTAACTAAGTTGCTATGAGATTTGCTAATAGACCAAGAAAATTATTTCATTAAGTATTTAAGTAAGATCCGAATAAATTAATAAATATTGTATTTCGAAAGAGATATTTATTTCGTGGGGAAATTGAATAACTAAAACACTTTTGAATCAAAATGAGCAGTTACTTTTGGTATACATAAATTATAAATTAAAAAAGAAGACATTTTTAATAAACAATTATGTTGGTGAAAAATAGAAAAAATTGTTAAGGTTAGCAAATATATCCAACTGTGTAACGATGTGTTTTAAAATAGATACAGCTTGGGTAACACAAAGACTTACTCACCTTTTTTCCCGTGCCTTACCTCTCTCAATTATTTCAACGAACTGTTTCAAAATATTTCTTTTAAATTTTGCGAAAGAGAAGTATCACATAAATGACGAAAACAGGCTCTGTAAGTTTTACTAGAATTAGTCTCAGCAGTATAATTGATTGAATATTAACGTCGCACTCTTCAGCTACACGAGGGCTTTTGGTGATGGGCCACGTAATTTCGAGCCAATGACGTAGACGGCACCTGAGCTGCCCCCTCTCCTAACTGTGGTACTGGGCTCGAACTCGTGACAAGGCCAGCCAAGATCAGATACCTTGACCACTCGTCTACTGCGGCCTCTCAGCAGTATAATAAACAGGGTTTATCATATTTATACTGAATGGTTCATATGTGAATCTGGGAATTTTCGAATAAGTTTTAATAGAGGTATTTCCTTAGTAATTTTTTTCTCACGATTTAGCGTAGCAATAGTAGTATTTGAAAGACTATTAAAACATTTCGTATATATGGTTTCTATAATTTTATGGAATTAACATATTTTTTAATTTTAGTCATATCTTGATGTTGCTATTTACTTTATAAAATTGTCAATCTTTCTTCTTTTATTTCACTGTATATTTTTTTTTCTATGCTTTCTTCACATCCAGTATTTTACCTAACTACGCACAAAAATTAAAAATTCCAAATGAGAGCATCATAAATAGAGGCAGCCATTTTTTTTCACTCTAGGAGAATTAGATAAAGTTACACGACATATTCTTTAAAACAATGAACTTCCAAGTCTCATAAAACCAAACTTCTTTGTATTACCATTTATTTGAAAAGATTTAGAAAGTCTAGGTATCGAGAGTAATAATAATAGGGATTTTTTTATCTTCTATATTATTTACGGGGGGTGCACGGGGACTTTATAATTGGTTTCAATAAAAAAAATATTTAACTTTATTTTTAGTGTATTATGTTCACCCCAAAGTAAATCGAATATGTTTACAAAATTGTTTTGGAAAGCATTTAATAAAGATTCAATTACTATCGTAAGAGATTCAATATCAATTCGTTTACATGATATGGATAGGGAAAGTTAGACTCCAGCTTAATAATTATCAACCTTTATAAAAATCTTTATTTCAAAATTGTTATATTGTTTATGTGTCTGTTTCAGCCAAGCAGTAATACGCAGCTAGAACTTCAATCAAACTTCCAAACTACGAACGTGTTATTGGTGGTTTCAAAGAGTAATTGTTTTAGAATAAAGTAAAATTTTTTACACCGAGAAGCATAGCCAATGCTGAGAACCAAATATCTGCGCATTTTTAAGAAAATTTTAGAATTTGTGCTATTGTTTTCGATGCCTAATTTCTTTCTACTTAAAAAAATATCGTAATAAAGCAAGACCAGTAATTAAATGGGTGAAAAGCAAACTCGAGTTTCACGGCATTTTTTTGTGATAACAATTTAACACTCTCTGAAACTTTAATACAACAGTTTTGTGAAAGCATTTTGAGAAATTTAGGTCATGGCACAGTAAATTTTGATATTAAAACTATGTATATATATATAGTTTTAATATATATATATAGTCTTGGTTCCTAAGGCCAGGAGTTTGTTATAGTACTACTGTGCCTATTTCTTCCTATTTAGTATAGTTATCTTAGGTTCTAACTATCTGTGTATTTTTATGTTTTGGATTATATATATGGTCTTGCTGTGAAGATTATATCATAACACTCATATCACAGTTTACATTTTTTCCACACACATCTTGAACATCTTACACATTGTTGACAACCAACAAATTAGAGCCTAGCAAATATACATTTTTGGCAATCAACCAATTCAAATTCTACCATATTTTATTGTCGTCTTTTTTTATATCTGTCTTTGCTGGCTGGTTTAAAAGTTAGTTCAAAAGATGTGTTTATGTATATTCGAATTTTTTAACTTGGTGAATAATTGATTTTCATTGATGTCAAGTTGCTTGATTCTTTTCGTAAAAGCTCTGTGAGTAAAGAAATTTTGTTAAATTATTTTTTGAAAAATACTTATCTTATGTAATTGTTTTAGGATTTTTCTACTTTTCTTACGTATTTGTTTTGCGATTTTTCTGCATTAAGAGTTGGGAAGAGTTTGTTACATAATAGTAGTGAGTGGTTTTATCATACTCTCTGAGTTTCTACATACTCTGAATTTTTGTTTATTTTATTTTATTTGGTTTTTCCTACCGAGTTGCAAAGGGGGAAGGTTGGTGCCTTCAAACTAGTTTAACCCCACTTATTCGGTCCTAAGTCCGAAATTTCTTTCTGACTCGCTAGGTTCTTCTTTTTCGTAGTTTCTTTTTTTTATTTCTCTATAATTTTGTTCTTCATATTCAGCTTTTATATTTTTATTACGATATTTCTTGTTATGTTCATTATCGATTATTTCTTGTTTTTGATATATAATACATATTTCTTTCATATATATATATACATATATATATATATATATATATATATATATATATATATATATATATATATATATATATATATATATATATATATATATATATATATATATATATATATATATATATATATATATATATATATATATATTGATAACACGAGTAAAGGCACTAGTTTCAGATTAACTGGTTCTAATAACAATACTGTTAAAACACAAATTAATAAAAATATAAATAATTTTATTACAAAATCTGCAATTAAATATGGACTGCCTATAGAGACATTTGATGATATTAAGTACAATATTTTAAAAGAGTTGATGAAATTTAACTACCATTCTCTCTCTGAATTTACTTATAAAGATGTAAAACAGAAAATTTATGAATAACAAAAGAATTTTATCATAGTTTACATGAGCAAAGTGCCTGGAAGCTATGCTGATATTAGTAAATATTTTTACTATAATATGGTTAATGAACACTTCCTAAACAATGAGTCTTTTAAAAAATTGGAATAGTCACATACAGAAATTAGCAATCGTATTATTACTATATATAAAAAATTAGGTTTTTGCATTCCTAAGATTAAGTATCCATACTTATTTTTTCACATCTAAATTCCATAAAAGTACAGTTAAATTTAGAACTGTGACAAATAGTTTTAAAACATGTATCACTACTGCAGGCAAATTACTTCAGAATATTATACAAAACTTCATTAATAAGCAATATAATAAATCTATAATTAAAAATTGTAAATATATTATTTTAATTTTTTTTAAACTAGAAATATTTATTCAGCTCATAGTTATGACTTTGAAGATATCTTTAATTGCATTGATATGAATGCTATTATTTAAAGAATTTTAGAGATTCACAGTAATTATAATCTTAATATTAATTCTAACAAATTTAAAACTCTCATAGATTTTGTCTTCAAAGAAAATTACATTAATTATAATGGTTCATTATATAAACAAACTAAAGGTCTGCCTCAAGAAAGTCCTGCTAGCAATAGTTTGGCTTACTTATATTTACCCTTTTATGAATATAATTATATTATTAAAAATGATTATTACATTTTTAGATATATTGATGGTCTAATTGTTTTTGGTAAAAAAATTATTGTAATCCCAATATTATTTTTATCTGGATTACATAAACCTAGTTAAAATTAATGATAATCCAATTAAAAAAATTACCTAGATGTATCATTGTTTATTAAGGATTATAAAGTACATAGTAATATTTTTGATAAAAGAGATGCTTTTAATTTTAACATTCTTAAAATGCCATACTGGAACTCAAATTTATCTATCTCTATGTATAGAAATATTATTTTTAACTATATTTATCGTGATAATGTATTAGTTAGCGATAAATCTAATATATATTTAAGTTTTAACAACTTTATTAAACAATGTATTGAACATTGATATCCTGCTAACACACTTCCTTTACAATTATATTTCTAATAGTTCTCAGTAATATAACAATATACATAAGTATTAGCATTTTTAATTAATTATACAGTTATTCAATAGATGGCACCACATGTTTAATAAATTAATAATATTATATATTTTTAAATTTTCTTGTGTACGTCTTGTAATCCTTTATTTTCTACAAAATTTTATATCAATATTTATAGTTTTTTAAATGTACATATATATATATATTGACTTTATATTATTCTATCATAATTTATTAACTTTATGCGGTACTGCTTTTACTCTTGTTGTATTTGGGGGGAAACATTACATGTTGCTATACTCAGGAAATATATTACATTATCTACTTTAATGCATCGACTTTAAATATATGCTAGTAAATATTAGCAGGCTATAACTTATCGTTATATTTCAATGGTATAGTTTATTTTATTTGCAATATTTAAATTTTTCCTAATATTATTCTTTTCTTTCCCTTTGGCTCAGTATATAGGCAAATTACAGGTGAAGGTTGGCTAGTCCTAAAACTGGTTTAAACCTGGCAATCTTGGTTTCTAAGATCAGGAATTTGTTATTGTACTACTGAAGCTAATATTTCTTATCTTGACTAGTTACGCTTAGGTATTATAGCTATTTGTATATATTTATGGATTATATATATATGCCTTAATACAAAGTAATAGACTGTTTATGACTTTGTTCACATAAACAAATTTTATACGATTTATACTAATCTGTTTGACACATAGTATACAAAAATAAAATTTCAAAGTAAATGTATTAATGTATAAGAAGGAAAACATTTCAATGAGGTTTTCATAAAAAATATTTCATAATCAAAATTTTAGACTCATACAAATCAATTTACTTCTCTGTGACAAAATTATACAGATAGTGGTACACTGAATTATAACAATGGACTTTTCGTGCATAATAAAACTATTTCGAAGAAATGAAAATTACATAAAATAGAAATTCTCACTATGAGTTGAAGAAAGCAGAGGATTTAAACTCTTTTCAGAAAAATCTCTTACATCAAAAATTTATTATATCATAGTGTTTCTTTTAAATCTTAATTTTTGTGCACGCATAATTAGTAATGAAAACTTTCCACTTTAATGTGAGAAATCAAATTAATTTGTTTATTTTTTTAAGTGTAATTTGAGATCGGCATAATATATCATTGATATTTAAAAAATAATTCAGGAAATATATAAATGTTCTTGATTATTTTAATCTGAATATTATACAAAGTGTGCATAAGATAGGATATATGTTCTGTTTTAAATCATCTTAACTATTGAAACTATTAATTTCTGATACTCAAATATTTTCAAGTTTACTTCACATGCACACAAAAGAAAAACTTTTTCACTCACTTTAAAAGAAGGCGCATGTAGTTAATTGAAGATATTTATTTCATTCTTATAATGGACAGTAAACTAAAAAGGTACAATCACAGCCCTGTTCAAATATATAACTGACAAATTTAGATTTGTTTCTATGTATTTAAAGATTTTCGGCTGCTATGTACCGTTTAATAAATCATTCAAAACAGGAATGTTAACATTATAAACGTGCTAAGAGTAGTTATACATACAAGAAATTCGCACACATTTCTTTGAAGAAACAAAAAAAAAAGAAATTTTGTAAAAGAATTCATTTTTTTATATACCATCCCAATATTCAAAAAATCACTATATTTAAAATCAAATAACAATTACTGTAGATAATTCGAAATAATAAACATACTAAATGATATTTTCAACAAATAGATTACATAATCAATATTTGTATGAGTTTCACTTTCGTCGATACGTGATATCAATTTAAAATCATGATAATAATATACAATCTTGCATCATTCTCAACAAAATATGATTTTCACTTCTGCAAGGTGTGCGCAATTGCGATGTAAGGCGCATAACAAAAGGAAGATAACAAAATAAGTAAAGCATTATGTAGCATTAATTTTCATATATTACATTATTTTACAATTTTGGTTACATACGTTATTCAAGAATAACTAAGTACAACGCTGTTTGTGTTTCTTTAAATAATTTTTTTTGCTTTGAAATTATCATTGAAAAAATATTCATCCTTCGTATTTATCTTAACTCCTATTTCTAAGGAAGACTGAATCGATTTGTTCTCGGTCTCTTTTATTTATTCTTTCTCTTTGTCTCTAACAAAAAATGCCTACTTTCACATTCACCTCTCAACTTTCTTTAAAATTATAATAGAAACAATGTTTTTCTGTGACGCTGAAGAGACCAAAGGGGAAGTATTCTTGAAATATCTAAAGTATGATAATGATATTTGGAAGGGAAAAGATCATAAACGGAAATTTCAGAGTCCATAGTATCGGAGGAGATTTCACGCATAACGGTTCTTAGCAATTTAATCAAGGCTTTTTCTGTCTCTTGAATTCTATAATACATTGTATCTGAAAGCAAAATCATTGCATAAACGATTAAGGTTTCATCATTGAATCAACGATTAAGGTTTCATCATTGCATCAACGATTAAGGTTACTAAACGCAAAACATTTCGTGTGTCAATTTTATTTGTTTTCTAGAGAGATATTAAATTAATAGTTTGCCTAGAGAGAGAAGAAATGACGAAGGACATTAACTCCATAAATTCATTTGTGGTAGTCATTTTCTCTTTTTTTAGTTTTATTATAATAATACTGTGCAAATAGCAATAAATAAAAAATAGATTAGATTGAATAAATGTATTGGAATTTTAATCAATAATTAGAATTATGCATACATCTAGTCCTCCTTATCAAGAATAAGGAAACAGTTTACAAGCAAATACCAACAAAAGTGGCTGTGTGTGTGTACTGTACTTCCCGGCTCAAATGATACTTTTATTACCCTTAACCCTCTGACCGAAACATCCGCCTCTCAGACGTGGATGATTTGCTTTGATGTCTGTAGATATTACTGTGGTGTGATTTTTGGGTGGGCTACCTTGATATCTTCAGTTGGACTCTACCGAGTGAGAGGGACACGTGGTACTTAAAGATTTTTTTCAACTCACGATATGTGCGATTTTTTTTATTTATCACCGTCTATCATACTGATATTCCTATAGTTTTTTCGTTTTTGGTATTATTATTTTTAATTATTTTTACATGAATATAAATAAGTTCTAATCATTTTCTTATAAATTACTAGTCACAATCCTTGTGATAAAAATATATTAATATAGTGTGTCGCTTAAAGACCTTAAATATTAAAAATTCCACTCAATTTCATGAGCAATAAGGACATTTAAAACAGTTCTTAAGGTAATAAAATTCAAAAAAGCTCACATTGATGTTTCTAAAAGCGGCAAAAAATTGATGTTCCAGCCGGAGGGTTAAAATAAGCTTAGTGTACTGAAGGTATAATTGCTTCCTCTTAAATCGCACAAGGAAAAATTATTGTTAAACATTTTTTTCTTGTATGAGATATTTTATATTGAAAATATTGAAAATAAAACTTTTTTGAACCATTAAAAGAAAGAGTTTTGAATTTCTCGGACAATACTTCCTAATAAATTTCTAAATAAATTCCATACTTACACAGTGCAGTGTATTTATATGTATACTATGCAGCGTGTTGTTTTTATCTTTTCTATTACACCATGCGCCAGGACGCTGATAAAAGCTTAGAAAATAACTTTTGTAGCACTGTTTTAGAGGTTATGCGAAACTTTGTTTTTTTTTATGAAATGGATAAAACGTGATATATCTGCTGCGGCAAATGAATGTACAGAAACAAAACAACGCTGCTTATTCATAAAGCCTATTTATCAAACAAAATATAAGTAACAAACAATATGGCGTATGTATGGCACCATTAATTGAAATTACGATTTTTACTCTCTGAATTAATATAAAATATACCGTCGTTTCGAAAACTTAATATCACATGGATGCTATGATGGTATTATATAGCTCATGCGATGCAATACATTCCGTTCAGCGCTCAGACATGCTGATTATCAAATTACCAAGCTGATCTTGAAGAAGATTATTCCTTGCAGGAAATAATACTCTCCTAAGTTACGGTACACATGTAGTAGGTGGTTGATGGACTGTAACTCGTCGGCCAAGCATGTCCCATGCATACTCTTTTAGATTCATGTAATGTAAGACCCTTACGGGTGATGTTCTCAGATTAAAGACATTCGTTTACGATGTTTTCTCTGTGAGGGCAGGGTTTTTCTCATCCATACACACAAATTCTGTTCTTAAAAACATTCACTGTTAAAAACATTACTGTTTCAGAAGGATGGATCGATAAATTTGATCTGTTATTTTTCTGATTTTAACATGAAGAGCTGTTCTGGGACATCGTATAATCCCCTCTTCCCTAAGCGAGCAGCACTACACCACCATAATCGGACTGTTCAGAAATGTTATCTTGGTGGTAACGGGTAGCATACACTCTCCATATGAAAGTCCAACGTGAATCAGACTGAAAACTAAACCTGAACTCTTTGGAAAATCTCCTACAAGCCCACTGTGACGATGTATACACACATTCTAATTTCTCTACTCCATGTTAACCGCTGAAGACATTTAGTTTCTGTAAGATAACCCAACTGATGGGACTTCAAGGATGTAGACAAATGTGTTCCAAACGTCTGTACATGATTTGCTTTGGAACAGTCGTTCCTGTGGCTGCAGATAAATGACGATACAAATCGGACGCACTATGCTCCGTTTTCTTTTCTTGACTGTTTTTGCCAAATATCTGCTCTCATTCTGTATTGTAACTCGGAAGCTATATGTACTGTAACGTCTACTGGCATTTCTGTCATTTTAGAATAGATGTCAAACCCTAAATATGGGTAATTCTAAGTTTTTCGCATACTTCCACTTGAGTACTCACACATTCCAACTGCTCGATAATTCTACCATGTCAAACATCGGTTCTATTAGTCCTCTGAGTCATAACTATTCGATTATGGCACTGAGCGTGTTACAGAACACTTGTGAACAACTTTGCCATGATTCCTCATATAACCCTCTCCTACATTTTCATCTTCGTCATTCTGACGTACTATTGACAACATCTGGTTTTTTCCTGAAATTTCCATGTTATCTTTTTCTTGAAGATGTATGTTATTAAGGTTCTATCCGCTATTCTACTAATAATCCTCTTGGGTAAAATAATCTTTTTAACTGTGATTTCAATTGAAAACCACTTTCTGTAAACAAGACTGTGTTTATGTAAATTAGATCTTCTTTCTTGAGTGGTTGTAGAGTAGGTGTGATAATGGTTGAAAGTTGATATAGAAGCGTGAATAAGATAGCAACTGAAGGTCATGTAGTTCAGTCAAGTTAAAAGGTTATCCAAGTAGAGATAAGAGCGCTCAAGAATTAAGATAAGTGTTCTTACTTTTATGATATTTAAAGTTATTAAACTTGATTCCTTCTTGGGTTTTATTAAACTTGATTCCTTCTTGGGTTTAGTGATTATACCCTTAAGTTTTTTAAAGTTATTAAGTGAAATAACCAAAAAAAAAGTTTGTTAGTGTTAAAATGGCTGATCTTTACTCGAACACTCCAACGCCCGAGTCCATAGGAAAGCGGCACTTTGATGATTCTACAGATTATTTCTGTATAATACCCTGTGACAATTCTGAATTATCATAGATGAGGATTCTCGATTATCTTGAATTTAGGGACGTGTGTAAATAACAGGATTGCTGTTTAAATAGAAATCATTTTATGTGAAAAAAGAAACCTAACGATAGATATATGTACAAACAAATTTTCTGAATTGGTATCAAAAACTATCGATCAATCTGTCTCGGTATTAAAAAATATGAAAAGAAATGGTTTTTGCATGCGTACTAGAACCCCAACTCGTTTGAATACGAAAGAATAATAACAGAAAACCTTTAATGCTTCATAACCTTGAAATATATTTATATATATTTCGAGATAGCATAAGCAGGAAATATGGATGAGATACCCTCGATGTTTAATGTGCCTCAAATAGAACATTGGACGCCAAATGTGCTAATGATATACTACTTTTGTAACGGGAAGACGCTTGTAATTTACAAGAACTATATGTTGCAGGATTAAAATTCCCCCACTTTGTTATTCCTTCAACGAAAAAGTTTGCCTAAATGTGAAATTCCAATGTATTCTTTCAATGTATATTTTTTAAATATGGCCAATTTTAGGTTTAAATTAGACGTTATTTGTACGTTACGTTAAACATAGTAAAATAAATTATAATGCATAATATTTCAAATAACCCACATAATTTTACTCAAAAAACAGTTACTAATGAATTGACCTAATATCTTTGAAAAATTTTAATTTGTTACTGAACTAGAAGTCAAAAAGTGCACGCAATGCAAATTTTTCAAAAATTTCACATTTATCACACAGAAAAAAAAAAAAAATCATAAAAAGATAAATATGCTGTTTTTCTTAATCCCTACGTCACAGCATACATACTATAATAATGCACAATTACACAAAATTACAGACAATTACCTACAGAACGTTTTGAGATATCATGCTTAACGTGTTGTAAAATATCAAAAATCTGTTTCAGAGAAAATGCATTTAAAGATTTAAAATTCAAAATGTAAAAAACTATACTGCTGAAAAAACCTAAAACCTCTATATATCAAAAGAACAAACATTTTCAAAGCAATTATGAATATTATATACTTTCTTCAAACTTTTATCTTTTAATATTTTTAACAATTTTATAGTGTCAAAAAGCTTTTTCTTAAAGTCTAAGTACACAGTTTACGAAATACAGATTAGACGTATAAAAAGCACTTTAAAAAAACCTTATTGCATTAAAAATAAAAATATTTTACATAGAAAACAAATATATATTATTCCATATTATTTTAGAAGTTAAGAAACATATCATACAAAATATATTTGTGTTGTTTTACCAGTAAACATTCACGAAAAAACTCTTGAAAAATATTGTTTATCACAAAAGTTATCATAAATTAGAATAAAAATCCTGCAAAGAAGTACTTTAAAACCCTCCATATGAATATACTAAGCCTTCTGTTTTTTCATCCTTAGTACTTTTGTTTTTCTAGCTGCTTTTCTTTTTTTTCGAGACAATTTCGCAATCGGTAAAGAATGTCTTAAAGATGTTGAAATCCGTTGTTTATCAAATTTAAGTAACTCTTGAGCAACACTTTCAGGAAGGGAACCATTTACATTTCGAATTACTGATAATATACCAGCATAACCAGAATTATAAAGTATTAGAGCTAATAATGCACCCAAACGAAATGTTTCAGTCCAATAAATATATTTTTGGGAACAATATTCCACAAAATGTTGTTATAACTTTCATTGCAGTTCTGTGTCTTACCATGAAGACATTTTTTCAACAAAGTTTCATTACACAGTTTTAGATATGTAGGCTTTATTTGGTTTATAATTTTATTAGGAAGTGCTTGCTCAATTTCTTTGAGGGGACTCCCAGCTGCTTTTGCCCTTTGGTAACGACACCAACTCTCAGATCCTTCAGGACACTGTCCATGCAATGAATTGTTTTTTCCAGATACACAGTGAAAAAATGCAGCTATTACACTACTCATCATCTTTTGTAGATTACCTACATTGTTTCGAATAGCTATTCCATAATAGTTCTGAATTCTGTCGATTAATTTATCAGTTGATTTATTTTTCCCTCCCAAACCTTTCGTCGTTTTTTTAATTGATGCAACCGCCCCCCTACACGTTTCTGTACATGACCTATACACTCGAGTTTGGTTACTGTATTAATTCCATAAAAGTTTTTAACAGATTCATATCCTTTTGAGTCCCCATCTCCGTAGTATTCATTGTACTGTACATTCCTCACATTTGATCTCTCAAATATACGGTAGGCTCAACAACCTCCATGTTCCCCGCGGAACCTTTGTAGTTCGAACATACATGTTTCGATGATTGTCTATTGCCTTTCGCGCATATGTGGCAATATTGTGTCATAACTTCAATGTCTAAAATTTTACCGGTGTCAACTGATATGGCACTTACACACCCATTCAAAGATGAGTAGCCTCTGCGTTGCCAAGTACCATCAATGGATATTCCACATTTAGTGAAACTATTTGAGCCTTTGATTTCACTCAATGCAGCGTTGATGTTTTTCTTGAGCAACGCGTTCAGTTGCTTTCAACAGTTTTCTTTCTTGATTGCGGAAAGCAAGTTTTGACAGGAAAGGTAAACCGAGGAAAGCACATAATTTTTGCCAGCTGAAAATCCTTTCCCGATTATCCTTAGCCCCAAAACAATTGAAGAGTTTATAAGACAAGAACCTTTCATCTTCTCTGTCGTAGGGAAACCTTTAAAGAAGGAGCAGTTTTGCACTTTAGGTTCATATGTGAGCATAATCCACTGACAGAGTCTTCTATAAGTTCCAAGCCCTGAGAATAACAATCAGGACAACAAACTATGGCAAAAAATGAAATCAAAGTTGTCCAGCTGACAATTCTATTGTCTTTAGAAGTTTCAAACAATCTTTCTGAGAAAATTTCCAAACTTGTATGGCTTGATTCCAACTTTTTGGCACTAGCGGATTCAGTAGAATTGAGCTCAGATGTTTCATCATTCTCATTAATTGTGGCACGAATGGTATAACGATTTCCAGTAAATCGGCGCGAACTTAGACCTCTCAGATCTTGATTTAGCCATAATTAATCAATATTTTGTCTTAAGAAAGACAGTTTTTTTCATAAAATATATCAAAATAATAAATTAAACGAGGAGCGAAGAATCGAGTAGCTACAACATAAGCAAATCGAAAAATGACAACAAACCTGTAAAGTTGTTGCCAAATTTTACTAAAACTATTAAATAATTTTTAAAAGAATATCACCATATTCAGTTTTAATGTTACCAAAATTAATATTTTATAAATAAATTCAATAAAATTCCAAAAAAGAGTAAAAATCTTTCAAATTCAAAGTACTTCCGGTTTCGATTTCTAACTTCCGGTTCGTTTTTGTTGTTCTCACTTGACATAAAAACTGCTATAACTTCGTAAATAATTGGAGTACAAGCAAAAGTAAGGTATTTTTAGAAAGAAGAAAATTCAAATATTAAAAATATCAAATAAAATTTTTTTTGTCATGTTCATCAAAATTGACGATTTTACACTAGTCAGGCACCTTAAGGAAGAGAGCATATGCCCCTGCCTCTCAACTGAAGATACAACTTGTAGTGATTCCTGGTGAATTGACTTCGGAAATAAAATGTATTGGTACCACAATAAATCGTGCATGCGATTTATACCGGAAAAGAAGATTGAGATGGCAATCAGAGCGTCACACCATTTGGAAAAAGAAGCGACTCACATTTCTAGCGTATGTGAATGGGTGAAACTGTTGATAAGAGGCTGTACGGACCCCGTTTTAGTTGGTAATTTTTATATTTGCCCCTTTGACAGGATATTGTTGCATTCTTTCGAAAAGGGACCCCTTCGGTCGTTGGGCCCATAATTTTTATAAAATGTAACTCTGCGCGATTGGGAACATTCAATAGAAGACTCAGTTTGGAAAACAGTAGTGAGTCCAGCCCCAGGATTTGGGGGTGATCCGGTTCACTATTTAAAGAGACGCACGCCAATTTCGACACATTTTTTTTTAAAAACTTTTGAATAACAATGCAGAAGTGCGAATTATCAAACCTCAGAGACCCAGGTCCAACATGCGTTTTCTCTCTTGGAGCATACTAAACACTACTTGGAGCATCTTTATTGTTTCTTTTTTTGTAATTGTAAATTTTAACTGTGTAATAATAAATTTAATTATAAGGTCTGATAGGTTTATTCTTTGAATTTAGTTAGTTGATTTAACATTAGTTATGATACGAACGAAAATCAAATTGAACTTGGGTGTTTTTTAGTTTTAGAGAATTGCAATTCAATGGCCTCGCATTAAGGTATCGGCTGAGAGATAAACGTAAAAACAACATAAAACATTTTTTTTTAAAAATAAAAAGTTAGAAATAAAGTAAAAAAATGTTAAAGTGCGCGCGGAATGTGACAATTAAAGTGAAAATACACGCGTACAGGATTTCAGAAGTTATTACGCCATATTTCTGTGATTCTAGGATTAATAGATGCTGATATATTTGCTATATTTTTGCTACAACAGTTTCTTTTTCTTTGACTGTTCTTTGTGTAGAACATTAGCATTAAAATAGGTGTTTTAATACTTTTCTGCTGAATCAAGTATTTTTTGTAAATTTAAATTTCGGTAATCAAAGTATGCTTTATGCGTTTTGCTGTCATATAAGCCTGGGAGTACGTTATATCTAAAACCTGTATTATAAACCAATAAATATATTGTACATATAGAGCTAAAAAAATTTGTAATATAAATCCTAAAAAATACACAGTAAAGAAACCAATGAGCTGAGACGTACCCAGAGTGATGACATACGACGCAAATGTATTACCAATAATGTACACCAGGGATATCGAACTCGTAGCCCTCAACGAAAATTTTAGTGGCCGGGCCAATATATCAGCACGCAATAATATATAACAAAATAAAATAAAAATTCTCTCGAATTAGGTAAGATACTAGCAGAGAAGAGATGGGGCAAATGTCAGGACGTAAAAAATAAATTTTTGGTCATTTATATTGGTTTATTATAATGTATTATATAAAAAAAAAACTTATGTTTCTATGAATACGGATATTTGCGGCCCGCCTAAAGTTAAGGTTCAGTTAAGCTGCATTCAGAACCGTGATTTTAAAAAGGTGCATAAATGTATAATTTTAATGATATTTAGTGTCACTTAGATTAGAATACATGTATAAAATTATTTTAAGGACATTTTGACAAAAAAATTATTTTAACACAATATTTCGGAAAAAATTAACTTAAATTAACCTTTTTCAAAAATCTCTTTTTGTGCAAAATGCTTCTATTACAATAATGTTTTGCCTGTATATAGCTCAGACCTCTGTACAGAGGCTCAACAGTTATTTTTTAAAACTCACATTATTTTCAGAGTTACAACAAATAGAAATAAATATTGGGGTTTTTTTCTTAAAATTCCTCCCCTCTGTTGTCGTAAAACATGGATAAACTTATTTCTAATTTAAAAATTTCAAAACTTCTAGTTGAACCTCTGTAGAGAGGTCTGAGCGATATACAGACGAAATATTATTATAATCGAAGCATTTTTCACAAAAGGAGAGTATTTTGAAAATTGGTCATTCTATGTTCATTTTTTGTCAAAATATTGTACTTAAATAATTTTTTATTGTTATAGTACACTCAAAACAGTTTTATATACATTTTCTCATCTAAGTGACGCTAAATATCATAAATATTACACATTCATATGCTTTTGCAAAATCACAGTTCCGAACGTAGTCATATACACTGCTGGACAATTGCTAAGGATGGATCACAAATTGCTATGTAGCATAACATTAAGCGAGACATGATGCCTAGTAGGATAAAATATAGTTGCCACACTGTTCAGACATTAGAATAAAGAATATTTATTCTTCTGGAAAGTACAAAAGCTGTGAAACATCTGAAAGAAAAAAAATGTTCATTTGATCTGCGTACGGAGAAATGGAACAATGCATCTAAAAGTCAGCAGGCACCTTAAAGAATAGTATCAGTACAGGATATGTCCACCGTGGAGTGTGATGCAACATTCCACACGTCGTACCATACTTTGCACAACATTATCCAGCAGCTGTTGAGGCAATTTATCCATTCCTCTGTGAGTGCACGGATGAGGGTGTTCTTGTTTGTCGGAGGATAGTTTCGACCAGCAACTTGCCTCCCCAAATCATCCCACACATTTTCAATGGGGTTTAGATCTGGAGAACGCGCTGGCCATACGAGACGTTGAATACCCTCGCTGTCTAAACAATCCTGAACAGCGAGTGTTCGAATACATGTTGCGTTGTCGTCCATGAAAACAAATTTATCACCGACAGCACCACGGAAAAGACGAACATGAGGAAATAGAACTTAAACCAATGTATCGTTGGCCCGTCATAGTCCCATTCGCAACCACATGTAGGCGCGTGCGGCCATTGATCATGATGCCGGCCCACACCATGATACTGCATTTTGGATATCGGTCCTTTTCCTGGATATTTTCTGGACGATAAGCAGTACCACTCTCGCGCCAGATCAGTTGGCGTCTACAATCCGATGACAGACTGAACCTACTCTCATCTGAGAATAGTACGCATGCCCAGTCCTGTTCAGTCCAATTGTGATGCTCACGACACCATTGCAAACGGGCAGTACGGTGCTGTCTGGTCAATGGGACACACACAACCGGTCTGCGTGCGTATAGTCCTCCTCCCTTCAAACGTCTGGCAACAATTTTTCGGGAGATCTTCTTTCCTGAGGCAGCAAGAAGCTGATTTGCCACCTGCTGAGCTGTGGTGCGCCTGTTCCTTTTTGCTGATATAGGACGATATATCTGTCTTCTGCAGGCGTCGTACTTCTAACACGACCTCCCCCGTGCCGTCTACTACACATTCCAGTAGTTTTAAATGACTTTCACAGCCGTGAAACAACGCTGTGAGCGATGTCGAACTCCCTAACAACATCTGTTATTTTTTGCCTTTCTTCGATCTTTCCAATAATTCGGTCACGCATAAAATCATCTATGTGATGTCGGGAAGACATGCCAAAAATTTTAAGTTCGTCTATTAAATCTTTCCTGTAAAACTGTGACTTGAAACAACAACTATCCACACGCGTCAAAACCTTTAAAGCTCTTATGAACGCTATCACGTGATGAACAGACGTGGAAAAAAAATTTGCATACTCATACTTCTTCTTACTAATATCCCGCACTTATTCTAATTTTCCACATTTTGCTTCCTTTCATTTTGTGGTTGCTATGGATGATAGTGTTATCCGTCCTTAGCAATTGTCCAGCAGTTTACCTTAAATCATTTTTTCTCAAATTAGCCTTTAAGTTTGACACCCTGGATGTGCACTACTCTTGATTTCATAGCAGCTTAATTATGTTGAGTTTTAAAAATCTTCGACAAAATCAAATTCAATAATGGTAAACTTGTTTAAAATATTGATAAAATTAGTGTTTTAACTTCATAAATATGATTATGACCTTTCACTTATTTTTTATTAATATCCCATACAAAAATATATTTAAATTCAAAAACCAAAAGTAGAATTAACTGCTTTGTTTATGTGTTTGCATTGATACACGAATAAATGGACAAAATTTACTGATAATTGACGCATTCATTCGTTTTAAAATGCCTATACTATCATTTTTATTCCTGTTTCTAAATATAACACACTTGCCCGCCTTCTATACATTACTTTAGTCCTCATGTTTGACCTTTAGAAAATTGAGGTTTGGAACAACCATAATTCTTAAATTCTGGATGGAAATTTTTAATCATTTTAAAACTAAAATAAAATTAAATGCCATTCTACGGGATTTGACAATATTTCCTTATTTATCTGTTTTGGGAGCAACATCAGAGCTTTATTATATCTTATTTTCATTTCTGAAGGTAGATTAAATAAAACTGAATTGGTAAACAATAGTTTGAGGTTTCAGATACATTAATTACCATGTGGTATACCAATTCTTTGCTTTTAATATAAAACAATTGAGAAGCGAAAATAACACACACATTTTTTAAAAAGGCTCAACCTTTCGATAATGTTTTGACAAATTTTTAGTAAACTGCAATTTCGACTCCAAGGGAAGGACGATTTAGTAAATAAAATAGAAAATATATATATATCAATGCATTTACCAGCATTTCCTGGGATTATCTGAAAAATACAATAATTATAAAAGAGTCAGCAAATAAGAAGAAAAAAATTCAAAAATGGCTTTCGTTGTATGGATTCAAAAAGGAAGTTAATTCGTTGTTCCCGTTCCATCCATGTGTGCTGATACATCTTGAGAGCATCATCAGTGCTCTAACTTTGAGTTTCAAATTATGTAATTGCACACTGAAATATCCAAAGCGCTCAGGAACTCTTCCAGAAAGAAAACTGTGCGAGTTGTGTATGTGATAGTGACAAATTATATGTGGTATTTAGCTTATGATAAAATTCTAATGTATTTTTAACAGCTGTATGTGGACTACTTACTTAAGAAAATCTAAATATCTATCTGTAACGAAATGCAATATGAAAAACATAAGAAACGCGTTCCAGTTTTAAACAGTAAAATACATTGTTTAACACGATGTGTAGGTAACACACATTTTTTAGAATTTTGGAGCAAATTCTATATTGCGCATATAAATGCAAAATGAGTTTAATTTTAAAAAAAATATTTTTTTATTTGAAAATAAAACACATTCTACAATATAAATATATATATGCGTGAGTGTATGAGGGGTTTTGTTCTTTGTATAATTTCCTTCATTAAAAGAAATATATTATTGCCTTTGCATAGTTTTAGTTACACGAATAGAGATTTTTGTAAAATATCAACTCGCTTCTATTTAAAATAATTTATTAGAGTTTAATTTATGGCATTTGTTGATTTGTAACGTATAAATGATCACTATATGTGTGTCAATCCCTGTAGTGTATGTTGTAGTTAGTATGGTTGTTTTTCATAAAGGATTTATTATTCAAAAATAGAAAAGGAGGGATGCACAAATGAAAAGAACATTTGAAGTCTATAAAAGAGGTTGCATGCCTTATTTTCTTCCTTTATATCACACAGATAAGAACTCTTATTGCGTCATTAATCAAAATAAGTCTAGAGTGCTTTTCATGCTTCTGATAGCAAATGATGACTGAAAATAAATATTTCTTACTTATTGCCATCCGAGAAAAACTTACAATGTGATAAATGAAAGACCATAACCGGCGAAAGCGAGATTAAGTCTGTATTAGGCTGTATAGTAAAACACGTCTTGTGCCGAAAAGAAAAAAAAGAATCTTTCCTCAGGAGAATAAGAATGAATGCTTGATGTAAGGTTGATTGCGTCATTTATTACTTCGTTGGATGTCATAAAGATCTTGTCGTTTTCTAAGTATTTCCGATAGAAAGAAAGTAGCAATCGTGAATAAAGATCACAATGGAAGATACTTTTTTCATCATGTGCAGAGGAATTCAAAACTTGTGCTCTGAAATTTATGTAAAATAACTTTAGAGTATTTTTCTTCTTCCGAGATTATATCTCAGGCAGCATGAGTTTACGTTTTTAAAAACTGTACAGACCTTTGTTTATGGTAAAATTATCTAAATAAAATTCTATCTCATGTGAGAGAATGCTTTTTGAAAAAAGTTAACGTATTGATACCTTAATGTTTAATTTATAGGGCAGAAAGTGTGCAAAAAAGTTTTATTTTCATTACAAATGTAAATACAAGTTTTAACAAAATTTTATTGAATAACCGCTTGGACTAATGTAATATATTGTCACAAATTAAGGAGAAAGCTCTGACTTAATTTGATTTCTGGCAATATGGAAGCAATCGTGAGTATAAGAATAATTTCCGTCTGGATCAGATATACATTTCTATTTCGAAAATAAAATTATTCAAATGGAAAACTTTAAATGAACTTTTACCTATTTTGTATTCTTGATTCCTAAAACTAAATACAATGTTGTTGATTTGTTGGCGCTTAAACATTTTCAATGAGATGTCAATTGAGAGAGAGAATCAGAAGACGTTTTCATCCAAAACATTTATTTTTTTCATCAGGAAATGTTAAGAGTAATTTTCAGTCACCTAAAAAAAGAATTTAATTTTACTAATAAGGAGACAGTACGAATAAGGAAATTCATTTGGTGTCGAGACGTGGTGAATAGTACTACTCCTTCAGGGTGTTCAACCCTCTATGTAATTCCTATCAATTCGGAGAAAAAGGCCTTCAAAATTCATACTTAGCTTTTATGCAGTTAAATTTCAATTTCCTTCAATGATATCGTAGCTTGGTTGATCTATCGTCTGCATACCATGCGCGAGGTCTGAGTTCATTCATCGATCATTTTTTTTTCATTTCATTTAATTATTTTGAAATTAAACAAACTTATTTATGAAAATTTTATTAAATATCAAATGATATTTTATGTAATTACTTTGTATTTTATAAAATAAAAAATACTTTACCTATATAAATATTTATATCAAAATTTATAGATATATTTTATATTAATAAATAATATTTATAATAAAATATATAAAATAAATATTAAATGATATTATACATAAAACATAGTTACAAATAGTTTTATAGTATGAAATAAAACATTATACATAATATAAATAATTTATAAAGTATATTATTATTAAATTAATTCTCTTATAATTAATATAATAAAAAATATGTCTTTTTTATGTATTATTAATTTAGTTATTTTATAATTTTAGAAAATATTTAATAAGTCATTTATAAATAAATTTAAATAATTTTAAAAAGTTTAATTAAATAATTTTTTAAAAATTCATAATTATTTCAATAATATGTAATAAATTAATAAAAATTTTAATAATAAATTAATAATAACTTTAATAATAAATTAATAATAGTTTCTCTCAATAATAAATTAATAATCATTTCAATAATATATTAATAATTTTAAAAATAAATTAATAATTAATATAACAAATTAATAATTTTAATAATAATTCTTATTGATAACAATTTTTATTAATAAATTTTAATTATTAATTATTTTAAATAATTTTAATTAATAATTATTTTAAATATTTTTATTAATAATAATTTTGAATAATTTTAATAATAAATAATTTAAATAATAAATTTATTTAATTGTTTTTACTTTTTAAAATACAAAATAATTGCATAAAATATCATTTAATATTTGATAAAACTTTCATAAATAAGTTTATGGAATTTTTAAAATAATTAAATGAAATGAAATTGACCTATTAATCGAACCCAGACCTCGCGCATAGTATGCAGACGATATATCAGCTAAGCCGCGAAATCGGTGGACGAACTTGAAATTTAATTGTATAAAAGCTAAGCATGAATTTCGAAAGCTTTTTTCTCCGATTTAATTGGCCATTCGGCGGAATTACTACATTGAGGGTTGAACAACTGTAAAGGAGTACTACTATTACACCAAGTCTCGACCCCAAATGAGTTTCCTTAGTCGCGCGCTCTCCTTGTAAGTTGAAATCCTAAGGTAAGTACTTTCTGTCTAAATTATCAAAGTTTTCAAAACCATTAATTGTATAAAGTAGTATTCAATACCGGTTATTTGTTAAATGTATGTAAAGATAATTCAGTTACTTCTAAAACAAAATTGATATGTGTAACATATTCGAGTCTTAAATTAAACCGCTAACTATTTCTCAGAAAATATATTCACACACACACAACAAATTCAAACTCACCTCATTAGTTTTTGTGGTCTTCCATTGTACGCTCTTTTTTTTACTTTCCAATCGAAAACATAAATAAAAAAAATATTAATTAGCAGTTTTGAAAATAAATATACATTACAATTAAAATTCAGGACATTTGGCATTGATTTGTCTCACTGAAAAGATGTGTTGACTACAGCTGTGTTTTTAACAAAAATTTCTCGATGCCGACTTCGAAATATTTCAAAAATAAATCATGTCAATGATCACAATACATGATCACAAGAAATCATATCATACACTGCTGGACAATTGCTAAGGACGGATCACAAATTGCTATGTAGCGTAACATTAAGCGAGACATGAGGCCTAGTAGGATAAAATATAGTTGCCACACTGTTCAGACATTAGAATAAAGAATATTTATTGTTCTGGAAAGTACAAAAGCTGTGAAACATCTGAAAGAAAAAAAAATGTTCATTTGATCAGCGTACGGAGAAATGGAACAATGCATCTAAAAGTCAGCAGGCACCTTAAAGATTGGTATCAATACGAGATATGTCCACCGTGGAGTGTGATATAACATTCCACACGTCGTACCATACTTTGCACAACATTATCCAGCAGCTGTTGAGGCAATTTATCCCATTCCTCTGTGAGTGCACGGATGAGGGTGTTCTTGTTTGTCAGAGGATAGTTTCGACCAGCAACTTTCCTCTCCAAAGCATCCTACACATTTTCAATGGGGTTTAGACCTGGAGAACGCGCTAGCCATACAAGACGTTGAATACCCTCGCTGTCTAGACAATCCTGAACAGCGAGTGTTCGATGACATATTCCGTTGTCGTCCATAAAAACAAATTTATCACCGACAGCACCACGGAAAAGACGAACATGAGAAAGTAGAACTTCATCAATGTATCGTTGGCCCGTCATTGTCCCATTCGCAAGCACATGTAGGCGCGTGCGGCCGTTGATCATGATGCCGGCCCACACCATGATACTGCATGTCGGACATCGGTCCTTTTCCTGGATATTTTCTGGACGATAAGCAGTACCACTCTCGCGCCAGATCAGTTGGCGTCTACAATCCGATGACAGACTGAACCTATTCTCATCTGAGAATAGTACGCATGCCCAGTCCTGTTCAGTCCAATTGTGATGCTCACGACACCTTTGCAAACGGGCAGTATGGTGCTGTCTGGACAATGGGACACACACAACAGGTCTGCGTGCGTATAGTCCTCCTCCCCTCAAACGTCTGGCAACAGTTTTTCCGGAGATTTGCTTTCCTGAGGCAGCAAGAAACTGATTTGCCACCTGCTGAGCTGTGGTGCGCCTGTTCCTTTTTGCTGATAGGACGATATATCTGTCTTCTGCAGGCGTCGTACTTCTAACACGACCTCCCTCGTGCCGTCTACTACACATTCCAGTAGTTTTAAATGACTTCCACAGCCGTGAAACAACGCTGTGAGCGATGTGGAACTCCCTGGCAACATCTGTTATTTTTCGCCTTTCTCTTCGATCTTTCCAATAATTCGGCCACGCATAAAATCATCTATGTGATGTCGGGAAGACATGCCAAAAATTTTAAGTTCGTCTATTAAATCTTTCCTTTAAAACTTTGACTTGAAACAATAACTATCCACACGCGTCAAAACCTTTAAAGCTCTTATGAACGCTATCACGTGATGAACAGACGTGGAAAAAAATTTGCATACTCATACGTCTTTTTACTAATATCCCGCACTTATTCTAATTTTCCACATTTTGCTTCCTTTCATTTTGTGGTTGCTATGGATGATAGTGTTATCCGTCCTTAGCAATTGTCCAGCAGTGTATTAGACATGAACAAAAATCCTTTAACTTAATTACTAATTGCATATTGATATTTCAACATTTGATGTGATATAATATCTATGTAATTTATACTTCTAAGAATAAAAACAAAGTGAAAACATATATAACAAAAATAATATCTAGTTCTTATGAGCCAGTATAATAAATAATTACAACGTAAAGCTCAATGCGATATTTTTGAATATTTTTATATTTAAATACATAATGAGTATCTTATTTTTTTCCAGTTTACTCTGATGTATTAAATTATATACTGAAAAATTTCAATTTTCGAAAATCTTATTAAACAATATGGCATACTTCTAAAAAAGAGATTATGAAACGTGTGAATTTCTCAGAAAATATTTTGGTTCCGTGCGAAAAATAACAAAGTAGTAAAAAAAAATCATTTCTAATATTTTTATTAAAACTTTTCCCGCGGGCTACGATGGTTGTTCTTTGCATAAATAATGGATTTGAATAGTTAAGTTTCTCATAAAGAAAAAAAACCCCATTTCAGCAGGGAATTGAATTTCTACTTGCTGAGGTATATATTTTTTTATTATGTTTGAGGATAAAATCAATTTAAATTTAAGAATAATACATTATTTTCACTCTTTGTGTTTTCGTTTATAAGAAATGCATGCATTTTTTCAGAAAAATAACAAGCTTTATCTCAAAAAGTATTATTCATTTTGTCTACTATATATTCCAAGTGTAATATATTTTGATGTGATGTACGAAAAAAAAAGTAAACTCTTTCTAAATTCCCCACTTTCGTAGGAAGAATATCGTTATTTTAATTGAAAAATGTCAATTAAATATCAATTTTTTTCATAGTAATACCTTAGGTATTAAAGCTTGTATTACGATAAAGTTCGGAACATATTATATATCAGCAATCACATCAAAGAAAAAAAATAAAATAAGCTAATATACATCTTAAAATGCTTGTCTGTGCAGTATTTTTTTACAGAATTTGTATTTTATTCCACGAATGAATTTTGTTCAAGGTTTTATATGGAATTCTAAAAGAATAAAAATTCTCTCGTTCTGTTTTTCAATCTAATTGTCCACAAGAAGTTTCCCTTATTCTTAAGATTGATTACACAATTTTAACAACAAACTCTTAAGCCAAATTGCCATGTTCTAAATTATGTTAAGGAATAATACACGAGTTTTTAATTGACGGTTTTTCACTCGGCTTTTCTTAAAATTAATTACACCTTTTTTATTTGTTGTACTGCATTTTCAAAAAGAAATCACCATTAATATGGTACTTAAAATTAAGTTCACAATGGACCATTTTAGATGTGTTATAAAACTTCATTATGTCAGTTAGTAATTTAAAAATAATCTATATTATTTAAAATATAACTTCACATATACTATATTATTGTAATTAACAATTATTGATAAGAAACAATTTCATTATGAAGGATAATTTTATTCACATTTTTCGTTCTTACTTATTTTATTCACTTTTAAATTGTACAAATAATGTTTTTAATACAAATGGAAAACCGTGGTTTATAATGTATTCGTAATTAAGTAGAAATTTAAATAATACAAATGTGATTTAATTGTACGAAACGCATTTTTAAGAAAAAAAATTTGAAAAAAAGCTAGCCAATGAAATTTATTTCTCAGTATTATTTCAGTCAGTGAGGAAGTGAATATTAACGTCACACTGTTCAGCTAAACGAGGGCTTTTGTTGACGGACCACGTTATTTTGAATCAAAGACGTGGACAACACCTGAGCTCCCCCCCTCTTAACTACCACACCACACCACACCAAAGGGAGGACGTTTGAGCTCTCGACAGAGTTAACGTGCATCGCTCTCCTACAAGGCGAGTCTTTGGTGGTACTGGGCTCGAACTCGTGAGAAGGCCAGCCACGATCAGATACCTTGACTACTCGGCTACTGCGGCCAAAGTATTATTTCAGAAAAAATAACCAAGATCAATTCAAAATATTTATTATTTTTATGTTTTTAAGAGAGAGACATTCGTTACTTTTAAAAAGGTCGTAGTAGAGACTTTTGTTGTTGTTGTTCAAACGAAACAACTATATATCGTAGAATTAGAAATAAATATTAATTGTTATATTTAGATTAAGTCATTAATATATATAATTAAATTATAGTCTTAATTGTGATAAAAATGAGAAAATGAGCTTTTAACAGTAATTTCGGATTTACAGCTTAGACCTCATATAACATATTTCAATCACTCATTTGTAAAATAAAAAATGAAAAACTACCTGAAGGATTACATTTAAAGTGACATTTAGTCTATAATAACTTGCTTTACTCTCGGAAGAGATAATTTGAATATCCTCGTTATAAATTTACCACATTTCTCTCAGAAAATCTATGTCATCTATTTTCAGTTTAATGATCAGTGTCTTGTGAAAAATGTTCAGTGTAAGCTTTCAGTGTAAGTCCAACTAAATCTTGAGCTAAGATTATTCGCAATCATTTACAAAACGATAAGAGTTTATTTAAGTTTTACAGGGCGCACTTAGTACTAAAAATAAAATCAATGATCTCGAATATTCTCAACCATGACAAGCTATCATAAAAGCTATAAGAAATTGTCATTCCATCCCTAATCCAACAAAATATTCTAAGAATGAAATACCAAATTAAACTTCTTATTTCCCAGTTTCTGAATATTTTGACACTGATTGGATATCCTTCGTTAAATTTTAGACTTTATTCTGTATGCTCTCTACGACATCCTATAGCATGGGTGGGCTGACTTTTACATGGTGCAGTCTTCCTCGAATATTTTTAAGGTGTTGCTGTGGTGCAAAAAAATCGCAACAATATTTATATTTTAGCAATAACAAATACAAAATATACACTTAAATACATAATTACAATAAAAAAAGTACTTACTCTTTTAAAACCACGTTTTAAGCAAAATGCAAGATGCAAACATAATAATTATACCCACAAATTTAACAATATCAAATGATGCATTTATTATCAAACAACTCAAAATACATTACGAATTAAATCATTTTCATTTAAAGTTAGTTCTCATAGAATTGTATAATCTTAGTAGAAGGCCTAGTCTGCATACTGTCTGCCCCAATCTTGAATATTTCGGTATATAATTACTAATTGCTAATCTTACGCTGGGCTCCAAGTGGACGTCTGTGTGTGTGAAACGGGAAACATATCTTCTCTTAATTATATTTTTTATTGAAAATGCAGGTTTACACAGATAGGTAGAGCAAGAGATTGATGCTAAATGAAATGCAGCTTTTTTAAATTAGGATACTTTATTTCGTCCATTAAGCGATGTATGTCCTTAACACGCTCACTGCCGATTGCCTTCTATCGCGGGACGTAATATAAACACAAGAAGCGTGAGCTGTGGGGTGATGTTTCAGTAACATATCCCGTGTTATCGCGGGCACCTGGTAAATGTTTATTTTCCATTCGGTTTGTCGGGGGAAACGTATTTTTACAGCTGGCATCGCAGTAATCGCATTTTCCCTCTATAGTCGCAGAGAATGTTTTAAGTGTCATCATGTGCTTCCAATAAGGGTACATGTATCACCTACACATAGTCGCATGCATCGTGAAGAGCCGATACTCCAGTTTAACTGGCGTTGATGTTTCTCAAATATATTTATTTTAGTATGCGAGTCACAGGTCTTACGGGAAGGCGGTCACACCAAAAAGTTTTGATAGTCCACCAGTCGATCACGATTAACTTAATGCCCACCCCGGGTCTATAGTGTCTTCACAAAAAGAAAAACAAGCACTAATTAATAATTTAATTCCTCTAACACATATACAGTATAAAATCATAAAGTACTCTCAATTTATGATGGGGATGAGGCAGCCCAGTGATGAAGGTATTGGATCATGGCAGGCATGTCAAGAGTTCGAGCACAGTACCACTAAAGACCCTACGTGTAGGGCAGCAATGCACGTTAAATCTCTCAAAAGTTCAAACGTCATTCCATTGGTGTAGTAGTTAGGAGAAGGGGTGCCAGCTCAGGTGTCGTCCACGTCACTTGACCTTGGTTCAAAATTACGTGGTCCGTCGCCAAAAGCCCTCGTGTAGCTGAACAGTGCGACGTTACTATTCACTCACTCACTCATTCACTCAATTTATGATCATATGTATCTACAACTGTAAACTGAGATCTATGGAAATATTACTGAGCGACATAGAGTGATCGTAATGCACTTTTGAGGATAAATATTACGTCTAAGGTTATAATGTTAAAGATATTCACAGAATAATCTTTGATAACCAAGAAACTGTCTAAAATTTTTATTAGTGATTCTAAAAACTGTATGGTGCGTCCCCCTAAGGGAGAGGGATAACTCTACAAAAGGGAGTGCGAGGATGTTGAAAAATCTAAAACAAAAGATTATTTAAAATTTTATTAATTTATTGAAAGTAAACAAACAAAATATATTCTCACATAATAAAATATAAATTTAACATTTACACTAATATAATACACTTATAAATGCATCAGTACTGCACAATGTATTTTTTACAAGTTTAATAAATTTCCAGTCACCCCATGGGTTTGTTAAACACTGCTGGACAATTGCTAAGGATGGATCACAAATTGCTATGTAGCATAACATTAAGCGAGACATGAGGCCTAGTAGGATAAAATATAGTTGCCACACTGTTCAGACATTAGAATAAAGAATATTTATTGTTCTGGAAAGTACAAAAGCTGTGAAACATCTGAAAGAAAAAAAATGTTCATTTGATCTGCGTACGGAGAAATGGAACAATGCATCTAAAAGTCAGCAGGCACCTTAAAGAATAGTATCAGTACAGGATATGTCCACCGTGGAGTGTGATGCAACATTCCACACGTCGTACCATACTTTGCACAACATTATCCAGCAGCTGTTGAGGCAATTTATCCATTCCTCTGTGAGTGCACGGATGAGGGTGTTCTTGTTTGTCGGAGGATAGTTTCGACCAGCAACTTGCCTCTCCAAAGAATCCCACACATTTTCAATGGGGTTTAGACCTGGAGAACGCGCTGGCCATACGAGACGTAGAATACCCTCGCTGTCTAGACAATACTGAACAGCGAGTGTTCGATGACATGTTGCGTTGTCGTCCATAAAAACAAATTTATCGTCGACAGCACCACGGAAAAGACGAACATGAGGAAGTAGAACTTCATCAATGTATCGTTGGCCCGTCATAGTCCCATTCGCAACCACATGTAGGCGCGTGCGGCCATTGATCATGATGCCGGCCCACACCATGATACTGCATGTCGGATATCGGTCCTTTTCCTGGATATTTTCTGGACGATAAGCAGTTCCACTCTCGCGCCAGATCAGTTGGCGTCTACAATCCGATGACAGACTGAACCTACTCTCATCTGAGTAGAGTACGCATGCCCAGTCCTGTTCAGTCCAATTGTGATGCTCACGACACCATAGCAAACGGGAAGTAAGGTGCTGTCTGGTCAATGGGACACACACAACCGGTCTGCGTGCGTATAGTCCTCCTCCCCTCAAACGTCTGGCAACAGTTTTTCCGGAGATTTGCTTTCCTGAGGCAGCAAGAAACTGATTTGCCACCTGCTGAGCTGTGGTGCGCCTGTTCCTTTTTGCTGATAGGACGATATATCTGTCTTCTGCAGGCGTCGTACTTCTAACACGACCTCCCCCGTGCCGTCTACTACACATTCCAGTAGTTTTAAATGACTTCCACAGCCGTGAAACAACGCTGTGAGCGATGTGGAACTCCCTGGCAACATCTGTTATTTTTCGCCTTTCTCTTCGATCTTTCCAATAATTCGGCCACGCATAAAATCATCTATGTGATGTCGGGAAGACATGCCAAAAATTTTAAGTTCGTCTATTAAATCTTTCCTTTAAAACTTTGACTTGAAACAATAACTATCCACACGCGTCAAAACCTTTAAAGCTCTTATGAACGCTATCACGTGATGAACAGACGTGGAAAAAAAATTTGCATATACTCATACTTCTTCTTACTAATATCCCGCACTTATTCTAATTTTCCACATTTTGCTTCCTTTCATTTTGTGGTTGCTATGAATGATAGTGTTATCCGTCCTTAGCAATTGTCCAGCAGTGTATATAAAATTACATACAAAAATTAACACTTATCGTGGCAACTTGTACGTGTTATAATTAATCCCGTATTTGCCGATCAAACGTTGTGAGGTTTGCTTCTCAACGCCACTGTTTTCCACGTAGACTAGCGTACGTGATTATTGGGGGAGGGGAAGAAAAAGAATACATAAAAAAATCATGTGAAATAAATAAATTCTCCGCAAACACAGGCACTTTTTTTTTGCTTTCTAAAGCCTTCTGAATAATTTTATGGAGACAGAAAAGATAGTAATTTGAAAAGTCCTATGCATACATCCGGGACAATTAACGCTTTGGCCGAGCGAGACGTTTATGCACGCTGGTGGCATTAAACGTAAAGTCGTATCGCAGTTTTAGTGTCAATTCATTGTTGTTCAAGGAACATTGATTTCAATACATTGTTATTTGCTTTGTAGAGCTCAGCCAAAGCATTAGTTTCCCCGGATGTATAAATACGTCTTTCCGAAGTACAAAAACTTATATTAAACTTTTAGATATTTTTATATAAAGTTTTTTGAATTAAAATAACTGTTTTTCTTTTCTTCCTAGACGCCATTTTTTATAACGTGGAAAAGAATTTGTCTTTTCACTGCAAATCGAATGTTTTAAGTGGATAGATTTCTAAGAGAGTGCAGTTTAGTATGTAAAAGGATTCGGCTCGTATTCTAACGCAATGTTGTGTATAGCTAAGAATAAATGAAACTATTATAAAATGATTGAAACAATGTAAAAAAAGAGACATTCATTTCTTTATAAGGTATATAAATTACAATATTAAAAGAATGTGGTTAAAAATAAATGGAAAAAAGAAATGCGGATACCATTGGTTACTATTTATTAGATCTTAAGGGATTGCATAATCATCTCCATTTCTCTGTGCTTCTATTATTTAAAGAGAGAGAGAATTCGCTGTTTTTCCAACCTAATTAGAGCTAAGTAAGAGAATAAATGACACAATCATTGTTATTCACGTCACGATATGCATTAAGCTGTTTAAGGAAATATGATTATATAAATCTGATAATATTACATCCTAGGTACGATATTTATCTGTGTCAGATTTTATACATCCAGATATAATGTTATTATTCGTAACTAACTATTCTAATTCATAGTAGAGCACAGATGGTTTTACAAAAAAGTAATGAAGTATATGTTTCAATCTAATTAGCATTTACTTTTTAAATCGCATTAAATAAAATTATCATGTTAAAGTAATTATTTTAAATTCAGGATAGCTCCACCGAAACCAAAGTATACTTTATAATGATTTTTTTAATCCAATTCTATTTGGTTAATTAGACTTTCCTAGAAACACGAGTCATTTAGACAAATTGCTTCATTTATTAATCGCTTCGAATTCCTCATTTTTTAAAGGAATTAAATTACAGGTCAGTAAAAAACTTAACTGCACTTTCTTCTTTACGTTAATTACTCTGAAACAATTAAGTCCCTACGTTGAAAGAGAAGACAGAGCAATTTCTTTTAATTAAGTAGACTTATTTGATGGTTTCATTCGAATTAGTTCTAGAGAAAAAATCATTCCTTCCTTGTAAATGAGGAAATAAAATTAAAATATTCAATTTTTTCCCCTGTTAATATATGCATTGAATTTTTCAAAATAAAATAACTTTTTCTTCAGACTATCATATTTTAAATTTAAAAGAGCAAATTTATTACTTACCTCTCATAGTTTCTCTTCCCTATTTCTCAGAAGAGACCAATTAGAAAGACCTTTTTAGAGACGATTTTATTTAATCATCAAACCTATTATTTTTTGTTCAAAATATCATCGTGAAGAAACTAATTTTCTCTCAAAGTAAGCTCGTTTGTCGAATAGAATAAATTAATTCTCAATCAATTATAATCGTTCCGACAAACCTAATTCTTGAAAACTATTATTATTGCTAAAAAAATGGGGGGGGATTTCGAGAAAGCTATGATATAACACAAATCTTTAGCATGCTATGATGAAAATAAAGAAATTTTCAAAAACCTTACGCCATATCGTTGGAAATATTTTCATTCCTATATTTTTTTAAATTTTCAATATCTCTTAGAGAATTATGAATTTATTTGTATATTGTAGAAATGATAATATTATTTAGTTTTCCTTTTCGCTTAAATGTTTCGACAGCATTTCTGAAATTTCCGAAAAAATATAAATAAGGAAGATCTCGTCTAATTAAAAATGGCAAATCATTCCATAAAAAAAATAAACAAATAAAAAATGTGCATAAGTTTTTGTCTCCTACCACTACGTTTATTTCAGAGAAGATTTGTTTGTTGTTGCAAATCATTTACATTTTCATTAACTTATTTAATTATGAGCTTATTTTTAATAAAACCTAATGTTAAAAACTGAAAAAAAATTGCTCTAAAATTATAAACAGCCATTGATTTTCGTAATAAACATAAATTATAGTTGTACGCATCAGTTAGTATTCTTAAAATTTTTAAAAATATATAACAGGTCTTGTTTTTTCTGCCCGTAATTTAGATTATAAATCATTCTTATACAGTGAATGCTGCGTAAATCGTACATATGATCTAGACTTTAAAGTTGTTGCACTTTTCCTCCAATACAATATTTAAAAAAAAAAACAGTTTGAAAGATCAGGAGAAAAAATTTTAAATGATTTACTTACTTTTATTAGTTTATTTAATTAGTTTTTAAAACTTTAAAATTCAACGAAAAGGAATCCAGAAATTTTACAAACTTTTTCCTTCATCTTACTGTAACTAGAATATTAATTCTTAGATTGCTAGAATATAAAAAAAAAGATAAAAAATAAAATAATTAGTGGAAAAGCACATGCAACACAACAAATATACTTACAATTACGATTTTTTGAAAGAATGTGATTGACTATGCCATGAACTTGATTTAAAATGACTTTTAATCGAAAAAGGCTTTGTAGAAAATAGCATGGTGCTGAGAGCCTTTCCTCAGTAAATATTCAGAGGTTGTTTCTTAATATTATACACTATGTAACAAAAAAACGACGCACCAAGAAGGAGTTGCCCAATTGTAATGAAATTTCGTACGCAGAAACATTTCAATTGAACATGTAAATGACTAAAATTTGGTGTCCAACGAATGAATAGCGGGAGCTACAGCGCATGGGAACTGCAAACTGAGCAGGTGTTTATTTGAAGCGATTCTCAGTCTCATGGTGAAAATTTCTGTTGCACTGAGATTTAGGATACCTTTGAACAACAGAAAAAATGCCTCGCCGCAGGATTCGAGCTCATTATGAGCAACTGTCATCGTTTGAAATAGGTCGTATTATTGAATTCAAAGAGGGTGGTTGAGCAAATCGGAAAATTGCTCGCCGTATGAGTCGAAGCGATGTGGCCATTAGATGATGCTGGCGAGAATGGATGGACAATGGAAGGTTTCAGCGTCATGATTGTAGCGGTTGACCTAGGGCCACAGCAGATCATTAGGACAGATTGATTGTCAGATCAGCTGTCACAGTGCTTGATTCATTGTTATTAACCTTCAGACTTACGACCCGAACACGAGTGTCCACCATGGACATTCACTGACGGCTGATAGTGTAAAATTTACCCTCGTATCGACCACTATGCCACCTGCCATTCATGCCTGCACACTGTTCAGCTAGATTACAGCGGTGCTTCAATCGATACGGTTGGAATCATGTTGACTGAGGACGTATAGTGTTTAGCGCCGAATCCCGTTTCCATCTGTGTCCTGACTATCATCGAAGGCATGTCTGGAGACGATCAGGGCAAGTGCCGATCCTTCTTTCACTACTTTACGCCATACAGGCCCCCAATAAGGAATTGGCTGGGGGCCCACCTCTTTTGAAGTCGGATCACTTGGGTCGTCATTAGAGGCACACTTACAGCACATCGGTACATCGACGAAATTCTGAGAACTGTTTTACTACCGTTCCTCTTGCAGTAGTATACCCTGGCCTTATTTTCCACAAGATAATACCAAACCACATACCACACGTGTGGTAATGAACTGTCTTACAGCTTATCAAACACTTCCTTTGTCAGTCATATCGCCAGATCCATCTCCAATTTGAGCATGTCTGGGATATGATGGGAAGACGACTGCATCTACCAGGAAGTGTTAAAGACCTGGACCGACAATTGTAGCAAATTTGGCAAGAATTACCTCAGAAGACCATCTGGGTGTTTTATCACTCTATGTCACATCGTGTGACAGCTTGCATCCAGGCTAAATTTGGTCAAGTCTATATTGAGCTTGTTACTTTGTAATTATGTATAACTCTGAAAAAAAATCATTCGATTTTACTGAAATTTTAATTATTTTTTATATTCTACACATAATTTTTCTACCCGCCAATTTTTGTCTTTATTGAATAACTCGTCCTTGGTGCGTCGATTTTTTTCTTTGTGATAGAGTGTATATTCAAGTTATGTTTATACCCTGAGGATCCAAAAAATCACTTCATCCTCCTAAATATCATGTATTTATTCCTCAAGCATTCAAAACTGCCTAAGCATATGAAATGGTCTCTTTTTTGCATAAAGACATCCTGGATACACCATTATTTTAGCAGATAAGTCCACAGTTTTACAGGTGTCTGAGTTGATAGATTTCTGTTTTAAATAGTTAGCAGCATAATATAACATGTATACTCTATATATTTCATGTTTTTGAATTAGTTATTCAACGAAGAATTATAAAGTCAGAAAAATGTTCTTGCAGTAGCTGATAATAAATTTCGAGTTGTGAAATGCTGCATCATACTGCTGGAATTTTCAAATTCCATTGAAATGCACACAAGTATTGATTGGATGTAACTGGATGAAATATATTCTTATATTTTGTTTGCTTATTAGAGAGTTCAATGGGCTCCTCAGGGATCACGAATGAGGCTAGCCACTCACAGCCTACACTTGAATGAGACTCTATCAGTTTATTAGTTTTATATTGACGTAAGGAGTATATGGATTCATTGAGATGTCTCCATATTTGTATTCCATTAGCCCAATGCGATTGGAAACGATACTCAAGCAACTAGATAACAAATTTTTCTGGGGTCAATAACATAATGGAAAATGTGTCAATTCCAGGCTTGGAACAAAATTGTCTGACTTTCACTTGTTATTTTTAAGTGAATAGAACTTTGACTCTAAAACGTATATCAAGCACAGACGTTTCTACGATTCATACACTGATGATCCATCATTGACAACGGTAGAGACACATGACAACATGTGTTACATGAATTAACTCTTTCTGGCATGAATATTCTTTTTAAGGGTAATTTTTTGACCATATTGCTGCCGGGGAACCTATTTTTCAGAGTTCCTGATATTTATATATATATATAATATTCTTTCAAAAATTGAGGGAAAAAATCTAAATTTATAATTTGGAATTATTATGATTCTTCTCATGTGATAGTGAGCTAATATTCCTTCAAAGGCATTTAAACCATCGCCACCTGCCGTTATAGAAGCAGAAATTTATACCTATCCAAATTTTTCCTAAGCACTATTTTTCCTATCTCAATTCTCTTGTACTAGCCAGTGACGCAAAAAGAAAATTTTCCCCAAGTTTGCTACGAGTTTCAAGAAGCTTTATCTAGAAATATTGACCATGTACACACACACATACGTGTAAAGATTTCGAAATAATATCATTATCTTTAAAAAATATTGAGTCCTATTCATGTACTAAACTTCATAGACATTTTCAATGCTATGAGCTTCTGTAGAGAATTCAAAGCTATGAACAGTTTTTTCTTAGTTGCACGAAAATTTTAAGTTGCAATAGCAGAAAGATTTCAATGTAAGGTTTGATTTAAAATATTGAAGTTTGCATTGAAAGATAATTAATTTAATTATGCAAATATATAAACTTTTCTACTTTACAAAAGACTTACGAAAACTTAGTTTTTAAAACATTTTTTTTTAAATTTCGATAACTGAGATTTCGTACGCAAAGTGAAATGATAATTTTACATTACAGAGTATATTGAGAAAATGTTCAAAATTTTGAATTATTTAGTAAAAAAATATTCAATTTCAAATTTCAAATTAGAAAAATTTAAATCTTTATTTAGATGACTGAGAATTGCTTAAACATTTCATGTTGACAAAAATGTTTTTTTTTTACAAATGGAATTAACTTCTGTTTGAATTGAAATATCTTTTAAAACGTTTTATTGCAAACAAAAGTGGACCAATTACTTGACTTTTAAAAATCAAGAACACTAGATAAGCTAAGTTTAATGTTTATTTTATTGTGTGATGACTATTTAATTTTTATTCCAATTACAGATTTGTATCCGATGCAGACGAAAGTTATTCTTATTTTCGGAATTGGCTCTATACTGCTTCACAAATGAAAGTAACACAGCATTTTCTCTTATGTTTGTGATAAAATATAATACATTTGATCATGCGATTTATTGATAAAATTCATAAATAGTTTATATTCACGTATATGTTCCTATTCGAATTTGTATTGAAAAGTTACAAATACATTTCTGTTGCATGGTTTTGAGCTACAAATTAAAATTAATTGCCATTAATATTTTTTTTCTGAAATTCCTCTCTTAAGAAATAGAAATTATTTTTGAAACAATCTGATCATCAACAAAAATTAAAAGAATTTTTTAATTGTGTAAGTGTATATTGTATGGCCTGTAATCTTCGAATCGGAATGTGTAATTTAACGTGCAAAAATTTTCGAACACGAATTCTACTACTACATGGTAAAAAAATACGGTGCTTTGATCTAGATTCCCGATTGCTACTTTCTTTCTATCTGAAATACTTGGATCACGCCAAGATCTGTATGACGTCCACTGAAGTAATAAATGACGCAATCAACCTTACATCAAGCATTCATTCTTATTCTCCTGAGGAAAGAGATTCCTTTTTTTCTTTTCGGCAAGACGTGCTTTACTATACAGCCTAATACAGACTTAACTTGCTTTCACCAGTTATGGTAATTCATTTATCACGTTGTAAGTTTTTCTTAGATGGCAATAAGTAAGAAATATACATTTCTAGTCATCACTTTTTCTGTTGAAAGTATGAAAAGCACTTTAGAGTTATTTTGATTAACGATGCAATAAGAGTTCCTATTTGTGTCATATACATAAATGAAGCAAATAATTCGTGCAATCTCTTTCATAAACTTTTTTTTTACTTTTCTATTTTTGAAGAATAAATCCTTTATGAAAAACATCCAACCTAACTATATCATATACCAAGGATGACGAACTAATGGCATGCATGCCATTGATGGCACGTGATGCAATATTTTAGGCACGCACCCGAAGAAAAAGTTTCGCATTCTATTTCAAAGTAACTGTGAAGTATTACGAACAAACGCGAGGGGTAGGTCGTGGTGCGCGAGGAGGTGGAGAGCACACTCGTTTGTTAGTGTCTTACAAAAAGAAAATAATTTTTTTTGTCATCTAAATTGCAACAAAAAATGTCGCACTAATGCTACTTTAATTTGAAGGACTCTCTCTCGTATAACTAAAACATTTACTACAGTACAGTGCAAAATGTATTTTTACGTAGTAAATAAAGGATTTTGATTGTTGTTATTATTTCGTTTTGTTATTTTCCCAATAATCACAAGTCAAAATTATTAAACGGCACGTCTGTACCTCGTTAAACATCTCATGAGAAAAAAATGGCACGTTGATCCATAATGGTTCGCCACCCCTGTCATATACCAACACAATGATTGGTACAATAATTTTCGATTTTCAGTGATTGGCTATATATTACAAATCTACAGATATGGTTAAGGAAAATTCAAATAAAATATCTGAAATAGAAGTGAGCTGTATTTTTACAAATAATGGTTGGTCACGTGAAATTATTTATATTTTTAAGAAAAGTAACATCATCATAATAATCTCCTAGAACTTTTTCCTTAACGCTTATGGAAGCATATTTTTCCCGCATGAAAGTTTCAAGTACAAATCAAATGTATACATACTCCATTTTGTTCGTACATAAAAAATATGATTGATAAATAATGCATTTTAATACAAAATAAAATATGCTTCGTTTCAAATCATGTAGTTAAAATTATACATATGTAATAAAATATTTATTTTATCAAAAAAATTATACAAGACTTTAATCCCTTTATAACGCGTTGTTTTCTTTTAGTATTATGTTAAAAAAGCGCTGGGATTAGAATTGATTAATAAAAAGAATTTCTTTTAGCTTATATTACGTAAAATTAATTTGATCTTTAACTCCATTTTTATGGTGGGAAGAATGGTTCACACCACCACTGTCTGCTATTAGAGGTCTGTGACATCTTATATTTTCATTTCTTTTTTTTGTTACGTTACATGATATTTATAAATATAATTTACAAGTACTAAAATCTACAAAATATATAAATTAGACATGTTTTGTATTCAAAAATAATACTTTACCAAAAATTTCAGAGGATGGGGATCATTACACAATGGTATATTGAAAGTTTTACCATCGTTTTTTGTTCTGTTCTGATTTGCTTTAGTAGAGCATTTTAGTGTTACACTAAGTTATCATTTGTTTGTCATTAGTTTTCGTGAATCGTACATAATCTGAATAGATTTTATTTTGTAGCTCAGGAGATTTATTGGTTGTTTTTGCATCTACGACTTAAAAATCTAGAAATGAGATGTTGTGCTAGCCGAAGTGTTAGCAGCACAAATTATAAGAGGGTAAAAAGCCTCCCATCGACATTTGAAAAATCATGTTGTTGGGTGGGAAGTACACAGGGCTAAGTGCTTCAACACCCCCCATGAACACAAGCTGATAAAGCAGTCACCTTACTTGGTATTTCTTGTACACAACAAACCATACTAGAATCTCAGTATCACATAAGTGCTAATGTGCACACAGTTTTAACTTTCAGGGCAAAATGTCCATTCAGTTTGAGCTTTGAACTGGTATGATTGATTTGCTTAGAAATTTTCCATTTCTTGATTGTTAGAAAGAGCTATACTGTTACTAATGTTGTATTTTTGCTTTATGAGGCTGATAGTTAATTGCAAAATATTTTAAATGTATTTATTGTCAAAATGCATGTATTTTGAGAACAAAAAGATTGAGTTTAAAGAAAGAAGAAGAAAACTCGGAATTGTTAATAACAGAAGTTTAAATAAAGTAAATGGTTCTCAAAACTCTATGGTTTGAGGCCTTGTGACTTATAATGCTCAAATCCATCAAACTTTACACCTGATTCTACACAATCACTCGTCACATAATACATGAATTTCTACAAGTGAGATGGAAAACTCTCGCACGTATTGCAATATGTTAGAAAAAGATTGAAATTGAATTGAAAGACATTAATATCATTTGAACAAAGTTAAAACTCCCAAAACCATTATCAATGTCAAGCAACCTTCATTCAACTTATACCACTTTAAGTACACGAGTATTAGCACAGTCAGCCATGAAGATATTAAATATATTCCTTTAAAAAAATTTCTGCGAGGCAATTATACTTGAAATATAAAATGCAATATAGCATACACTGGGTCATTGAAATTTAATCAATATTCCGATTAATAATTTTAAAAGGTGATTTTGACACTAAATGAAATGATATATTGGCAAATTGAATCATAAATAGGTTATTAAATGTGATTTTTAAAAGTGAAATGTTACTTTAACAGCAATTGAAAAAAATACAAAAATTATTATTGCATTAAAAAATAACCTCTTGGAAAAATTCAATTTTTTTTATTTCCTTTCTGTGTGAATAATTTCCCGTTTTGTTAAAAGGCAGCCATCATATTTTTTTATTAAGTGGAATCTGTTTCATCAGGTACCTTAACGAGTCTGCGACCTTGCACTTTTTAACGATCAGTGAAAAAGAAAAGTCCGCAGAAAAAAAGCGCCTCGCCCTTTATTTCGATGTTTTTATTACGAGTGTTAATAACTTTTTTGCCACCTTTGCAAATAAATTAAATTTAATCTCCATACGAATGCTTATGACGGAAAGGATTAGCTTAAATGGAAGTAAATATTCCAGCTATGAAGTCCTTTTTTAGAGATCTTTTTTGTGAGATTTTAGTAAACTGAATACGTGAATTTTGTTGTTTGAATGGTGAATATTCCTGGCAAAAACACCGAGTTCTCTTGTTACGTACTGTGCAAAAACATTGTTTAAAAATCGCTTTTCAATTAAAATTTATATAAAAATAAGTCAACAAAAATTGCATAAAAACTTACTTTGCATGAAGTTATTTTATTTAAAATGATATAGAGGTAAAAAAATATTTTAAAAAACAATGTCATGTCATGCAAGAAATGAAAAATTCCTGGTTGGGAATTTTTCAACCAACTTTTAAGAGTGTGATTTAAAATGCTCAAAGTAAATGAAGTTAAAGGAGAAATATACAGCCAAAAATGTCTCGCAGTTAATGAACAAGAGCAGTGGTTATATATAGACACACACATACGGAGATTTTCTCCCAGAAAAAAGTATTTATTTGCGAGCCTCGTGTGATCTATTCGAAAGTATGTTCAAATAAAATATTTTATTCTGCATTCGATTGCTTCCAATGCAAATTGGTGAGTTTCATGTTGTTTAATTTGACCGCGACGCTTTTATTCTACGTGTCTATTTTGCCATTTTTCCAAGCAAATTAACATGAAATTAAGACAACTAGAAAAATGTTATTTCAATTTTAACGTTTAAAAATAAAATGAACTCCATACCTGAGGATGAAAATTTATTTGATATTGTAAAAAATCTGTTTTGACGCATTTTATTTTGATTGTTTAAAATTATGACATGTTTCAAAAAGTCGAGCTGCTCTTAAGCGTATAGAGTAATTATTTACAAAATTCCTATGATAAAGTTCTTCCCTTTGATATCATTATTTGCAAGATACATTCTAGAAAACAGTTATATTCATACCAATAGAGATCTATTTGAAATAAGAGATTATTAAGGCAACGTTAGTTTAAGAAAAACATCATTAATATTAGTGATCAAAGAAGCCGAAACTGATTTTTATAAACATCTATTTTGTTTAAATAGAATTGATCATATCAACATAGTTAAAATTACAACAGAAGTGTTTATATAAACAGGAGAGCAGTAATAGTACATTTAAATCTGAATCATTGTAACAGAGAAGATATATACGTAATAAATGAAAAATGAAAAAAATTCTGAATTTTTTTCAAAATATTTTATTTATATCACTTATGACTCACACACAAAAAAAATGAAAAGCAGATTCTATCTCAGACAAATCAATGGATTTCAAAATTAGATGTTTTTTTACAATACATCTATTTAGTCTTGCATATTATTAAAAGAGCAAAAATTCTTCAGAAACATTACACATTAATATCTGAGATATCAAAAGCAGGAACGCATTACACTATCTGCATACATATTATGTCAGTGTGTATGTGTCTAGAACTGGTATTTATAATTACAGAACAATTAATAATTACGCTAACAATTTATTGGATCGAAAAGTTTGTATTAAGAGGGACTTCAAAAATTTAGTCTGACAGTAATTAGTTCTTTTCGTATTGAATAAATTTGTTTAATTTTAGAAAATCACTTTTTTCTTTTTCATTTATTTCATTAGTTAAATATTTTTTAAAAGAATGTGTAAAATCGTGGGTTCTTTTCTGATCGTGTTCGCATTGTGAATTGAAAATAATTGCAGACAGGGTTTTGTCCCATTGTTTATTCCACACCTTGTATGGGACATTTCTTAAAATAAAGAATATATTGAGATGTTACAAGATTAAGATACATCGTCCAGCCGTGTCTACTTTTCACGACCCCGGTTTTTCTTTGCCACCCCTCTCTCTCTCCGTTCCGACCTTTTTCTCCTCTGTCCTTGCCAGATCCTTTCCTTTATATCATCTCTCGTTCGACCTGTTGCCAGGTGCAGGCAGCGGTTCCTTACACGCCCCACCTAAGAGTAAAATTTGCCCCTTGTGGCTGATTTTACCATTTCAGACACCAGGAACAGAAAATTCACAAACCGTGAAACAGAAAATTCACAAACAGAACACACAATAATTGCAACAGTCAAAAGTCTGGATGATTGTTCTAGTCAAAGTTCCTTTAAAACAAACACATGAAATAATATTAATAGTTCACCCAATTGAAATAAGTGACTATGTTCCCAGAAAGATCTAAACTGTAATGGGATTGCAAACAGATACATGGAAAACACATTAAACAAAAACACTAAATATATACATTACAGTTTTTATCTTAATCTAGACAATGTTTATTTCATTAACTCATGAATGAATGCTCAATGAGTTCACTAAATCCATATTAAGTACACAGTAAAAACTTTCATACGGCTCTAATTTGCCGTTTGCCGGTATGATTTCCGACCCAACCCATCTCACCCATTCTAATACAAAGTTAATTTGTTTTACACGATTTTTCCAAATTTGCATCAGAATGTCTATATCGACTATTCGAGATACAACGAACTGCTCTAACATTCTTAAACCTGAGCCGTTAAATTACATCCATAAGAAGTGTATTCAATCTTAAACCTCACTTTTTTAGTCATGCAAATTCCAAACGACATAAAGCATGCGGCATAATTCTTCGTGAGAGAACGACAAAAATACCACTTCCACAAAATCCAGTACCGTGACCCACGATGCTGCGCTATTCTTTTCTACAAAACCTTCCCTTTTCAACAAAAGATAAATCCTGGTTCTCGAAAATATCTTTAACAAAGCTTCACGGGTTACCTTCGCACTGAGACTAGTCACCGGCCTAGCCTCGCCCCACCTAGTGTGCTGATCAACCAGACATAAAATATATGTATATGTCCCTTTGAACTTGGCGGATCAATTGGACCTGTCAGATCCATATTCACCACCTTAAATGGCAATTCAGACCTTGCCACAGGTGTAATGGGTGATCGGTCTTTAATCCTAACCGATCGAGTGAGCTGACACTCTTTACATGATTCACAAAATTTCTTCACATCGGACCTTAGACCCTCCCAAAAGAAAGAATACTCGATTCGTTCAATTGTCTTCTTGGGACCCATGTGACTACTGAACACGGAAGTATGCGCTAGTCTCAACACCTCCGTTCCTCTGCACTTCGGAATTACCAGTTGCCCAATACTCTCCCCGAGTATTTTATCTCTATGAAATAGATACCCATCTACTTCATAGTAGTTTCCTTTGCCTTCCTTAGCATGCTTCCAAACCAATGCTAACTCGGCACAACACTCCTGTTCGGAACGAAAACTATCAGCCACCATGATTCCTTTATCCATCTCAGCGGTCACCTCCTCATCCTTAGTACCCAATGTTCCCACTTCATTCCGACATGAAGTAATATTCCTTTGAGAATCCTCAATGTGCTCCTGTGCTTTCTCTGGCAGAATACCCAATGAAACCTCGGTTTCATCTACATTTCCTGAGTCAACCCTCAGGTCCTGAGAGCTTTGAGCCAGTGAATTCTCTTCACTCTGGGCTCCTCCCAACATATCCAAAACCTCTGGTGGAAGCAACACGTCTTTTACCAAAACTTCTGCCAAAGCACATAACACTTGCTGGTGCACCACATTAACCTGGCCACCGGTAGCAAGACCAATTGGAACATATACTAAAGGACATTTAACCGCTGGACCGAAAATACCTTTCAAATAAATCGTGGAAGCTCCTTCAACCGATATTCTAGGAACTAAGTCTTTCTTGATAACAGTAATTTCCGTACCAGAATCCACTAAAGCATGAACTAATTTCCCATCTACACTGATAGATGTTTTCACTAATTTATTTAATTTGTCTTCAATAGCCCCCTAGGAATGATTTTACCTAGCAAATCAACTCTAGCAGTGACCGTTCCATCTTCCAATTCTGTCCCTTCCGTTGACACCTTATTCACATTAAGTCTTTTATTATCAACCTCTTTGTTTTTCGGACAATCCCGCTTAAAATGTTTATCTGATCCGCAGGTGAAACAAGCGAATTTTTTAATTTCAGTTACTTGACCTTTATCAAAGTTTTTCCTAGAAGAAAAATTATCTGACTTTTTCTCCCCAAATGGCTGTTTACCCCCACTACCATTAAAACTTCTCTTTTCACTATCATTCCATTTAGCTCTCTCAGGTTCATCGTAGGATTTCCCTTTGGAAGTGTAAAATATATCACATTGTTTGCCCAAGTCCCTGGGTTTGTACCATTCTTCCCCTTGGAGCACACCAATATGGGTCGCCGTCTCAGAATCCAACATTTCAAACATTTTATCTGCTACGATCAGTTGATTAACTGACTCAAAATCATTCGCTTCTCTTAACTTACAGTAGTATAACCACATCGATGTTAAACGGGACGCGAACTGAGAGAAAGTTTCGTCCGAGTTACGTTTGGCCTTTCTAAAATTTTCTAAACATATTTTTGGGGTGATGGTTCATACTCCTTGAGTACAACATGTTTTAAAGACTCATAATCTTTTAATTCTTCTTCGCCTAGGTTAACTAATAAGTTTGACACTTTGTCTCCTAACATGCATAACAAAACCTTCGGTTTTAACTCGTCGCTAACCATTTCACTAGCGAAAACCTTTTCAAGACTAGAAAAGAAATAGTCCCACCCGTCTGATTTATTGGGTACCTTTACAGTTAAGAGCCTAACCATTTTAACTATTTCATCTAAAGATTTTACACGTGAGGTTTGACCATTATTTTGAGTAGCACTCTGATTAGCGATCCTAGATAATTCCATTTCCAAGCGTAATTTTTCAATTGATAATTGTTCTTATTGTTCTAGTTTTTAATGCTGTTCTGTCTCTAACCTTTCGGCTGTAATAACTTCCAATAACTCTTTTGCCTCTTCCTCCTTGTAATATTTACTAGAGATTATTAAATTCCTTAAAACAATTTTAGACATAGACGGATCAGGTGACTCATCTAAGTCCCGCGCTAATTGAATTAAGTCAATTTTCTTACTTCTAATGAGAAATGCCATTTTTAATCAAGCTAAACCTAATGCCAAATTACCTTCTGACAAATTTAACTACAAACACTTAAATGACCTAGTACTATATATTTAACAAGCAAGAAAAATTCTACTCGTTTTTTCTAAGAGTACTCAAATTCCAGAAACACAATACGAAATATGTTTACAATAAAACTTATATGAGACACAGTTATTTGTTACTAATCAGAACGCAGAACCTTTTTCAAAATAAAAAAAAAAACACAATTAACAACATACTTTAGCTACATTACCATAGAATTATTTTTTTCAAATCATAAATCTACTCTTAGTTTCTTTTTTTTTTAATTAAAAGAAGAATCTTATGCAGGAAACAAAAAAACCAATATACATATACATCCTAAATTACGAGCAAAGGAAATAACCTCAGATTGCATTAAACTATCAACTAACTGACAAATTGCAACTCTTTTTTGCTTAAAATGAAAAACTATCATATAATATTCAAAAAAACATGCCATATTCTGAGTCATAAATAACCTACAAAATCTCTTATTTACAACATTTTAACAGGCAGTCCGTCTACTTGAAATACATATACACATTTTTTTAATGGATATTTTTCACCCACTCAAACATACATTTTTCGCAACCATTATTTCAAGATAAATTAATCTAATTCTTTTTTTTTTTTAAATTCTGCAAACTGAATTGTTATGCAAAACACTTTCTATACCCAGATTTTAATTTTTGAGACAACTTCAAAACAGTAAAGAATGATGATAAAAAAGAAATTATAGTTTAACACTAGAACTCTAAATACCATATTATACAACATTTAAAATGATACCCTATCATTTCCAGGTAAAATAAGTACACAATTTTCTTATTTCATCTACACAATAATCCAACAACATAAAATATTGCAATAAGCCAATGAAATTTTCTTTTTTTCATATATCTGCTTTTTCTATTTTATTTTTTAAAAACAAATTAAATATGATTGCATCCCATTACTCTTTTAAATATTCACACAATATTTTAACTTAGGGGAACAATAGCCACTTACCTCGACATGAACGCTGTTTCTGTACTTGAACACTTTTCAGATCACGGCTCCATTCATCAGAAAATGAAGAAAAATACGACATCTGTTCGTTCATAGCCCAAATCGGCAGGTGATGGTAAAACTCCATATGAAGAAGGTCTTGTTTTTTTTTCACTTGAAACTGCTGCAGGGCAATTCCCGGGATGCACGTGGTCATCAACTTGAAGATACACTGCAAGATTCTATTTTCTTGTTAAAAATTTCCTTTCAAACCGAATGTCTACTAGAACCTTGTTCACAATTATGTAGTACGAACACCGATCAATTTGAAATATTTTATTCATTTAGCTTCTGCTCCATTGCATCGCACTTCTGACACCAGTGTAAACTCGTGGGTTCTTTTCTGATCGTGTTCGCATTGTGAATTGAAAATAATTGCAGACAGGGTTTTGTCCCACTGTTTATTCCACACCTTCTATGGGACATTTCTTAAAATAAAGAATATATTGAGATGTTACAAGATTAAGATACATCGTCCAGCCGTGTCTACTTTTCACGACCCCGGTTTTCTTCGCCACCGCTCTCTTCTCCTTTCCGACCTTTTTTCCTCTGTCCTTGCCAGATCCTTCTCTTTATATCGTCTCTCGTTCGACCTGTTACCAGGTGCAGGTAGCGGTTCCTTACAGAATGCTTTTTTAAATTAGATATAAAAGTTTGTTTTGTTAAGATTAAGTATCTTTTTTAAATAATAAAAAAATAATAACTTTAAAAGTTTTATTAGTTATCGGACTGTTGATCAGTTGGCTAAGATTTTGACCTTATAATTGCTTTCTTTTTCGAAGTGTAGTAAATATTTAAACATCTTATGTTGTACATATACATAAAATCATAAGACAATATATAATGCCAATTTATTCCCCATATTACCTTCTATGTCTTAAATTCATTTTAGCAGTTTCAAAAATCCTCAGAAGATTAGTTAACTCTTCTGTTTTAATTTTTGTAATACAGGCAATTAGTTAACGCACATAAAAAAATTATCAAAAAAAATGTGCTTCTCGTTTTATATATAATTGTACAAATAAATATAGACTTAACAAATTAAAAATACTCTAATAACGCCTTGAGGTATAAAATATTTCCAGTTAAACTAATTGGATACACTTTGCATTAAGAAATATAGTTTTAAATGAAAGTAACATTTAATAAAATTTGTGGCTCACTAGAAGAGACTGCTAATTATTTAATACACACACACAATGAATTATCACACAGTATAAAATCACTTTTTCCTCCCATGTTTATGTTTTAAAAGATTTTTCCTCCTTCAATTTCGAATTTCCTCTAGTTTTCTGCATATCTGGAAGTTTTCGGTTTAGAAAGTAAAAATCTATTTTCATTGATTTTTGAATGTCTGGCCCTTCTTTAATATGTCTTCACGTGCCATCTCTGAAAGTTTGCTCAAAAGATTATTGTTTTTCTTTTTCTGGGAGGAATTTATATCGGATGCTTTTCCAAAGGAGATATATGTTGAGGAGTAAGATAGAAGGACATGCATAAAGATGAATGTAAGCAATTCAATCATCCTGAAACCCAAACAATTTTGTCAGTACACATAGGTCGTCTTACATGTTTACATATTTCTACAATTAAAGGAAAATCATTCTTCTTTTGTGTTCCAGAATAATGCAAAATACTTCATAGAATATTTGTTTTTCTTTAACTGCCACAATTATCTTAATTTAATTCGCTTTGTATTACATTATAGAAAAAGAAAATGAGAGATAAAAACTATTATGTTTCCCTTTTCATAAAAGGAAAATATTTACATCATATAAAGAGACACTTTATTTCGTCAAGTCATTAAAATATTCTTCAATTCGTGCTGACGAATTGAACTTAGAATTTATTTTTGATATAAAAAAATCCCAGTATTTGCATTGTTGAATAGTAAAAGCTGTTAGGTAGCGTTGTTGCAGTGAGACACTTCTATTTAGTAGTAGTCTTATGGCAACAGTCAGTGCATGTATCTTTCTTAAGATGTAAACACACGATATAGTGAAACATTCTCTTGTGAAATATTCTTGTGTCGAAATGCTATTACTTGTGATCTATGCTATTACTTGTGAACTACATTATTACATGTGAACTATTCTATTCATATTGAAATGTTCTTCAGCATTGAAATATATCCAATAATAAATTGAACTTGGACTTATCATTGAATCAAATTTCTTTCAACAGACAGCAATTCGAAACCAAAACCTTTTAGCCTTAGATTACAATTGTTTACAGTCCGCTAAATTCGTCTCTATTGCTAACATACATGCATGATATTTGAAATTTACTGGTGTACGCCCATGTATATATTTTAATAGATTTTTCTCCCGATGGAATTTTTCTCTAATGGTTATTTTCATTTAAGGTAGCAGACTGGATTCGGAGATAAATTTTTCAAAAATTGATTTTCTGAATAATTTTATTATTTTAAAGAACATAAATAGGCTTAAAAAGTCATAACTATTAAATAACTAACATCTGTTGCCCTTTTTTTAAAAAAAATATTTTAGGAAAATTTAGCAAAATTCTGTAAGTTAAGAAAAACGCGATAAATAAAAATAAATCACACATTAACGTCATTGCAATTTAACGTCATTGATATACTTACTTCTTGATCCCTCTGAAGTGTCACAAACCGCGCAGGATAAAAATATTTTAAGAAATAAATATTTTATTACCATTTTTATATTTGATGGTCATGAATTTTCGTCAAAATTACTGCATGTTCTAATCTAAAAATGGCTGTAAAATGTGATTAAATGTAGCTGTCTTAAAACCTGCGGTTTGTTACACTTTGAAGGACCCATATCATTTATGTTATAAATTTCATTGCATTTGATTGGATTATTTAGAAGATATCCCGTTTTTTGTGCACAAATTATCATGAAAAGTTCATTCATCAAAAAACGAATTAAAAAAATATTTTTATTAGTTAGATAAAGTGATGGCTATAAAAGGAACTTGAAAACTCTCTAGTTTTATGTATTAGTCCTTCTTCCTCAATAATTAATTTCTTTTTTCCCTACTGATCCAAACAACACCAAACATGAAACACTTAAAAAGCACTTGTTCAACCTAGTCGGATACCTTAATTTGTTTCTCATTTGGATGAAACAACTTCACGTCCTATTCTGAGATATTGTTATAAAATGTATAACACGCTAAGAGGCATCCGACTAGGTTCGGAGACCAATTTTTAATAAATCAATTATCTGAGGAATTTTATTGTTTTTAAGAACATAAATATTTTTAAAGAGTCATAATTATTGAATAAATAACATGAACCAACCTTTAATTTTAAAAAAAAATTATTTTTTATGAAATTTTAGCAAAATTTTCAAAGTTAAGAAAAGATTATAAATAAAAATATATTGGGCATAATGAAATTTTTATTTCATTGATATACTTCTTGGTCCATATGAGATGTCACAAAACTAAAACATTAAAAATATTTTAATAAAGAAACATTCTATAAGCATTTAAATTTGATATGAATGATTTTTCGTCAAAATTATTATATATTATAAGCTAAAAATGCTTGTAAAATGTAATTAAATATGACTATCCTAAAACCTGCGGTTTCTTATACTCTAAAAGGCTCGTAACATATATATGTTATAAATTTCATTAAATCCTATTGAATAGTTTTGTAGACACCCGTTTTCCATGCACAAATTATTTAAAAAATTTCATTCTTCAAAAAACATAATAAAAAATGTTCTTATAAGTTAGATAAAGCAAATACTATAAAAACAATTTTAAAAAACTCTCTAGTTTTATATATATATATATATATATATATATATATATATATATATATATATATATATATATATATATATATATATATATATATATTATTTGCTCTTCTTTAATATTTATATATTTGTTTGTTTTATAATTTCCCTAACATCAAACACCTCTAAGCATCACACTTTCTACCTAGTCAGATACCTTAATGCGCCAAATAGAACTCTACCTTTTTTCAGTTATAGCGCATTTGTTCAATGTTTCTACATTTTGGAAGAATTCAATGATGAAATTTAAATACGAAGAGATTGTAAAATGTTATATTAGGACATTTTTATAGCTTACAAAAGTATTTCGTGTTTAAGACCTTTATTTTTCTATATTCTACCTTACATAAGATCCAAATGTTCACCTTAAGGGTTTTAATCAAAAAAATAAGAGGTTATGTCATTTTTATCACCTAATCACGAGAAGAGAAGTACACAGTTAAAAAGTCTTCACGCATCTTCCTTAGCAACAATGTCGTGTCACTTCTAGTGAAACTGGTATTCATGCATGAACAAATATCATCAAAGAATTTTACGCCTTTTGGAAACAATGACACTAAATGATGTGATAAAAGTAAATAAATAACTGCTTACCTGCTCTAATAACTATTTTAAATATTAATAATGCAAGTACAGTTTATATTGATAAATTGTTAAAAAAATTTCAATAGAAAAAAAGAAAAGAGGTGACCAATTGACCAATGAAGAGCTAAAACAAATTGTGAAATTTGTGAATGAGCTTAATTTTCAATTTTATTTAAAACAACATAAGCTGTACTGAAATATTTACTGAATTTCACTGAAATCTTTTTCTCGATAAATGCTACAGATTTAAAATTTTAATCACTTCTCAGCCCATTACAATCAATTAACGTTTTCTGCATTATCTCTTAAGAAATTTTATCCCCTATGGAGAAACATTAAATTCTTTTTAAAGAATTTTCAAATTTAAGGAGCCATTTTAGAATGTTTAATTGAAAGCCAACCCTCCTAATGCCTCTCACGAGAGGATGGATCTCTCTGGACGAAGCACAATATTCCCGCTGCATGAGGTGGGGAATTTCATTAAAATTAGAACAGGCTTCGGACCGGAAGAAAATTATGATCACTGATTCGTGAAAGGGGAACAGGACCATTTTGGTTTCTAACGTTTCTGCGAACAGGCCGATGGGGATGCACAAGATTGTAGTTGGGAATATGAATTCTAATGCTGATGATGAGAAATGCTTAACGAAACAAGGATGAGTTGAATGGGAATGTTATTAAACCACATTAAGACACGCTGAAAGATTTTACATTGTCTCTGTAGAAGATGCATACAGGAAATATGTGTGCACGTGTGTTTTAAATTTCCATTACTCATTTTAATTATATAAGAGAAAGGAACAATAGAGTAGTATCATGAAATATCTTAAGAGGTATCTGCATAATACAAAGATACAAAGAACAAGAAATTTAATCACAACGAGTCAAAAGCAAGTACTTTTTACTGGAACGATATATTTCACGTTTTTCAAAATCATTTTTTATGCCAAGTAATTGTTAGTAAACATTTATTAAAAATGTTATTTTTTCTAAGTTCAATTCTGCTAATCAGAAATAGCTACAAAATATTTTTTTTTTGAAATTCTTATTTTAAGAGTTTTTTACACAACATTTAAAATAAATTTCAATTTGCATGTGTTTAATCAGTGTATAAGAACTTTTTCGAACTTCAAAACAAATTGCTGGCTAATAAAATTTTTATATCCCTTATAATGTTTAAAATATAGATTATTTTTAGAATTATCAATTTTATGAATCCGAAGCCAAATTAAACCGTATAAAAATAGAGATTGAACTAGCATTTTATTAAATAGTCGTATATTATTTTATTCAAGTTTTTATTGCCTGATTCTTGCTTTTTAGGACTATTCCCTTTTCACATTTTTACAGCTACTTCTCGTTAACAAAATTTTACTGCAAATTACGTGTCCCTAAATCATTAGAAACGTAAGCTGAAAGAAGTGAATGAACCTATTATTAAATTTATTAAAAAGACACACGAGGAGACTACTCATATAAAGCAAGATAGATACATGAAAAAAATTATTCCCAACATATGCTCTTAAAAATAAACTAACTAAAACGTTTGTACCAGTTCAAAGAAAAACAGATAAACTTTTTTCTTTGGTATAAACAATAGTAATGTTCTGAGATAGTTTGTGAGGTAATGAGTTAACAAAGTTCTGAGAAGTTTATTGTATTTGAAGTTTTTTAAACGGTATTGTTGAGTAATTTTGATCTTCACATGCAAACATTTATTCAAAGCTACTTCATATGCATATTTTCTACCATACTCTTTAGTTATAATCATATTTTTCATTCCTCTAAATTATAAGGTTTATTTTTTTCCTAGTTTCATAAAGTAATTATGAACAACAGCTTTTTTTTTCACAAATGAATTTCCATTCTTTTAATACTGCAATTCAGCAGTTCGTTTTAAAATTATTAGTATAAGAATTAATTATATACAAAATATTTTATTTTTAAAATTTCATGGTGTAATTATTTCATTTATAGTTCAAAGTACCGATTGAGACATTTAAAATAAATTTATCGTCAGAAAAGCGACTTTATCATATTTTGACTTGATGAAATTGTAGTGTACATATTATTTTCTTTAAGATAATATAGTGTCTCCTTCCCTTTGTTTCTCAGAAAAGTCATTTTCTTTCAAGCGATTTTTTCTTATTTAATTATAATATTTAATATGAATTGTTATGTAAATTTTGCTAAGATGGAAAATGAATGTTCAAGTAGGATCTAACCCCATACTATTACTAACCCTGCATCACTCGCGCGAAGAAAATGACCGTGAGTTCTCGCGCAGGGTATCTAACACCGAGGAGTGCTTGCATTCTTCTTTTAAGGTAAAATTTGTATACAAAAGTTAAAAAGGAAGAAAAGTAGGAAATACATAATATTTTTAGTACATTTTTCCCACGTAAATTTAGTTTTTCTGATCTTTTTATAAGGGCATTCAGTACATAGTTTATACACTACTTTAGTCTAGTCATAAGTGAGTGCGATGCTTTCACTGGAACTTAATTTTTTTTCAACTGTATCTTTTTAAAACTAAACATATAAGACACAGTGTTTCTCAAACAATGGGGCGCATCCCCTAGGGGCCGTGATAACCTTTCAAGGGGAGCGCGAGTATGTTAAAAAGTCGAAAATAAAAGATTATTTTTAAAAATTATTAATTTACTGAAAGTAAACAAATAAATACATTCTTACAAATAAAAATAAAATACGCATTTACACTGATGTAATACACTTATAAATATATGCTACTGCGCAATGTACTTTATGATTAATTTATAACAATACTAAGTTAAGAATAAGTTTAATAATTACCAGTCAACAGCTTACTGCCAAGTGTTGATTAAGAATATAAACACTAGGTGGCAGTATAGCCTACCTCTAGCAATTGATTATTTATTTCCTAGAAGAATCTAAAACATCCCTAATAAATCATGATTAGCGACTCAAACGATACTGGTGCACGTTTCAACTGACCCCCTATCTCAAGAGGCTGCCCACTACGTCAACTGAAAACGTCCCAATGACATTTATACCTACTAGAAATGCATATCAATTGCAGTAATGGCTGAAAAACAACCACCTCTGAGTTTTTCTCAGAAAGTACACAACAAGAAAAACGACTTTCTTCTGTAAGAATAGGAATGCCACCCCTTCTGCTTTAAGTCGCAACTAACAAAGGACAAAAATAAAAGTGCTTAACGACTGACTTGAACAAGGATTTGTTTTCTTTCCAGTCGTGTAATGCGTGCGCGCTTGTAGCTGGGGGCAGATAGGTTAGTGCGCTTATAGAGAGAGATGAAAGCCGGTAGGTTAGTACGCTTGTAACGAGTATAAGCGATTGTACCGAGATCAAAAGATTATGTTAAAGTATCATAAATTTATTTAATATCAGATGCGCACAAACCCTACTATTCTGCTTAGATTCACTACTCACTGTAGTAACACTGTCAATCATGTAATTAAGATACCCGACTACTTGCGACAACCTTTTTTTTTAAAAAAAAATGGAGATATAGGGATTTTTTTGAGATTTTTAGATTTATTTAGTATAATTTTTAAGGAAAAAATCGTAAAAGATTTTTAAAGCTCAAATTTTTTTATTATTATTATAAATGGAAAAAAAACTGGTGAAATGAACAAAAAATTACATAAACGCGGGGCCCACTATGTACAAAAATTTTTGAACAAATTCTCAGTTTTTCAGTTTTAATGTGTTACTTTGTTATTCATGTTTGAAATGACCTTCAGGATAATAAATATTTTAATTTTTACAAAAACTAGGTCACTTTATCTTAATGATTATAGGAAATTGTTTTGAAAAACAGTGATTATATTCACATAAAGGACTGTAAGTTTTGAAATAAAGCAGAGATTGATAAATCTGAAAGTCAAAACATTTCTACTATTATACATAATATACACAACAAAATTCAGCAAACTGTTTTCAAAAGTTTTTGAGCAACCGCCGTCCCAGTCTGCGCTTTTCGAAAAAAAACACACTTCGAGTAAAACGCATTTTAATGTTTGACATCTTGTGTACAATTACGACATCTGCTTTTACTAAAACACTAGTAGTTTTTGTTCTAGAGAATGGAAAATAAAAAAATAGTATTTTTATTAAGCTAATAAGATAGCCAATAAAATAAAAGCATAAAAAAAATTGTCAATTTTTGAAAAAAAAATAATGATTTTAGAGTATTTGGATACCTATAGATATGATCAGTTAGCTTTTTCTGGGAGATGAATGATATATCACTCTTGTAAAACTCTCTAACTGCACAAAAAAAGTAAGAACATATTGCACAATCTTTTTTTAAAATAGATTTACGACAATTTTCCTCTCCACTAAGATTTAAAATTATTCCCGGCTTGATACAGTCATTGGATATTCGGTAGGTTGTCCCACATATATTTATACTGAAATCTGCAGGAACGTTTCATGTTTGATTTCTGAACCGTTCATTGCTTCTGATTTTTTTTCTGTAATTTTGGCTAAGAGAATGAGAGAGACGTATTTTCGTATACATATTTTGCAAAATATTTCATGTTATTTACAAATACATTAATGTGTAAAATATTTAGTATTTGAATTTCGATATTTTATTTCTTTACGTACTTTTTATATTAAAATAAAAGGTATTTATTTCTAAAATTTATTGAACGTTTTAAAGAAATATTCCTTTATATCTCTTGTGGTGTATTTCTTTTAGCCAGATGCTGGATTACCCATGCTGCATTTGCAAGCTATTATTGGGGTAACTCGTGAATTTTATATCATAATTAGGAAAAGACGATGCACAATAAGTAGGTACCTCACTCTCCGGACTATGTTTCGTACAAACTACACTACTGACCATCAAAATTGTTACATCTAGAAGAAATGCAAATATATTATACTGGAAATAACAAGTGATTGACTTTTCAAGAAATTTGAGTACATAGATCCTGAGAAATCAGTTCCCAGAACAACTTCTTCTGACAGTTATAACAGCACTTATACGCCTAGACATTGGGTCAAACAGAGATTGGATGGCATATACAGGTACATATGCACATGGAGCTTCAACACGACGCCACAGCTCATAAACCTTAGTAATTGGTGAATGGTAACTAGACAGTCAATCGGCAACCATGGATTATAGATTTTCAACTGGTGAGAGGTCTGGTGAGCGTACTGGACAAGAAAGTAGCTGAACATTTTCTGTGTCAAGGAAGGTTCGTACAATATCGGCCACATATGACTGAGACGTGTATCCAACAGCTCCCCGTACCACCATTCCAGGTGATGGACCAGTATGATGAAGATGAATGAATGCCGCCAATGTGTGCGTTCACCACAATGCCACCAAACACGGATGTAACATCTTAATGCTGTAAACAGAGGCTGGAAACATCTGAAAAAAATGACGTCTTACCATTTTTTCTCCCATGTTCGTCGTTGATGACACCATTGAAGAGGCTCCTGTCTATGATGCAGTTTCAAAGGTAGCCGCAGCCATGGTCTCAGACGAGAGTCCGTGCTATTATAAAAGTCGTCGAACTGTTTGTGCAGGCACTTGTTGAGTTGCAAACGACCCCAATTCTTGACTCAGGGTTCGTGACGTGGCTGCACGATCTATTAAGGCCATGCGGGTAACATGCCTGTCTTCTCACCTGCTAGTGACAGGGTGCCATTTAGATCCAGCACGACATGCTAACAGTCACTGGAACTCGACCGACGAGAAGCTGCAATACTACGATACGACAAATTTCAATCTCGGTACGCTACAATTCAAACTGTATCATAGTCAGAAATGTGCTGGTGTGCATTTCTGCTTCTTATATGAAGCATCACAGCAACTTTTCACCAGGCAACAACTTTCAAATGCAATTTATGTATGAGAAACCAGCTGAACAATTTTCTCATTTAAACACATTATAGGTGTCGCTATTGGAGCCTTTTTTCTCTGAAAGCACTGAAAAGCTAATCATTTGCATATCACAGCACTTTCTTCCAGTCGTTTAAATTTCACGCCTATAGCATGTATTTTTCTTGGTGTAGCAATTTTAATGGCCAGTAGTGTATATATAATACACATATTGTTTTACTTAAGTATTAAAGTAATATACAAGTTATCATAACAGTGGTTTTGAATAATATTCCTGTACTTTTTAATTGTTTAAATGTAAAAGATAAATATTTTTAACTGCAAAGCTAAATTTTGCATTGTGGAAAAATGATTAGAGTAAGTGTTAACATATGATAAACTAACTTTAAACTCAATAATACTATATCTATATGAAAGTGGAAGAGATATTGGTAACATTTTAAGTTACCTGTACACCTTCGAAGAAAATTTTTTTAAAAACTGTAATATTTGCTATTAAAATATTTTTTACTGATGAAATATAACTTAAAACTATGAAAAATACATTTAATATGTTACTTGTAGTACATAAAAAATTTTAGGGAGTAAAGCATAGTGTAAATAGTAATTAAATTGATTATTAGAATAACGCATATAACTCAAATGTAAACAAAAATATCCCTTTTCTGTAAATTTGATGATGATCATTATAACATTTTTTAGGGCTGGTACTATTTTCCTGATAATAATCAATTTATTACAATTTTTATCCAGTTTCGAGTAAAAGAACATTGAAAAGTTATTACGAGCATGATATATACCTTAGTTACTAAAAACATATCAACTATATAATTATGAAAGTAGTAAGGGTTCTTTAAATCTATAAAACAAATATATTTATAAAATTTGAACTAATTTGGTTCACAACTTTTTCTGATATTTACGTTGTCATATGTCAATACGTTAAACAAATTCATTTTGAGATAAATCAGAAATAAACTTTGAACTGCAAATTTTAATATTAAACACAATTTGATATACTTAAAATGCTCCTGATTTATAAATAACACCTTCTTTACTCTCTAAAACATTGATTTTTTTCCCTTGTAGCTCTTAAAATTTTTCTACGCTGCTTTACATTTGGTGTTGAATGTCGTTCTGCGTCGTTAATTCTATTGATGTCAAGATGTTTGTATGCTTTTAAAGTAAAATAACCAGGAGTTATATTAAGTTTTTTAAAAATTTCAACACAACCCTTGCATCCATCATTAAATTGGATCACAGCATCCAATGCACCAGATTTTAAAGTTTTGAGGCACACGAAAACTTCCTTGGGTACTCTCTGCCATATAACGCCATTTAAACACTCGTTTGAATTTTGTGTTTTGCCATGCAGGCATTTAGTAAGCAGTTCTTTGGTACACAACTCTAAATATGTAGGCTTAATCGTGTTTAGTACTTCATTTGATAAGCCTTTATATTTTTCGTTTGGCTTTTTGCCACAAGACAGTGCTCGCTGGTAGTAGCACCAACTATCTTTTCCGATGGGACACTGCCCATGCATCGGTTTCTCGACACTTGATGAGCAATGAACAAAGCCGCAATAACATTTTGCTGAAGACCAGATAGGTTTCCAACATTGCTACGAACAGCAATCCCATAATAGTTTTGCAATCGGTCAATAAAAGTCGGTGAGTTTGCCTTTACCAGACAGATTTTTATTTTTAGACTTTAGTTTGCGCAATCTCGCACCTACTCTCTTTTGAACATGACCAATGCATTCATATTTTGTGACGCTATCCTTCCCATAAGTATCTTTGACACTGATAAAGCCCTTAGAGTCCCCGTCACCATGATAATGTGCATATTTAAGGCCTCGTTTGACAATAGAACGTTGGAAGATTCTCGTAGCACCAACAGCTTCCATTTTTAACGCAGAACCTTGAAAATTGCTATGGCACACGTGATCTGCTGCAAAAGTTTCCGACTCAATGCTTCTAGGCATTTTAGAAATCTTTCTGCAGGTGGGACAATATGAAGACATTATTTCAATGTCTACTACTTTACCAGTGTCAACTGACAAAGCTGCGACACACCCATTCATGGAAGGGTAACCTCTACGCTGCCATGTTCCATCAACTGAAATGCCACATTCAACAATATTATTTTTAGTAGGATGTAGCACTAACAGTTCAGAAGCTGTTTTTTGCATTGATAGTTCACTAACTTCTGAAATCACGGACATGAGTTCATTCTCATGATTAGTGTACGCAGTTTTACTGAGCCTGGGTAAATTTAACGTACCACATAATTTAAACCCAGCAGAAAAACCTTTCCCAATTTGTCTCATACCATACACAAATCTTGTATTTACTTCAGGACAGTTTAAAGTTTTCTTTGAATTAGAAAACCCTGAGTAAAAGTCACAATGTTTACGCCTGATAACAAAATTTGAGCACAAACCATATGTGGAATCCTCAGAAAGCAGGATACCTTCTTCGAAACATCTTGGGCAGCAAAGTTGTAAAAACAAATTTAAAAGGACTTCCATATCAATTATTCTGTTACCAGTAAGTGGTTTACGTTGATATTCTGCTATTTCTTCATCAAAGGCAGCACAGGTATTTTAATTTTTGAAGAACTGGCGTTGGTAGATGTTGCGCTGCTATTTTTTGAATGTTTAATGGTAGATCCATTACCTCGAAATTGACGTTTTCTCTTTGCTCTAACTCTACGTTTAGCATTACCCATTTTAAATGACAAAAATTAAAATTTTCTGCTATAAAAAAGGATTAAGCAAAAGCTTATAAAGAGCTACGCAATCATAAGCAAATGCAAACAAACAGTAAAGCACTCTATTTTCTTGTCAGATTCTAGATAAAAATATAAATAAAAACCTGTTGCCAATTATATTCTTGATAATTCTGAAAACTCAAATTAATATTTTAAAAAGTTTAAATTTCTTACTATTGCATATTTAAACGATACTTTGAAAAATAAAAATGTCAACAAACATTTTTTCTACTTCGCAATGCAGACTTGTAATTCCGGGTTCAAAAAGGTGCTATCGAATGAAACTCAAATCCCCATAACTTAAGTTCTAAATAAGATAAAAACAAAATTTAAACACCATTTTAAAGAAAAAAGTTCATATTTTCAAATAACATTTAAATTAAAAAATCGAAAAATTTGACGAAAATGACGTTTTGAAGGTGTACGGATACCTTAATAAGAAAATGTTTAAAATATAGCAATGCAAAGCACCTTGATGGAAAAACAGTTTTGCTCATGAATTTCTTGTACCAATGCTCAGTCGCTGGAGAAAAATCTGCGCAATTTCGAATTTATACAGAAAAATCATGAAGTATCTAATATCTATTTATCTTTCTTGAAATTTCGAATGAATGATCTTTAATAGCAAAGGGGATCTTTTACGTGTTATACATATGACCTTTTTTACGTTACACAAAAAGTAATACAAATGTTTTTAAATTTTGAATTATTGTAACACATTTTTCTATTTTCTTTTTTTTTTTTTCTCATTTATATTTATAATGTACTTTGACATTTAAATTTAGAATAATACTTTTCCATGATTTCCACAAAATATTAAGCATAAAATTAAAAAAAAATATGATGGATATTTGAACGAACACTACTTAGCAGAAATGTTGTTAAACTAAGTGTACTCTCTCTCTGTATTTTTAAAGCACCCCAAAAAATTCATTAGATCATAACTCCTATGGGAGTCCCCCTTTATGTTGCATGTGGTATTTTTAACTATTTGACACTAGCAAATAACGCTGAAAATTGGCAACAAGATGACGTAATGTTCCTATGCTATCTAAGGGGATATTTGAGACTCCGAAAGAATAACATAAAAAAAGGACACCTTAAGGGCTTAGAGGACCCTTAACAGGTATCCTTGCACTCTAAAAACACATCCTTCTACAAACCAATGTAACTTAGCAATAAAACAAAACAATAATTTGAAATTTCTACCACATGATAATCATATATATTTACAATGTTTCTCAAATTTTTAGAGAATGTGTGAAAAACTTTAAAAAGTTATAAAGAAATGAAAATGGGACAATTTTTAAAAAATATGGAAATCTATTTTACGCCGCGCAGGATTCTAAAGTACAAAATTAATCAAAATTTACAAAATTAATTTTACTTGGTATAAAAATGTTTACTTTAGAAGTTATACTAACTTTTGAAAAATTTAGAGGGAAAAAATATTTTTTAAATAAAATTATAACGAAAATTTTTAAATTTTAAGAAAAAAATTAATTAAAATTCAAGTAAAAAAATTTATATATATATTTTTTTTTGAATATTGATGTATAAGTTATGAAGAGCCTTATTTTAAACACGCGTATAAAGTTTCAAATAGATGTCATAAATATTTTCCGAGAAATCCTGCGTGGAAGCTAAATCTTTTGTTTTACGAAAAATGAAGTTATAAATAAGAAAGAGATAGGGGTTTCCTTTAAATTTCCCTATTTACTTCTCAATAACTTTGGGAGTTTCCACAGCATCAACACAATTTTGGTACCAAAATACTCAGTATTATTGAGGCTTTAACATGTATTTTTTTCAAAAAATTGAAAAATTTTCAATTTAAGAGTCCTGTGAGGTCTTAAATTTTTCTTTGTCTGGAAAGAAGAATAGTAGGTCAAGTGATTGTCGTTTATGGGTTTAAAGAGTATATTCTCTGTTCAGGTAGTAGTTAAGAAGGAATGGAGCTCCTTGGTTGATATTTGAGCAAAGACGTTCTTCTAGAGAGTAATTCTTTTAAGTTCAAATATCGACCACCCTTTTTTTGAAAGTATTATTACAATAAATAAATAATTTGAAATATTTATCCATAAATTTTGAAATTAATTTTAAGCAAATGTTATATTCTTGAAAAAGAGAAAGTATTTATATGAACAAAATATGATAGAAATAAAGGGAGGGGGAATGGTTTAAATGTTAATTTTTAATAGTTCATAAGACTGAAAAACGTTTTTAAAAAAATTTATAGTACAATGAAAAAACGGAAGTCCAAAACAGAAATTTGATGTAAGAAGTGAGTATGAGTAAAAATAAATACATTCTCAAAAAAAATGAATTGATTGTTAAGGTATAAAAGAAGGAAATGCTTTTTTTAATCGGATAAAAAGAAGAAAGAAGGTTTGTTGTTTAACATATTCCATCTAAGCCCTTTTAAAAGGATGCTGTTTTTTTTTTTTGCTGTGGTTTTCAGAACAGAGCGTTCAATCCAAGCAAGATCCAGTGTCTTCCGCTCTAGAGCTCAAAGCACTTTTTTCTTTTCAGAAATGAGCCTTGGAAGGAATTTGAACTTACTTTTATAATTTACAATTTAAACCATCGCGCATAATTTTTTTTCGTTCTCTTAATGGTTTCTTGTTTAGTTTCTTCCCTGAGAAAAATAATAGATATTTATTTAGTTTTCTTTACGTCAATTTCAAGGTCTTACTTTTGTTTTATTTTTAATTTCCTTAACACAATTTCTTAAAAGAATTAAAACATACCACATTTAATTAAGTTATTTTTAATTAAGAAATAACCAGAAAGCTTTTACATTTTGATCAATTCATTAGTTTTTACTCATTTTCATTTATATAAAAAGGTTTTAAATATTAACAGGGACAATTAATCCTAAACCCTTACAATCATTCTAACCACGATAAAATTCTATACATAATTTAAAATGTACGGATTTTTTTAAAAAAAATAGGGAAAAAATTTTGTTTATTTATTTTACATCAAATCGAAAATTACTGACATTAAATTGCAAAAATAAATACAACATTTATTTAAATAAATATTTTTTAATTAAAGTAATACAACTGCGGAGATTCAAAAGGATCTATTTTCTCGAACTTCTTAATTAACTGCACTTATTAATAATACCAAGGAACAGTAGACTTACAAATAATCTTACAGTATACATTCCATTATGGAATTCGGTAATTTTTATGTGTAAATTGAAAAAGAAAAAATTATTGCAGCTTTTTGCATGTTTCTTTCCCTCTCTAGTTGATAAAGCTACTAAAGATCTTAAAATAATATTTGTAGTAAAGAAGATAAATTTCCACGTTTTGTATTTACAAAGTCCTTAAGTAATTACCATTTATTTCCTTCATAGAAGTTAAGTAGAAAAGCCATTTTTATCAGTATTATTGTAATTTTTGTTTTCAAATTAACTAGAATTTTATCCCTAAATTTGTTAAAAATAATTCATAAAGTGTCTTTTTTAATGTTATATTGTAAATAAAATTGTTAATAGGTGCTTCTCCATTTAAATAAAAAAGCCTTGCTCCTTATTTTGTGTTTATATTACAATAGAAACATTTAAGATTCGCTGAAGTTGATTGTTTCTACTTTTCAGTGTAATCCAGACCAGAAAAACTAAATTTATTATAATGTAATCAAATAAAAGGTTCTGTGAAAATATTACAAAATCATGAAAGCGATATATTATTATATTAAACTTTACAGTAAAGAGAGAAATTTTCTTATTTTTTATAAATGTTTCTTGATTTCTGAAGATAAAATGATATTATGATACTTTTTTAGAGTAAGTACTTCTTTAAGTTATTCTAAAAATAAAAATTCTTCTCAATATACTACATGGGCAATATTTATAATCATTTGGTTGAATTCATGTAAGTATAATACATGCAAAATAATACACGAAATAAATGGTTTTCTAAAAACAAATCTGTAGTTATTTACTTCTTTGAATGTTGATTAAGATAAATATTTATTCGATTCAGAGTGTGTACATAAGAGATTCGGTAAATATTCGTAATTAGAGGGATTTTCAATGAGAGCAAGGGGATTGTGTGCTCTTACAGTTAAATTCAGTGCAGTAATAGTTCAAGTTTACTTCTTATTTAAAGCAGAGTTTCTCACACTGTTGTGGGGAGGCGTTACAACTCTACGAGGGGGGCGAGAGCATATTGAAAAGTCGAAAACAGAAGATTATTTAAAAAAAATAATTTACTGAAATTAAACAAACACAAATTACATTCTGACATAATAATAAATGAAATACACATTTACACTGATATATTACACTTATAAATGTATCAGTGCTACACAATGTATTTTATAAGTAATTTAACAATACCAAGTTAAGAACAAGTTTAATAATTGCCATTGACCCCCATGGGATTGTCATACATAAAATTATGTACAAAAAGTAACACTTATCTTAAAAATTTGTACGGTTAATAATAAATCCTTTAAATGCCAAATAAAAATTATGCTATTAGCTTCCCAAAGCCAATCGTTTCCCACGTAGGCGCGCGTATAAGATATATATTGGGGGGAGGAAAGGAATAAAGAAGGAAATAATCTGAAATAAGTAAATCCTTCACAAACATTGTCAAGGTATTTTTATTGCATTCCAAGACCTTCGGAAAAATTTTATGAATAACAGTACACAGAAAATATCGTACTTTGGAAAGACGTATATATACGCCCGGGGGAATTAACACTTTGGCTGAGCAAAACGTTTATATACGCCGGTGGCACTTTAAAGGTTAAAGTCGTTTCGTAGTTTTAGCGTCAAAGTATAGTATTATTGAATCCAATACATTATTGTTGTATGAGGGGGCGCGATGAAAATTATGATTGAATATTGGGTCGTGAATATTGAAACTTTGAGAAGCACTGATTTAAAGGGTCCTTATTAAATATAAAAACTCTTACTAAAGGTATACATTCAATAACTTAATAAATCATTCTGAGCGCAGTTGTTTTTAAAACTCGATTGTCGTATTTATGTTGAAGTATAAATTTTTTGAATTTTAATGTGTATGCTAATATTTTTTTTAATAATTCCAAACAATACTCGCATTTTACATCGGATATTTTTAAAAAATTCAGTTCAGTTTGAAAACACAAACAAAAAAGTAATAATTGCTTGGCTTCAACTTGAATCCTAAATAATATTTGTGTAAAAATTCAATTTTTAGATTAGCAACGGCATCATATTCATGCACATCTAATTGTTTACACAGTTTTGAAACAACAGGATTTAATACCTTGCCACATTTTTTCAACACAGCTGATTTACTTGTCAATTGCTGCTCGAAAGTTTCAGAATGAGATGCTTAGTTAATAAATGAGGACAATAAACTGGATACAATTGTGAGAAATAATTTCTTAAACATTGACCAAACCAGAAAGTCATCCTAAAATTCGAAAAACATCTAAATATTTGCTTAGCTGGATACAACGAATTGTATAAAGATCTTGGAAACCTTAAGTAAAAATAAATGACAGATCCTCTGATAAGAAATCAATACCACAAAACATTTAGAAATGTTTTTCATCTAATCAAAGCCTCATTACCTTGCTAGCGCAGCTGATGTGATCGATCTATTTTGTGAGTCCAGATGTTTCGATACAACTTGCCGTAAAGCACAGGTTCCCAGACTTTTTGTCTTATAGACCCCTTGCCAGGTTTTTCGATTTGGGGTAGACCCTGCTTATCTAATATCGAATTTTTACAAATTTTGCAACTTATATAGCTTTTTGACTGTTCTAACACTACTACTTACTTTAAAACAGTTAAATTTCAAACTGTAGGGAAGTAAACTTAAGAAGCACATGTTAATCAATTAAATTAAAATTTAATTAATACATAAAATAATTGTGCAAGAAACAATGGCAAGAATGAATATGGTACTTCAATTACAAATTTTTAACATTTGGTATGAATCTTTTCAGGTTTAACCCTAAATCTCCTCCGTTAGTAGAGTCCAGTTTTTTCTCTTTTTTTCCTTTTTTTTTTGGTTTTGGAGGTAGGCAACCACGCTAAAAGTCTTTCTAACTAAGAAAAGTGATTAAAAACTTTCTTAGAATATTCCCCAGGCAAATAACAGGTATGTCTTTTTAAAGCTAAACTTGCTGACATTCGTTTCGAAACTTTACTTTAAGATTTCCGTTAGTGCCAGTTCTGATTAGTTCCTATTTTAATATGAGATAAGCGTAATTCTGAAAAGAAGTGGTGAACTGGTCCTTGTTTTAATGAAATTTATATTGTAACCTTGTAACTGCAAATTAACATTAAATTTAGTAAATAAATCTGTTAAATAATTAAAATCTGGTTTCCAATTGATTAAATTTTCTTTTAAAGTTAAATTCTCGATCTGGTTTAATGAGAGCCACTATCATAGACCCCATTTGCACCTTATTGATTTCAAAATTATTTTATCGCTGACGTGGATCTCTTGCAAGTCGATATAAATCACTTTAGGAATCAATGCAGGAAAGAAATATGCTTATTATCAACAATATAATAAAGAAATAATTAATATTATTGCTAGTACTTTAAATTTTTTTATTCTACTTTGACGAATTAGGTACTAGTGCTCCTAAGTTAGAACTGAAACTTGCATGACTTTAATATTTAATGTTAAACGCATAAAAAATGTTATAACTTTGAACGCAAGAACGTTGTATCAACACATACATCGAAAAACTTTAATGGCTACATTTCCATCGCTTTTTCATACAGTGTGTTAAGTAATGAACATTCCTTATTTAAGCTCACATGGTATTTCGATTAAAAAGAACGCATTGCTCTTTCCTCCTTTTTCTGAATGCAATCATTTTATTCCAGTTTTTCCAAAGTTTTCCAAGAAATATGTTTAGCTTGTAAAGAGAACTATTAGATTTATCCTACTCTTATCCTATTAACTCTACATTAAGGTATCCGACTACGTTCGGAACCGTGACTTTAAAAAAGGGCATAAATGGATAATTTTCATGATATTTAATGTCACTCAAATTAGAATACATGCATAAAATTGTTTTAAGGACATTTTGGCAAAAAAAATTATTTAAATATAATATTTTGGCAAAAAAATAACTTAGAATAATCTTTGTTCCAAATGTTCTCTTTTTGGGAAAAATGGTTCTATGATAAGAATATTTTGCTTATATAAAGTAAAGACTTCTCCAGAGAGTCTGAAGTAGGATTTTTGAAAAATACACATTATTTTCAGAGTTACCACCAATTGAAAAAATTATTGGCGCTATTTTCTTAAAATTGCTCTCCTTTGTTGTCGTAAAATATGAATAAACCCACTTTTAAGTTATATATTTCAAAAATTCTAGTTGAACCTCTGTACAGAGGTCTGAGCTGTATACAGGCAAAATATTATTATAATAGAAGCATTTTTTGCAAAAGCAGATTTGGGAAAAAGATTATTCTAAGTTAATTTTTTGCCAAAATATTGTATTTAAATAATTATTTTTGTCAAAATGTCCTTAAACAATTTTATGCATTAATTATAATCTAAGTGACACTAAATATCATGAAAATTATCCATTTATGCACTTTTTTAAAATCACGGTTCCGAATGTAGTCGGATACCTTAACTAAGCAGTATAGTGGGTGATCTGTTAACGAACATAATCCGTTCCAAGACTATGTTCGCTATCCGAATTGTTCTTTAACCGATCATCGATTCACCATAGACTTCTATGTGAAATCGATTAATTCGTTTTGGAGACCCTAAAAGTTAAACTTTAAAAAATGTATAATTTCTTAGTAAGTTTTTAAAAAAATAATACATACATAGAGTCTTGCATATTAATCAGTTCTTTTCATTTTTTGCTTATGGGGCGTTGAAGAACATGTCCAATGTCGATTGCTTTTCTTTCTTTTTCAGGATTTTCCGGAAGTAAATAATAGCATTGTCGTTGTAAAGATCCCCAACACTAATGACATCAGCTTGGTTTGGGTGTCACTCTAAGACAGTGTTTCTCAAAGTGTGGGGCGCGCCCCCTGGGGGCGCGATGACCCTACAAGGGGGCGTGAGCGTATCAAAAATTTAAAGATTTTTTTTAAAAAAAATAACCGGAAAGAGAAGTAAAACAAAATGCTTTCTACCATAATAAAAAAAAATACACACACAACAACACTGACATAATTTATGTTTATTATCTGGCTTTTTTCCGTCATCAAATAGCTATCTTTGATTCCAAAACCAAATTAAAGAGAAAAAATTTTTTTTTATTTGCTGTATTTCCTCAATGAGAGATTTTTTTTTATTACGTTTTAACATAAAATATTACTCGTTAAAAGAAAAACGAAACCCAGACCCTGAGAAAAATTCTAAGATAAACAATTTACCACTGTAATAATTATTGAAATACTGTACATTAGTTGTAGAAAAGAAAAGGAAGTCATGATTCACTTTTCAGCCAGGCTGCATAGTACGTTTGCTAATCATTTGATTGACCTTCAATCTTATGGTATGGTTATTATCAATATAAGTTCCCTCCCATCTTTTATGCGTTTGCTTTTCGCTTAGGGAAATTGTAAATAATTGAGTTTTGCGATATTTGGAAAAGAATTGATTGGTTTAACATTTCTGTAGGATAATTGAAAAGTGTCTGATTTGTGTCCTTTATTATGGTCTTGTACTTTTGAATCATTTTAGTTCAGTTTTATTGGATTTTTCTCAAATCAAAGAATTGAATAGTCCTTGAAAGAAGGTAAGTATACTTTCTATAAATTAAAGTATTCACTAGAATTCCGATTTGTATCGTGTACAGTAAAAATAATTCTAAACAAATGATTGGGGTGACTGAGTCCCCCGCACTACCATTAATGTTAGTATCGAGTACGCGCCTGCTCCCGGGTTAAAACATTTTGAAGTCTTCTCGCATTAAATGTTAAAAAGTAACACAATTATTATTCATCGGAATTTTATATTCTTTTTCATAATTGAACATTAATTCTAAATGCTAATTGTGTGAGGTTTAAAATTACTGTTCCTTTAAACAGTTATTTACAATTGTAGCATTTATCTAAAAAAAAATCATTTTACATTTTTGTATACTCGTAGTGATTTTTTTTGTGCAAATTTAAAAAAAAATATTTTTTTTAACCGAGCATTCTCAATTTTCTTACGTTTGAGTGATTGGTGGACGGGATGGAGACCTCGGGTGTTTGAAGCCCTGTAAAAGATTGGGAAATTTTGTTCTCCCTATTTCATACACTTTACTGATTCTGACTCTCCTAGGAGAGTGTTCGTGTTTTCTCTCTTTCAGGACATCATGACATGGTTGTTTTAGGTGCATTGGGTCTAGTTTGCATCACGAGATGAACCCCGACGAGTGTCAGATCTCTGGATGTACCCCCTTGCACCATGAGCAGAACCCCTACAAGATTCAAACAGCACCGGGTTACTACTACAAGGCCGATGAACTGTTACACTAAAGTTTCACCAAGATTAGGACGCTCCAGACATCGTTTTTTCTTTCTCTCCCATCGAGACGTGGACAGCCGTTCGTGACCAGGAGTCTGTGAGTGCCCGTCGAAAGGACGATGGGACTATTATCGTTTTTCTTCTCTTCAAGACATGGACAGTCGTTCATGACCGGGAGTCTGCGAGTGCTCGGGGAAAGGACGACGGGACTGTTGGAACTGCTGACACTATTGCAATTTTTTAAAAAAATGGGCATTTTCTTCAATTAATTTTTCAAATTCATACGAACATTTTCTTCAATGAATTTTTCTTGTGTTAGATTTATATTTATATTTTCCTCAATGATCTTTTGTTTCTTTTATTTTTAGTTTCGTTAATCTGAAAGAGGGGAGAAGTGATGAGGAGGCCGCCGGTTCCCGAGATACAATTTTAATATTTGCATTTGCCCTGTTTACAGGAAATAGGGATTACACAGGAATGTGGGTGCGTCCAGGCCAGAAGGTTGTGCCTTATAGCCGGAAAGGTTGTGTTCTTGCGCAGACTGTTGAGTCCAATCAGGGTGGTAGATTTGACGGTAATGAATCCGTAGCGGATTCTTTTCGAAGTGGTGCGGTCAGCTTTAAAAAGCACGTACACGCCATTTCTCGTAGCCTTTTCCCTCTTACGTCTGCCAGAAAAACCTCCCCTCTGAAAAGAGAACTCCCGCGGTCAATCCCTCGTCCACTCCTTTCCTCTCAGATAAGTACCACCCTTGTAAATTTTAACGTTGTTTTCAGTATGTTAATCAATAAATATAATTGTTTACCACTATACGATCTGACTTTTAATTTAGTGTACAGTAATTTGTCTATAGAAGATTAGTGTTTAATTTTAACTTAAGTCATGATGCGATGTGAAATTAGGAAACTGGGTTCAAAGATATAAAATTTAAACGAAGTTAAAATAGCGTCGCATCATAATAATGCACTTTGGGGCGCTAAAGCTACAATACAATCTTTATTATAAACCGTACAAATAAACAGGATAAGTATTAAATTTTGTCTTTGCTACTTTTAAGTAATATTTAATTTAAGCAAATTACTTTTGAATAATAGGATAATTATTGTTATTTTTCTTTTCTCTAATTTTTAAATTGGAACAAATTGCAAAATGATATTTGATTAAAAATTTATTTCCTTCATCATCCATTTCTAAAAGTATAAATGTCATTAGAAAAATAGTCTAATCTATGTGGCACTCTATCATATCCATCACATTTGGTAGTAATATTTAAAGCGAGAAGACTTCAAAATGTTTTAATCTGGGAGAGCAGGCACGCACTCAGTACTAACGTTAATAGTCACGAGAGAAGACTAAATCACCCCAATGTTTTTTTTAATTTTTTTTTACAATTATTTTTATTGTACACGATAAAAATTACAATTCCAGTGAGCAATTTAACTAAGAGAAAATATACTTACCTACTTTCAATGACTTTCCATTCTTTCTTTGATAATTTGAGAAAATATCCATTAAAAGGGAACTAAAATGTTTCAAAGGTACGTAACCTTAATAAAGGACACAAACCACAGACACTTTTCACTAACATTACAGGATTGATATTTGCAAGCAAAACCGTCACATTTTGTTCAAATTGGTGTAGTTTGACTTTGAGCCCGGCGCGACCTCTGCCGTGTTAAGTGTTTTCATTATAAAAATATGGATGTTAGTTCTGAAAAACGAAATGTGTAAAACGCGTATTTCATCATGCTTTACATGTTTAAGAACACCCATAAAAATAAATCTTAGCCAAATAATCCTTCAAGAACATAACTAATCATACCAATAAGTTCCTAAATCAAACGATGGAAACGATGATGATTGACGCATATCTGCTTGCTGGGTGAAAAGTGAACAAGCCTTCCTTTTCTTGCTAAAGATATTGTGCAGCATCTCAATAATAATAATAACAGTGATGAATTTTTTATCTTCCTAGAATTTTTCTCTGGGTGGGAGTTTTTTTTCTGAAAGAGTAGTATATTAGGATTAAAAAGAAAACGTAATAAGAAATCTCTCATCGTACCTTTACAGTAAATCAAACAAATTTTTTTATTTAGTTATAGGATCAGATCGTTGATAAACGTATGGAAGCTGAAACTTTTATTTTTGATGAAGTATTCGCCAACTGATATATATATAAATTATATAAGTGAAAATGCGTATTTTTTTATGTGTCAGAAATTATTTTGTTTACTTCGTTCCAGTAAATTAATTTTTTAAACCTTTTATTTCCGATATGCTCTCCCCCCCTCCTTGTAGGGTTATTGCTCCCCTAGGGGGCGCACCCCACAGTTTGAGAAACACTGCCTTGGATGATATTTTAGCAACCCCATTCTTTTAACGAGTATTCATCGTGATTCCAATTTTGACTGTCTTTCCTACAAATATTAGAATGAAAACTTAATAATTTAAAATACTTTTCCATTAATTTTGAAATTAAATTTAAGCAGAAGTTATATTTCTTGAAAAAGAGTAAAAATTTACATCAGCAAGAGATAGTAAAAATTAAAGTAATAAATAGTTGAAATTATATAATCTCTTTGAAAGTTTATGATTCTGAAAGAATTTTAAAAATATTTATAGATGAATAAAAAAAAAGTTAATGACCGAAATAAAAATTTGACGTAAACGAGTAAAAGAAATAATGTATATATATAATCAATTAAATGAAACGGTTGTTAAGAAATAAAAGGAGAGAATACCATAATTGGGTAAAAAGAAGACAAAAAAAACCTTATTCTTTGAATTCCATTTAACATATTCGGTCCTCAATTCCTTTAAAAGGAAGATGGTTTTCCTTCCCTTTTTTTTTCGCTTGTGGTTTTCAGAACAAAGCGTTCAATTCAACTATGATCCAATTTCTTCCACTCCAGATCTCTAAACATTTTTTTCTCTCAATAAATGAGCTTTGGAAGGAATCTAAACTTTCTTTTATAATTTTAAATTTAAACCAGTGTGGGTAATTTTTTAGGTCTTTTGTTCGTTAAAAAATCAAGGTTTCTTCTCTGAGAAAAATAATAGATATTTATTTAGGTTTCCATTGCATTAATTTCAAGCTCTTACTTTTGTTTTACTCCTAATTCCGTTTAAAAAAATATCTCAAAAGAAAAAAAAATCTTTCACATTTAATCAACTCATTTTTAATTAAGAAATAACCACAGTTTTTACATTTGGATCAATTCATTAGTTTCCCTTCATTTTCTCTTATCAAAAAAAAAATTTTAATGTTAACAGGGACATATTTAACGCTCAATTAAATAACTTAAATATTTATTTTTTAAATAAATAGATATTTTTAAAACATTGAAATTTTCCAAATAATAAGAAATTCTACAATTGATTTGAATCAGAAAAAAAATGAAAAGAAAAAAAAAACCTGAATTAATTTATTTTCTGATATCAAATATCAAGAAATCATAAAATTACATTTTGAAATACTTTCGAAAAAAAGTAAGAAACCTGAGAAGATTTAAAGGAATATTCAATTATTTGCACCTCTTAATTAACTGTACTTATTGATAATATCAAGGTGAAGTCAGCTTATAAATTATCTTATAGCAGTCATCCCGCTAGAAAATTTAATTGTTTTCAAGTAAATTGACAAATAAATAATTCGTGCGGATTTGCATGTTTGGTTTCCTCTGTTGTTGAAAAAAGTTATTGTTATTGCGGTCTTTTAGACAATTTTTACAGCAAACAAGAAAGAAATTACCCCTTTTGCATTTGCAATGTTCTTAAATTTCCCTTATTTATTTTTTTTATAAAAGTTAAATTAAAAACTATTTTTATCAGTGTTATTTTAATTTTAGTCTTCAAATTAATTCGAATTTTATCTCCAAATTCAGTAAAATCTTCAAATTCACCGTCAATTTTTTTATTTAATTTGTAAATGAATTCTATAATAGGTACTTGAATCACTTTAAAAATATTTGTCTCCCCCGATGGTATCCCAAGCTTGTAGTGCTGGGGGAGCTTGCGCACTCTGACTACCCTGGGAGCTATGCCGGCGGTAGTTTAACTACCGGTAGGGTCACCCAAGCCGGACAGGTCCTCGTAGAGTAGAAGCCAGACTAAAAGCGATACCACCTCTTCGAACTAAGTCAGACTACTTCCTTCGGGGGCCCAAGACCTTCGGGTCATTAGAAGCTGATCCTTTCTCTTTACTATGAATTTTCTAAATTGGAGCTCAACCGACAAATTAAAACTCCACCCTGTTAAGCATGGTACTTTGCTTAATGTCCGGGCGAGTCTTTTAGACTCAGTAGTAAACCTCTCCAATCTACTTATTCTAGATTTTTGAGCGGACACACAATAATCATATTTTACTTTATTTGGGTTTTAAAAAGGACGGGGTCCTTTGCGACCCACTGCTGTTTTTAGATTTTTTACAGATTTTCGGATTCATGGGGATTGTCTAGCCCTGCTGGGCAGTACCGAGATTAGTCAAAAAAAATATTTGTAGTTCTTATTATATTGCAATAACAACATTCATTGTCTGCTTTAAGCTGATTATTTCTATTTCTTGGTAAAATTCGGAAGAAAAAATATATATCTAAGGCAACGTATAATAAAAATTGTGTGATAATCTTACAAAATCTTTAATTCAATATGAAGAAATATACTAAACTTTATATGTATAAATGGCTGAAATATTTTTATTTGTCCTTAATTTTTCTTGATTTCCGAAAATAAAACATTTGGATACTTTCTATGTACTTTTTTCAGAAATTTTAAAACAAAGTTTCTTGTTAAATACTGCATAAGCAATATTTTTAATTATTTGGATGATTCCATTTGAGTATAATATATGTAAAAATATACTCGAATAAAATGGTTTTTAAAAAAACTAATATCAACTTAATTACTTTTTTGGATATATGGATTAAAATAAATATTTATTTGATGCATGGTGTATACATAAGATTACGTAAAAATAGATTTTTAAAATTAGTGTGGTTTTCAGTTAGAGCCAGGTGATTTTGTGCTTCCACAGATCATTTTTGTGGAGCAATATTAGTTCAAAGCTGCGTTCATTTTAAAGGGATCTTATAATGTTAAGACTTTTATTAAAGGTATATGTTCAACACACGCAATTTAATAAGTCATTGCATGCATATATATATGTATATGTATATATACATATATATATATATATGCCATGATTTTAAAGACAGAATCAGATTAAAGTTTAAAAAAAAGGAGATCTTTATTCCATCGTTTCGACATCTGTTCTGACACCGAGATCAGGGAGGAAAAAGCACGCCATGGTGGTGGTTTCAAGTGGATAACACTTGAAAAACATATGGTAAGTATCGCTGCTTTAAAGAGGGGCTTGCAATTTAATGCAGACATATGTTGACTATTAAATCTAACGATCTGGAATTAGACATGTTTATTGCCTAGGCCATATGTTCGGAAGAAATAAATGGGTGATTAGTTTGATACTTGAAGATGGGACGGAGGAGAAAGATGAGTCAAGTGCTAGATAGGGAATTTAATTTTTAATCTAATTTAATTATCCTTACATTTGCCCCCCAATTTTAAAAGGGAGTCATGGCGTAGTTTTTTTTCTCTCTTTACAAACTTAATCAATTTTCAATAAACACAAAACAATACATAACATTATTTAGAAAGACATATTAACACAGTAGAAATATTTAAGCAATAGGAATACTAAAATCAAAATGCAATACAATAAACGAAACTATACCAGCAAACACAGTAAGGACACTTCCAACATATCAATTGATAAACATGAATTTCCATACATATAATTGAAGATTAGCTTGTTCAAATCTATTCGACATCTAGAATAAGAGCTCGCGCGTTTCCTCCTATTCCTTCATAATAATAGATTTATATTATAGCTAGCAGATAATGTTTTCAAAAAAACTTTATATTGGAAAATAAAATATCAAACAATAAGATAGTAAATATAAAAATATATGAAATCATACAAATATTAAAATAATAATTTTGTATAAAAATCTACTCTGGCGCCATTGATACACTAAATTTTGCATATATGAAATACATTTTTAAAAAGATAAAAAAACATAGACACCAATAAAATGAAATTATTAATAATATGAAAACAGTGTACAGCACACAACTTATATATGCAATATTCAACACATTAAACAATATTTTATTTCATATGCGTTATAAAACATAAAAATTATAAGAATATAGGAATAAAAGAATACAAGAATATAAGAGCACTTTTTTATTATTTTTGAGTCGGAAAAGTGGACTCACTTCAATAATAACTTTTAGTATATATGAAAATTTTCTCAATATTCACTGTAAATTAACAATATCGCATACAATATTTTGAATCTTTCCGTAACCTTCTAAAAATTCGTTTCATAGACAAAAATTCTTGATTTTCTCTTACATCACACATTCACTAATATAAACTGTATCACCTTACTTAATTTTGAACACATCTCTTTGAGAAATCTGCGTCATCAACTCACAGATGTTCAGGGATGCTGATAAAAACAATGAGAAGTGTACATATCAAACTAAACAAGTTTGTCCTCTTAATGTTTCGAGACATATACAAAATTATAATGATTTTATTCTCCCTTATCCAATGTATAATATCCAAAAATAAGCTTCAAGTTATTAAATTAATTTTAATTTTAGATAAGGAAAATTTTGAGAAATAGTGAATCCTGATATATGGCCGGTATATCAAAACACACAATTTAAAATAAAAAAATTTAAATGGCATGCAATAAGATTACTGCTGAATAAAATAATTAACAAAACAATAAAATTCAGTGAAGAAAAAAGAATACAACTTGACTTTACTTTTGTTTCTTATAAAAATCAATATATCTAGTATTAGTTCATTAGTCATAATTCTAAAAACTTAATTTATATCTTTCACTTTAAAACACCAATTTCTATCATAACTCTTAACTCATTCGACATTTTAAGATAAAATTATGATAAATATATTAAAATTTCCCAAAATGTTGTATGACTAAACCTATATACTTTGTTTTCTCAATTAAAATATAAAGAAAATATCTCATTTATAACACAACTATATTATAAAAATTAAATACTATATCATATCATATATTATTCTTTTTCGCCGAAAAGTCTTGTTAAGCAGAACTCAGTTATTTTTGTATTACGTAAGATGTTTCTTTTAGTTATTATCTTCTCATTATTATGGGTATTTTGTTGAATGTAATTTAACTGAAAATTTTCAGATGGATGAAAATGTCTTAAACGAACTGAATGACCCAATTCAGTGTCAGTTTTATTAAGGGCATTGGGTCTATCAATTTCAAATAATAGATCAGAACATTTTCTTAAAACGGTATAAGGGCCTGAATAAGAAGGACTTAATTTCCTTGTATTGGGGTATTGAAATTCAACATACATTACTAAGTCACCAACCTTGAAATCAGCATCCTGAAATTTTTTATCATATCTAATCTTATTTATTTTATAATATTGTTCTGTTCTTTCTTTGGCTAATTTTCTTGATTCTTCTAAGGGAGGTATATCTCATTATCTTTTAGCGAAATTTCGAAAGGTAAATTACCATACATTAAGTAGGTTGGTGGGAAACCTGTTATTGTATGTGGAGTTTGATTATTCTGATGGGTTACTTTTTCTAGAATTTTTGACCATGGGACTTTATTTGAACTATTACTAATTTCACATTTTAAGCGGGTAATGATAGTTTGATTTATACGTTCAACCTTTCCATTGGTTTGTGGTCTGTGAGAAGTAGTAAATAATTGAGTGACATTATTATGTTTTAAAAAATGCTTAAATTTTGAAGAGGTGAACGCAGTATTTCTATCACTTAAAATTTTTTCCGGTATGTGATTCTGAAAGATTTGTCTTAAACAATTTATATAAGTATCTGTTGTTGCATTTTTTTGATGGGAAAGTCCAAATGTACCTAGTTGCATGATCAATAATAATGTGTAAATATTTTTTAACAGAGTTGTAATAATTTAAACCACCTACACTATCTATCGATAAAAGTTCAAAGGGTTTTTCACAAAAGGGAAGTGATTGCATCAGTCCGTATTTTCTCTGATGTGACTTCTTATTTATTTGACAAGTTTCACAGTGTTTCACATAATTTTGTATATCAGTAATAATGTTTATCCAATAATATTGTGGTGATATTAATTTTAACATGGTAGCTACACCAGGGTGGCCAAATTTTTTATGAGTTGTTTCCATTAATTTTACTCTTAGAGCTTTGGGTACAATTATTTTAGTTAAACCTTGTCTTTTAACTACAAAAACACCATATCTCTTAAAACATTTAGGAGCTGATGTATTTTCTATATTTTGAAAATGACTTATTTCATTGATATCTAATAAAGGTTCTGGGGGTGTATTAATTATATGATAAGCAATAGGATTTCTTGTTAACATATCAGCTTCAACATTAGTTCTACCTTTCTTATATTTTATATCAAAATCATACATAGAAACTTTTAAAGACCATCTAAAAAAGTCTACCCGTGGGATTTTTGAAATTGTTAAGCCAAACTAATGCATTATGATTGGTATGAACTGTGAAATGAGATCCATGAAGATAGCAATGGAATTTATCTAAACTATCAATTATCGCTAAGCATTCTAATTCAGTTATTGTATAATTAATTTCATAATTTCTCAGTCGTCTCGAGTGGAATGCAATCGGATGTTGATTTCCATTGGGTTTTTGTTGTTTGAGGGTACATGATATCGCTGTTTTCGATGCATCTACATAAAGATGACAGGGATAATTTTGATTGAATATAGCTAAAATGGGTTTTGAAATTAAACTGTTTTTAAGTTTTTGAAAAGATTGTTGACATTCTGGGGTCCAATACCAATTTTGATTCTTTTTAAGAAGATTATTTAAGGGCATTCTTAATTTTGCATATTGAGGAATGAATTAATAATAGACATTAATACTACCAAGAAATCTTTGTAAATCCTTTACATTTCTAGGGCGTAAAAGTTTTTTAATTATTTCGACATTTGTATTATTTGGAGTGTATGACCCTTGTTTTATTTCATATCCTAAGAAATCAATTGTATCTTTGCCAAATTTACACTTTGAGAATTGTAATTTAATATTTTCTATTCCACAAATTTTAAAAATTTCCTCTAAATGTTTTGCATGTTCTTCAATTGATTCCGAAAATACTATTATATCGTCAAAATAATTTAATGCAAATTTTATTTGGTATTTATTTAAAATCTGTCTAATAGCTCTTTGAAATATAGCTGTAGAATTTTTATACCCAAAAGGCAAACGATTAAATTGAAAAAGACCGTAATTTGACGTAAAAATACAAGTTTTTCAGATTCATTATCATCTAATTTAATGTGCCAATAACCACTACATAGGTCGATGGCAAAATTTTGCATGTGTTAATTTGTCTAAAACTGCATCTATTGGGGGAATTGGCTCTGCATCTAATTTTGTGATAGCATTTAGCTTTCTGTAATCGATACATAATCGTGTGCGAGGATTATCCTCATTTTTAAAAGCCAATGTTATAGGGGCAGTGTAAGAACTATAAGATGGTTTTATTATTCCTGCTTTCAATAATGCATCTAATTGCTTTTTTATTTCCGTATCATCTTTAAAAGATGTACTATATGGTCGATTTGCAATGGGTAATTCTGAGGTAAATATTATTTTAGGAGAATTACATTTTAACTCGCCCACATCAAACTTATTTTTAGCAAAGACATGTTTATATCTATCAATAATCATATTAATAATATCATAATCACTATTAGGAATTATTTCTATATTAAACACATTATCAGTTTTCTTAGTGATAATTTTATTATTACTAAATTTAAGAGTTTCATTTTTTTTAATATTTTTCTTAGATTCATAATTTTTTACAATTTGTTTCCCTCTTTGAAAAATTTCTAATCACTAAAATTAATATTTAATTCAAAAATACTCATAGTTTTATTAGAAATTATTAAATATTTCAGTTCTACATTTACTATGAGTAATTTTAATATTTTCAATAATTTCTCCTATTTTCAATTGTAAAGTAATTGCCTCACTCACATCAATTTCTCCATTGATGGTGGCAATTTTTGTTTTCATATACTCTACATTGTGGTATCCCATGATTTGTGATATTATATTTTTTTTTGGAATAATATTGACACTCTCTTGATCCTGTATCCAAGAGGACATCAACTTGTTTGAAGTTGATTCTTCCCTGGATGATCATAAGTTCTCATGTTTGATGAGGTTGGGATACCGTATTATTGTTTTGTGTTCTTTGACGGGGGTAGAAAGTTGGAGCATTGGGTCGCAAAACTGTCGGTCGTTGTGGAAATCGTTGGTTTCTCGGATATAGGGTCGGCCGCTGAAGTGAAAAGGAAGGGTGATGATAAGGTGATGGAAACTGAGGAGAGTATACCTTATATCTTGTATTGATTATGGTATCCGGATGTTGAGATTGGTCATTTCTCCAATTCCATCCTCCATATTGTTGTCCATGGGCAAATTGATTCGTATGATAAGGTATTCTTGCCATTAGATACTTTGGGTATAGAACTTCATTCTTACTTGATTTTGATTTTTCTTGGATATCTAAGATTTTCATTTTTTCCTTCAGTTCCTCTATGTTGCTGCAGCTTTGTAACTGTATTTATATGGCTCTATTTTCTTTTAATACTCTTATGATGTAATATTTTCCAGCTTATTCTTCCATTTTTATCCGGGATGCGATTTCTTTTACTCTGTAGAAATATTCTATGTGGGTCTCTTTTGAGGTTTTTTCTGTTTTAGATAATTGAAGATGAATCTCTGCTGGATTGACCTGTTTTCCGAATTCATGTATTAAATTATTTTTCAGTTCGTAAAAACTTTTAGGGATAGATTGTGATTGGATGTAAGTCTTCACAGCTCCATCTACTAACTTGATTATAAATAGGATTTTCTGTTTCTCTCTGGTATATTGAAGGAATCGCACGTACTTTCAAAAATTCTAATGAATGTTTGGATGGGTATTTCCAGGTTATATTTTTGGAAAAAGTCTGTAGATCTTCAAATCGAATATCATTTTTAATATTGGTTATAGGTTGTTGTAATTTTTCTTCATCAGCATCTAAATTCTCTTCTTGCTTAATTTTAATTTCATTCATTGTTTCCATTTTTGAAGTATGACTTTCTGAAATCTTGTTAAGAGAAGAGGATGATTCTATTTCTTTGGCGGTAAGAGCGATGTTTTTTCGGGGATTAGTAGCGCGTTTCTTTTTCCGTAAAATAGATTAATTCTGGTAACCCAACTTCCTCAGCTAACAAATGTAGAGTGCCGTCAGTCTTCCATAAAATTTTCATATCAGTTATTACTGCAGTTGGCTTTCGTTTTTATATTAAAATATTTTATAAAAAAGATTAGTTTTTTACATTAAGATCGCAGACAAAGATCCAACCGGCTTTAATTCTGTCATGATTTTAAAGACAGCATCAGATTAAAGTTTAAAAAAGGAGATCTTTATTCCATCGTTTCGGCATCTGTTCTGACACCGAGGTCAGGGAGGAAAAAGCCCGCCATGGTGGTGGTTTCAAGTGGATAACACTTGAAAAACATATGGTAAGTATCGCTGCTTTGAAGAGGGGCTTACAAATTAATGCTGACATATGTTGACTATTAAATCTGATCTGGAATTAGACATGTTTATTGGCAAGGCCATATGTTCGGAAGAAATAAATGGGTGATTAGTTTGATACTTGAAGATGGGAACAGAGGAGAAAGATGAGTCAAGTGCTAGATAGGGAATTTAATTTTTAATCTAATTTAATTATCCTTACATATATATATATAATGTATATATATATATATATGTATATATATATATGTATATATCTATGTATATATACATATATATATATATGATGATGTATGTATCTATGTCTATATATACTATATATATGTATATATCATATATATACATATATATATATATGTATATCTATGTCTATTAATGCATACTAATATTTTTTTAAAAATTCTAAACAATTACTCACCATTTAAATCAGATCTTTTAGAAAGTTCAATCCAGTTTGGAAAAGAAATGATTAAGTAATAATAGCTTGGCTTCAACTTGAATTCTAAAGAACACCCTTGTGTAAAAATGTGACAAACCAATTTTATGTAAATACCTAGATTAGCAACAGCAACATATTCATTTGCATCAAATGTTTTAAACAGTTTTCAAACAACAGGATTTAAGATATTGCCACATTTCTTTTCAACTCAACTAGTTTACTCACCAATTGCTACGCTAAAGTTTTAGAATGATATACTTAATTAATAAATGAGAACAATAAGTGAGAACAATGAGATTACAGAGAGAAACAATTTCTAAACCAAAAATGTCATCCTGAGATTCAAAAATAATCTGAGCATTTGCTTATCTAGATACCACGAATTGTATGAAGATCTTGGAGAAACCTTAGGTAAAAAAGAAAAAAAAATGGCAGATACTCTGATAATAAATCAATACCACAAAACATTTGGAAATGTTTTTCATCTATTTAAAGCATCATCAACTTGTGAGAGCAGTTGATGTGTTAGATCTATTTTGTGAGTTTAGATGTTTCGATTATTCTTGCCGTAAAGAAATGTATTTGTTATCAACAACACACAGTAAAGAAATAATTAATATTATTGCTAGTACTTTTAACTTAAAGTTTTTATCCTACCTTGACGCATTATGTACGTGTTCCAAATTTTATTTTATTTCACTGATACTTGTACGAATTTAATATTAATGTTAAATGTATAATATTAACATTAAGTGTATATATGTTACAACGTTAAATGTATATGTTATAACATTAAATGTATAAATGTTTTAACGTTAAATGTATAAATGTTATAACTTTAAATACATATATGTTATAGCTTTGAATAAATAAGAAAGTTAAATATATAAACACACATACACAAAATCTTAAGACGTTTTAGGGGTGTTAAATTTCTCTAGAGGTTTGAAAATATAAACAACTTTCAAACAGGTATAATGCTTTTAAATTTAAATTAAATGATTGGAATCTTTTACACATTATTTATAAAAGAATAAGGCTTCAGAAAAGTATAAAATGTTTAAAATATAACAATAATTTTAAAAACCATAAGCATGTGAAAATTCATAATAAATATTAAGTATTTTTTGCTTTGCGCACGCTATTTTCTAAAATATTATCCTTTGATGTGTATAAAACTTTATATAATTATAAAATTCATCATACACTTTAAACCCTACCTAATTTTAGTATTATATATTTTTGTATTTCAAAATATTTGTAAAATATTCTAATTTTTTAAATATTTTTTAAAAATTTACTTTCTTACTTATTAAAATATGCAAGTTATTATTATATTTATTTAAAAATAGCTACAGTGTAATAAGAATACATTTAACTTTATAAATCAACTTATAGCTAGTAATTAAAGCCCTTATTTCAGAAAATAGCATGCGTGACGTAAGACTTAATAAATATTTTTTATAGAAAAGCTTCTTAGATTCATATGCTTATAATTTTTAAAATTCTGATTATATTTTAAACATTTTATACTTTTCTGAAGCTTCATTCCTTTATAATGTGTAAAAGATTCTAATTATTTATTTTAAATTTAAAAGAATTATACCTGTTTGAAAATTGTTTATATTTTCACACCTCTTTAGAAATTTAACACCCCTGAGACTTCTTAAACAGTTAAATTTCCATTGCTTTTCATGCAGTGTATTACATAATAAATTTCATTGCTTTTTTATCCTTTTGTTCCTCAATATAATCCTTTTTATCCTGTTTTTCAAGCGTTTTTCAAGAAACTAGTTTAGTCTGTAAAATAATTTTTTTGGGTTTACTCTACACACATATCCTATATCAACTCTACATTAACCAAGTAGTAATTTTTTTGTATTTCGTACTGGAAACGATGTTGATTTGAAAGTGTATTAAATTTCAGTTAATTCGGTAGCTTTCTTGTTCACTCTGGTAACAGTAATCATTAGTATTACTTTGAAAAATAACAAAGTCACTGTAAAAGTTTTTCAGTCTTAGGTATTTTTTAATTATCGTCTTAGGGTACTGTATGTTTTTTGAAGGACTGAAAACCTACCATATCATAACTGTGTTCATTGAAAAAATTCCTACATTGAAATATAAATTTGATTTGTATCAACTGAATTTATATATGTATATATATGTATATAATCCAATATAAAAAAATTTCAATATATAACTATGTACATATACATACACATTATATAACATTCAAATATATAAACAAAAATATAAAAATAAACATATAGTTATATACCAAGATAACTGAAAGAAGGCACATAGAAAATCTTAGGAACCAGGATTGCCATAATTTGTCATCAAGAGGAAAGGAAAGAATGACTGTTTATTGAAAAATATTCCTGTTTATATGTCATTGAAACATAAATTTGATTTGTATCAACAATGAATTTATATATATATATATATATATATATATATATATATATATTATAAACATTGAATGTTCAACATCTAGATTTTAATTGTGTCAAACTTTCTAAGTTGTTTCCTTGCTCTCCCAGGGATATAAAAATAAAACCTCAATCTCCGATCTATTTTTTCATAAATAAACATTCATGTGGGATGGTGTCTAGGGGTAATGATGAAATTTTGGACGAAATAAAGCACATATACCAAGTTTAAAGAACAATTAATTTATTAAGATAAGGAACAGGCTATATTTACAGTTTTGAATTATTTACAAGAAGATAAATGAAAGATAGTTCAAACAGAGAGCAGGATTCACCTGTGAGATGGAAGCGCCAAACATCGCTAGGTCTAAAGAAGGGGTCTGCGTTGTTTACGAAGGCAAAGTCGCTAAGAGGACGTCGACGTTACTTCGTTCGTGCCCGTCGTGGGAGTGAAAAAATGATCTCGCGCTCAGGGACCATATTCGTCTGACATCATCGCTCCGAATTCTTTCATTGGGCATTGAAATGCCTCTCGATTCAATTTGGTTTATTTGGGGTTGCCATCTCTTACATCTCTCTCTCTCTCTCTCTCTCGAAATATATTGAAAATTTAAAACATTCTAATTATTCGAAACTAATTAAATACTATTTCCTACATTTATAACTCCTTGGATTTGTAACGCAACATATATTTTGAATTTTTTTCCTCATTTATAAAGAATGAAATTGATTACGACCTTCCAAAAAATAATTTTGAGCTGTTTGCCATTTTTTTAAAGAAAATTGAACCATGTTTTTCTTTACGTTTCACACCAAAACTCTGTATTCAAATAAGGAATTAAATGAATCGAATAAACAAAGATAGAGTTTCATTAAGAATGCTTGTATTCCTGTTGCTTCTTCTAGAAGTAATAAACTTCAGAGAATTTAGTACATATCAAAATACATTGATTGATTATTAATATTGCACTTATATATATAAAAACAACACCAGCGCTTTTTACATCAAACCATGTATTTTTAAATCATAATTAAGTAATAAGGATTACAACTGAATAGGACTTTCCTCTGCCTATCTGTATGCAATGTCAACGTGGAGATTAGGACTCAGCAGTGCTGCTACAAAATGAGTATTTAGGAGCATCAGAACTTGAATTCGCAATTTAGAGAATAAATATCTATTTCGTATTAGTGCAACAAAATAAAAGATGCATCAGATAAAGTTATAAAGTTATTTGCCTAAATATTTTGTGTGAGAAATAACAAACATTTCGTGAAAAAGATTTATTCAAAAGCGTAATATTTCACGCGTTTGCACATAATATCTAGATACCTGCGATAAATGACAGCAGGAGTCGAAATCTATTCTCGGGTTTATTTCCCCTACCAAACAGGGTTTGAGTTTAGGTACATGCTGTGGAAATAAATCAAATATTCAGTCAACGGCTCTTGAAGGCATACACCGGGAAACGACACAGTCATTTGTACAAGTTCCATTTCCTTTAAGTGGAATTGTTCTAGACTCCAAAGGGCTCCGCATACATGAACCGATATGCCATGACACCACGTCTAAAGGATTCAATTACAATTGGCAGGTTGAAAGTGATAATGCTAGAGAGATTATTTATTCATAATTGCGCTTTTCCACTATCAATATTCTTAATATGTGTAATCAATAGTATCAGGATATTTTTGTCCTATTAATCAAATATACAAAAGGTCAATTTAAACATGAATAACAAAGTAACACATTAAAACTGAAAAATTGAGAATTTATTCAAAAATTTTTGTACAGAGTAGGTCCCGCGTTTATGTAAATTTTTTGCACATTTTCACCAGTTTTTTTTTCATTTTTAATAATAATAATTTTTTTTTTTTCAGTTTTCAAAATCTTTTACGATTTTTTCCTTAAGAAATATACTAAATAAATCTAAAAATCACAAAAAGTACCCATGTCTCCATTTTTTTCAAAAAAAAAAAGTCGCAGTAGTTGGATACCTGAACAACACAGTTTATTGGAGACGGACCTCGTAACTTTAAATCTTTATCACGTGACGAGGATGATTATTGATCTGACATACAGTTCTCTAAGCTTTTCCACGCCAACTGTAGGAGGGTTTTCAAATATGATAGATATAATTGGCCACCGGTCCTCTAGACGTCGAGGGCTATGGACGCCGAGTGATCATGAACGCGGACTCCAGGTCAGCATTGACGAATCAAGAGTTCGAGTTCTGGAGCCAATAAAGACCCGCCATGTAGAGTGGCTAATGCACGTTAAATCTGCCATGACAGTCATCCCAGGGGCGTTGTGAGGAATAAATAAGAAAGAAGCCTCAGCTCAGATGTTACCCTCGACACTTGGATGTGCCTCAAAATTACGGGTGTGTCATCAACAGCATCCATGTTACCAAGAGTGATGTTAATAAGCCCTAATGCACTCTACAAGGCAAGTCTTCGTTGACCCCTAACTTCTGACCATGACTGTTTGAGTACCGCATACAAAATTATTTTTAAAATGATTTATAAAATGAATAATATTCACTCTAAATGTTTTTTTCATTAAATACTGAGGATGAAAGATTCGAGTTTACGCCTTCACTAAGTGAGGTCGTTTTTCTCAAGCTTTCCGGTATCGGAAATTCTGCTTTTCTTCTTGCCGCAGCTTTCGCTTACCTCTTCGCCAGGATTCTAGCTTCAGACTCCGTCGAGAACAGAGTTAGTTTCTCTGAGCTCATTTCTTTTGCATGCCTGTGACTGCACAGCTTGTGCACGTAGGTTATTTTTGGCTCTGCTTCCAATCCTTTTGATCTGGACCGAATTATGGCTACCGCTAAGGACATGGATTTGACTCAAAGTGGAATTATCAATAATGTTCACATACCATCTTCACCTTCCAGATTCGTGATTACTGACAAATTCATCTACGATAATCAACAATCAGTAAGAGAACTGATAAATCTCAGAGGCTTTTACGCCATCTGGGCAAGGAAACTCTCCATTGTACCAGCAACTAGCAACGAGTATACCGCCACTAGTGTAGAATTGGGAAACATCCACACCGCCCTTCTTGCCGCCAAGGAAAGGATGAACTTACAGCTGTTCCGGCTCCCCATATCTATCGAGGCCCTGGACGCCCTCATCAAGAAAGTGGAAGAGCAACGCACCCATCTAATTCCTGCGGACTCTACTCCAAAAGAGACTGTTTCATCTGACACCACACTGAACTCTCCCAGCAAGAGAACTTTAAAAAATTTAAGACTGAAAACCGACAAAAAAAGACTTATTGATGATGATGGGTTTCAAACCCATCGGTACCGCAAAGAAAATCGGTAAGAAAAACCCTTCCTTGCCTCCTACCACCTCCCAGACTTCTAACCCCGCTCAAGCCCCACCCCCACCTGCTGAATCGAGTGATTCTGAGATTGAGGACGAGGATACTGGTAAAAGCAATCCTACGGCTGTTGGCACCCCCCTAAATCGAATTCCACCAATTTTTGTCAACCCTCCTGACAATTGGTGCACTTTAGTTTCCATAGCTAGGCAATTAGCCCCAACTCTAATAAGTAAACTAACTGGTAAATTTCTTCGCATTGCTGTCCAAAGGGATGAAGAATATCGTAAACTCGCTCAATTCCTTCGACATGAAAGAGTTGAGTATAAATCATTTATGCTTAAATCAGATCGGCCCATTAAATTATTAATCCGTGGCCTTCCTACTTCCACTAAAGTAGAAGAAATACGTGTTGAAATCGAGAGAGAAGGATTTCAAATCCATAAAATATCCCGATTACAAAAATTTAAAACCAAAGCTTCCATGCCGCTAATTTACCTACAACTTGTAAATGATGCCAAAGCTGACACTATCTTTCAGTTTACTGAAATGTTTGGCACACAAATTTCCTTTGAGCGCTATGACAATAGTCGCAATAAAAGACCCAATTAATGCTGGAGATGCCAGGGTTTTTTCCATTCTTCGGAAGTCTGCCATCTCCCAATTAAATGCCTTAAATGCGCAGGGCCTCACGAGACTAAAATCTGTAATCGTGCTTTTGAAGACCCACTAATTTGTGCCAACTGCGGTGGGGAACATGCGGCGAATTGGCGCCAATGCCCACGTTTTCCGAAGACTAAAAATAATAAAAAAGCGCCCCAAAAGGGCAATCAAAATAAAAATCAACATCCTAAGGGAAATAATCCTAATAACTTGCCACAAAATAAAATTCAAGAGAAAAATTTAGGCTCTCGTAATGATCTAAACTTAAAAAGTAGCATGCATGCTCAATCCAAGATCCAACAGCCTCAATCAAACTACCGCGCTGTCCTTGTAAAGTTGTTTCTGGACAGATCAGGGAGATTAGACATGTTAACACCTCAAATTCCAATTTTTCAACCATTTTCTTAAATGTAATTCAGATAGCTTGTGACAAATCTATACGGAACTTTATCACTAACCTTCTGAGTCGTCCTTTTTAGGGAAATTTAATTCCCTACCTATTTCCAATCAACTCCAAAAAGAGGACAAGATTCCTTGTTATGCAGATTAGATAAAGTATTTAAGTCAAACGGAATAGTAAAGTTGGAGCAGTAGGAGAGAGAGATTGAAGTTGAAAGTTAAATTGAAGATTTCTTGTTGGATAATTTAATCTCAAGAAGAGTTGAGATTCCGTGTGGTAAATATTGATTTATATTTAAAGTCTCATTAAAGATTTATTTTAGGAGTGAAATTAAAATTAAATGTTCAATAAGAACATTAAATATAATTCTGGGATCTCTTATCGTGGTAATCTCTGCGTGATCGATATTATAATTGTTAATTAACTGGATCATTAATTATTTAAGTTAATTTAAAGGATATTACCTTTAAAACCTCATAATACTAGTTAGATATATTTGTTAATAAGTCTTTGATTATATTTGGATAAGATAACCAAATAAAGAAAGTTATTTATAAAAATGGCTACTGGTTCTTATCTGACTCCTATTTATTCTCGTTCTCAAAGTGAGGTCCTAGGAGATCATCACAAGCTAATGATGAAGAAGTCGATGAGGAACTGTTGGCCCGGGCTTTCCGAGCAGCACACCCAGCACTCCGAAAACTTTCTCATCCTGACGATAAGGCCTGTGAAATTTTTCAGGCCTATGTCGCATTAAAAAATGGGCGTAATTATGTTGCTCACAATTCAGCCTAACTTTCAATCATGCAAACGTGCAATCAATCTCAATTAGGTTTTGGAACGCAAACGGTCGGTGCTCCAAAATTCATGAAGTCAGAGATTTCGTTTTGGAGCAAAATCTTGACCTGTTTTTGGTCCAAGAAACCAAACTAGAACCTGGTCAGGAACCCCTGATTGCAAATTATCATCTTTATAAAGATGATCGTGTAACTTTTCCTAGAATTCGTACAGCAGGAGGTACCGCTATATACTGTAAAAGTAATTTCGTTCAAAGCAGAGCCCCTTTACCGCGGATACAGTATATGGATGCTACTGCTATTAAAATTAAAATTAATAGTGTCCCTCCCCTCCGAGTAGTTTCTGTTTATGCTCGTTTTTGTGCGGAAATCAACAGAAAATTCCCCGAAAAGGATTTTCTTAAAATCCTAAATTTAGGTAATAACTTAATCATTGCTGGAGACCTTAACGCTGCTCACAAAACGTGGAATAACACCAGGTCGAACAATTTTGGCTTTAGTCTTAAAAGAATTATTCAAAATTATCCCAATGCAAGGATTGTGGCACCTTACACTCTAACGCATATTAAATTACGTTCTCGGCCGGGAGTACGTGACTCAATTATCGACCTGGCTGTTTTCAAAAATATCCCTATTAATTATGACATTAGAGTTATAGATTATCTTTGTTCGGAGATCATCTACAGGTTATTTTAACTCTATACACTAAGTCTGATACCATAAAAATTCCAGCGCAACTCTCCACCAATTGGGAGAACTTCCGATTCCTTCTTAAAAATAAGCCACTTCCCATTCCGGCGTCTCCCAGCAATGAGCATCTCGACGTTGCGATTGGTCGGCTTGGAGAAAATATCTCCGAAGCACTTGTGGCTTCTTCAAAACCCAAATTTAAAACCGCACCTATTAAATTACCTCCAAATATTCGCTCCAAAATTCGCCACAGAAATAGGGTACGGAGATTTTGGCAAAGATCTAGAGACCCTGCTCTTAAAAATGAACTCCGTACTATCAGCAACGAGATCGCCAGTGATATCAGACACCTCTCCCGTGCAAGATGGGAGAAAACAATTGAGGAGTTATCTCCCGAAACAGGCACTCTTTGGAGGCGTACCTCCTTTCTCAAAAAGCCTTTTCATAACATTCCCCCCCCCCTAAAGGGCGCTCTCGGCAGTATCGCAGTTGCCCCGATTGAAAAGGCCTAGGTAATTGCTGACAGCCTTCAAAAACAATTTGAACCAAATACTGATGTGGAGAATCCTAGATTATCTGCACATATACAAAGGAAGGTCCAAAGATTCCTTGATTCCCCTACCTGTATGGATCTGGAAAAAACATCTCCCTCTGAAATACAGGGATTCATTAAAAATCTCAAACCAAACAAATCTCCCGGTATTGATCTCATCACAAATCGCATCCTTAAAAATCTTCCCACTAAATTTATCATTTTCATTGCTTTGCTGTTCAACATGCTTTTGGAAATTGCTACTTCCCTAAAAGTTGGAGGATGGCCGTGCTGATCCACATTCTTAAACCCAATTCTGATGACTCTAATCCTCAAAATTATCATCCATCTCACTACTTAGTAGCTTGAGTAAAGCATACGAATTCATGATTTTGAACCGCCTGAACCAACACTGCTTAGCCAGGAACATTATTTTTCCAGAACAGCATGGCTTTGTAACTAAGTGCTCTAAAGTAACCCAGTTACTCAGAGTCACTGAATTGGTTCACACAGGTTCCAAAACCATCAGTCCACGGGTATGCTATTTGTGGAGATAGCCAAAGCCTTTAACAAAATTTGGCATGATGGCTTAATATCCAAGATGATGAGACTTGGATTTTCGGACCAAATCCTAAAAACTATTCACTCATACCTAAACTCAAGAGAGTTTAGAGTTAGAGGCGAAAACTGCCTCTCCAGCCCTCATCCAGTAAAAAGTGGAATTCCTCAAGGAAGTTTGCTTGGACCAAGATTTTTTAACCTATATATTAACAACATTCCGAAGGCTGACAATGTCCATTTAGCTATATATGCGGATGACACTGCTATCATTAGGCAACACACTTATAATTTCAAAATTATTGAAAGATTACAAAATTACATCACAAGGCTTCAGCTCTGGCTCGTTGCTTGGAAAATCAAAGTTAAAGCATCAAAAAGCGCAAGCCTCCTCTTTACGAAGCAAAGGTGTATAGGAAACTTACCCAATATCTATATTTTTGACCAGCCTATCCCCTGGGTCACTAAATTTAAGTACCTAGGGTACATTCTCGACGCAAAATTGAACTTCTCCCCCACATCCGTGCTGCACTTCAAAAAGCGGCAGGAATGAGCCAAACGCTCAATTGCTTAATTTCTCGGAAGTGTAAGCTCCGAATCAGACTCAAGGTTTTGCTCTATAAATTATTTCTCCGACCAATTTTGTTATATGCATGCATCTCCCATCTGGGCTTCTGCTGCAGTAACTCACTTGGAAAAAAAATTGCATGTTTTTCAAAATAAACACCTTCGAAAAATTACTAATGCTCCCTGGTTTGTCAGAAATGAAATCTTGCACAAAGATCTCAAAATTGATCCAATTCTTGATTTCATTAAAAATCAGTCCAAAAAGTTTTTTGACAGATTACCTCAAATTCCTAACCAATCTATCCGAGTCATCCCTGCCTATGATAACTCGGTACCAAGCTCTGCAAAAAGAGCTAGAGCTGCTCTTCCCCACATACATCAGCATTTTCCAGTCCTTAAAAGACTTCGGAGATCCTGAATATAGTCTTTGGTAACTCTTTTCAATTTTTTTCTAAAAAAAAAAAGAAAAAATCTCTAATTTTATCTTTTGTCATTTTGTATATATATATGTGCAAGATTTCATCTCCATTAAATTACTTCGACTTAAACCCACATTCTTCTGAATCGGTCTTGCGTGGTAGTTTAATTACATGTCAATTATTCACCTTTTTCACATCTTTTGTTGATCATCTTTTATTTTACTCATTTGCCAACAGATGGCATCACATTATGGACACTTTCTGTGCCAACGCCTTCTCTTTTCGTTCTCTGTTCAGCGACACTTCCGTCATCATTATACGATTCAGCAGTGTTTGTCCTTTCCCTTTATTTAAACATCATGTACCACGAGCACCACGGTATTAATTGCTTTTATTTTCCATTTCATCTTTTTTATCTTCCAAATTCCGTGTCTACTTTCTGATTTCGTTCCGTTAAGGACGAATTAGAGACGAGCACAGATTTCTACCACCTCCCTCCGGGATGGTGCCTCATTAAATATGTTCCATACTTGCCGATTGAATTATTTCTCGCTCTCTCACTGGTAGTATGTCCTCAGCTACTGGGGAGAAGCTTTCTTTAAGAACGGCTCTGAGCTGTTGTTAATAATTTTGATTGTATCTTTTAAATTTTATGGAACTTTCAATTAATTCTTCTCTTTTTTCTTATTAACTATGATGAGAGGGTAATGCTCTTTTTGGTAAGGTATCTCGTATTTTGAAGCCGTGGGCCGTGGGCACTGAGGATGAAAATCTTTTAACAATACATGAAAAATACCGAAAATATGTACCTAATTTAAATTTTAGGTAAAAGAAAATAAATCATGATATATAAAATTGACCCAAGTGTTTTATTAGGTTATAAAATCTGCAAAACTCTTTGCTACTGAAAACCTTAACACTAATGGTTCAAATGTTCACAGTGAAAATTTTAATATTTATCTACTTTAGTATTTCTAGAAAATATTACTAAATGGATTTCCTTATACTTTTTTACATCAGTAGAATGCTTAAGGGTTCTGAAGTTGTTTAATTTAAATTATTAGAAAAATACAATTTAAGGTATTGTATTAGTTATTTTACGCGCTTTTGGATATAACCTAATTTAACAAAACAATTATTCCTTCATAAAAATACAATTTTCCTGCAATACTCAAGTTATTTAAATGTAAAGGAAAGAAACGCTGAAAATTGTATTCAAATATTCGACTGTGTAGAAAATCATTACAGCTTGAGAGAACAGAAAATGTGTGAGGAATTTTTTATTTCATGGTTTTATACCAAATTTGAATTCGTGAGTTTTCTTAATGAAACAGTTGTGTGGAGGTTTATTATCTGTATTCTATTCAGGGAAAAATATTTAATTAGAGCACAGTGGTAGGTTAATTAAACCTCTTTGGGACTTCAGAGCTAGGAATCAAAGAATGGAAAAAGCTATTTTAAACTCATTTTCTTTTTTTAATCATTGGTTCTTATTAACGAAGTCTAGAGACAACTGAAATATTATTTTGATGGGTTCATTAAAACCTGTGCGTGTGTGTGTGTTTTAAAATTCCTTACATCTCCATTTTCTTAGCTAAAATACCAGTATGTAATGAGGATCCCTCTTTTAGATATACGAGTAATATGTAAAATATTTCATACACAAGATTCATATGCTTTATTACCACTATAGAGCTTGCCGCGATAAATTAAAAAAGTAAATCACTCTGAACATCAATTAAAATAGTATATCTTTCTGATAGTTGACGCTTTAAAATTTGTTTCCAAAATGGATATTTTCTATATATGTCGTCGCATATAGCAAAAACCATCGAAAGATTTTCGCCTTCGGGGAAGATGAGAATATTTAGTAGTTTTGGAACTGCTGCGTGAAAAAATACACACACATACAAGAATGGTATCAAATGAAAGACAGAAATGCCTTTAATGGAGGATGATAAGTGAAAAAATTGCATATTTGAATGATATACAAGTTTTATAGCTAATTACTTTCCGACAAAAAGTTGTATGTTTCCGACAAAAAGTTGTAAAAGTTGTATACTGATGTGCCAAAAGTGTTTGGAAATGAGTTCAACAGTCTAAAATAAATATTTTACATTCTTTTAGAAATGTTGCATAATGAATGCTTTGGATGGCTTGGAAGACAACACCGTGAGAGAATGCCGGTACCAATTCATTAGTCTGTTGTGACTGTGGTAATGACGAATTATTTTCGAAACGGGTGAGTGAAATATTAACGTCGCACTGTTCACTACACGTTTTGGCGACGGACCATACCATGGTCAAGTGACGTGGACGACACCTGAGCTGTCACCTCCCTCTCCTAACTACCACACCACACCAACGGAAGGACGTTTCAGCTCTCGACAGATTTAACGTGCATTGCCCTGGTAATGACTAACTCATGACATTGCCATGGTTGGATACCTTAACCACTGACCGCAATTTTCAAACGGGATACTGACGGTTAGAGTAAGTATAGGTTCATGTATGAACTTGAAAGTTTTTTAATACTGGTAAAGTAAATAATTTATTAACTTCTTATTTATATTGCTTACTATTTTTTTAAAAATTCTTAAGTATCGGTTATTCATGAGCCCTTTTTACACATTTTTTTTTCTCAAAAACGTGTACATAATTGGAGCTGCAGCTTAGAATTTATGGCAACAATTTTTCTGAAAAACATTTTGTGAACATGGGGTGCAACTAAGAATGAATGGCAACTTAGAATCGAGTAAATATGGAATACACTAGCTAGAAAAGTCTGCGTTCACGTAGTATTGCTTACATGACCAACGAAAAAAAATTTTAAAACTGGTATTTAAAAAAAAATTTCATTATACCTTATTTAGTTCATTTTAAGTATTCAGAATAATAAAAGTAAATTTGTGGTTTGCCTTCATAGATTTTAAAATAAAGACAGGTTTGTAGCGATACTAACAAAAATCAAGTAGAAAAGTCTGCGTTCACTGTTTTAGTAGTAACTATAAAAATTATTTAAAAAGAAAATAATGAGCTGTTTAGTAGCTGGTTGGATAACCTCATCATTTGAGAACCTCTTGAAGTCGTTTCAGCATTGAAGTAATAAATCTGGTGGTTTCTTCAGCGCTTATCTTCTTCCATTGATCCTTAAGAACACTCTTTAGCATATCCTTGATAGATACGTTGAGAGTTGACGAATCCTATATTCCAGAAAATCTCATAGATGTTTTGTAGGATTCAGATCAGATGACTGTGGAGCCATGTGCAGTTGATTTGGGACATTATACAAGAGCCAAAGCTTCACAATCTCAGCGGTGTGCTTAGGATCGTCGTCGTGTTGGAAACGAAATGATTATCCTAAGCCGCGCTTGGTGGCACTTTCGTTTAAAATGTTTTTAGGACATCAAAGTAATCATATTTGTTCATAATTCATTCTATATACTCCAACTTGCTAACACCGTTGCTCGCCATGCAACCCGACACGATGACTCCACCGCCGCCGTGCTTTACCGTTCATACTAAATGCTGTTTTTGAAGCGCTGTGCAAGGTTTTCTTCAGACTAATTTACGACCTTTTATGCCGAAGATGCCAAAATTGCCCTCATCATAGAATATCATAATCCTCTAGAACTCCAGAGGCTTATGTATATGATCTTTTGCAAAAACTATTCGCTTAAGCTGGTTGGTCATTGAAGTATAAGGTTTTCTAGGAACCACTCGACTACGGTATCCGGCCTTTTTCAGGATTTTTCTTGCAGTATACTCCCAAATATTTTTGTTAAACTACTCGTGAATGTCTGTTGCTATTCGAGTTGCAGTCAATTATGGATTTTTTTTCACCATTGATGTCATGCTTCGTTTTTCTCTGACTGTGGGTTTAGATGGACGAGTTAAACGAGGTTTGGATGAGTAAACTCTTGTATATTTAAAGTTATAAATAACATGCTGGATAGATGAATACTACCGTCCAACGGATTTGGTTATAATCCCGACGACTTTTTCCCTCTTTTTACATTTTCACAATGATTTTACTCTCACTGATACTAATTCCCTTCTTTTTATTTTTCATGTCCTTGAATTGCTTCGTATCTCACAAAAACGTAAGAATTATTGCGTCACAATTTTCTTAAGCTATTTTACTTGATAACTGAATGCAAAAACTAAAGTATCCTATAACGCCTGATGATACAAATTCCAACAATCAAGAATATTCAAATAGAGAACGCAGACTTTTCTGTCTACTGTTTGTGTGTTTTGCTACAAAACTCCCGTTATCCTAAGTAGTTTTAATTCAAAATTAACGAATTCTTGCATACTCAATATTTAAATAATAGTTCACAAATTTAAAAAATTTGTTAGAAAAAAAATTACATTTCTATTAAATTTTATTTTTGCTGTATGATTTGTTATGCGTGAACGCAGACTTTTTCTAGCTAGTATATATATATATATATATATATATATATATATATATATATATATATATATATATATATATATATATTGCATAGAAGTATTTGCATATAAATAAGCAAAGTGCATTCTCAAAAGGCTTTTAATTGCATACAAATTATTCACACAGGCTACAAGACGATAATTAACAAACTTTAATAGTGAAAGATTAACTGAGACTGTATGTTGTAGCTATTTATATTTTGGAAATTGGTAGGAATTTCTAGACTCCTTTATTCAAAATCTGTTGAGTGTAACCAGGATATATAATTCCAAGTATTACCTTTCACCATGAACAATGCAGAAGGGGGTCGCATCTACTTAATTTTTGATAGCGATGTCTGCTTAGGGTAGTCAAAGTCACTACACCCTCAACACTGCTTCAGATAATAGCATAAATCAGCGCAATAAAGTGTCATATTTTAGAGATCAGCATAATATTTCAGGTCAGTGTATAACAATGTTGATGGGGACTATAATAATTTGTAAGAAACATTTGTTTTATAAAATATCGATTGCATCCTTTAGACTAAGATATTTCATTCTACTCGTATATAACATTGATTTGTAACAAATAATTGAAGTTGGATTTCGTCATTATAGTATCATAATAAAATAAGAAAGACATTGTCACTGATATGTATGATTTTAATCTCTGTAAATCACCCATAAGATATTCAATATTCACTCACGTTTTAACAAAATCCTTTAAATGGAATAATTTTCGATAATTCCAAATGACCAATTTGGATAAACCCCGTTGCGTGTATTACAGATTACGAAGCATTTAATCTTAAGAACTCAATCACTCAATTGTCTGAAACCGAAACGGAAAAGAAACATTTAAGTATAGGCAAAATATCTAGTTTCTACGCCAGCAAAATTACATTACTTTCATTATGAATTGTAAGAGAATAGACATGATAATATTGTATTTTTAATCACTGGAAATGAAAGCAAAAAACCATAATAAAAATAATAAATTATTTTCGTTAATTACGTTTTTCTTAACCTTAAGCTATTTATCAGTTGTAGTGTTTAAAAGCAGCATGTAAATAAGATGCCAGATATAGTGAGAAAGTAAACCTAATGACGAAGCATAAAACCATAAGTATTTTTGTGGGTTAATTATTTGAAATGATTGGAAGAAAGGTATAGCTGCATTTTCGTTGTAATAGTTTTTTACCTACTGACTGTTTCATGCAGCAGAGGCATTTCTAACGAACATCTAGAGTGAGCAAGTATACCTCAATACAGGTAGAGGTATTTTAGTGATGTTGGTTCTTTTAGCTTTTAATGAGGCCACAATACATATCATTTTCTAATGATGTTGATTCGTCTAGCTTTTACTGCTATTGATCCTTATTTACTGAATTAATATACAGCTAATAGTATGTTCTTTCTATAAAAATAGCCGTTATTACATTTTTCCGTAATATTTTAGTTCCTAAAAAAGTTATTTTAGTCCCAAAAGCATTTAATAATATCATTCATTGATAAAATAACATTGTTATGCAGATCGGGGTTCGAGGATTTTATGCAAATCAGTTGCAATGATCAAGACAGCTCTTCAGGAGTGACAGAAATTCATTGTCTAAAGACAATCCTTTAAATACAGGACACAGTACTCAAATTAACTTAATAAATCTCAGAAGACCTTCACACCTTCTACGGCGCTCAGACACAACTTTCAATTTCTAAAATACAAGTATGTTTAAGATTCATCACAAGCACTCGCTCGTTTAACACAACAGCTCAATTAATAACTCATCTCTAGTTGAATCTTCATGGTCAAATCAATCAACTGTCAAAACAAGACTAACTCAGTTTCAACGAGTGATCTCCCTATTTATCGGCCTTACGGATTTTTCCAGAAAAATCCGCTTGCGTCATAGATTGGGATATTAGTAGATTTCTCCCGTAATTTCTACAAGAATCCATATAGTAATGAACTTGGCAAAAATGATCGTCAACATGGTCGCCAAAGTGAGGCCGAATTGGCTCTATCGCTGAAATTTCACCGAGTTTCCATTGAATTACCATTATAATATATAGAACGACGTTGCTTACAAATATTACAAATTTTAACATATAATAAATACAACATAAAATAATATAATCATATTACACATCCAGATATAAAGTAATACCATTATTTTAAGCATTCATTACACAAATTTGTAACAATATTCTCAACTACATTTATGTTGCAATAACTAAATAACTATTATCTAAAACTAGTTATGTTTATTTATTGTTTATGTTGAATGATGCGATCTAGTCCTGATGCCACTGATAAAGTGAACTACCTTAATTACGTCGAGATTCTAAGCCTTCATGTTGTCCTAGTGTGGAATTTGGAAAAAAAATGTGCAATCTCAAGTGTCTTTCTTTTCACTTAATCGGGTGTAAAAGTATGATTTCTAAATACAACCTCTGACAATAAAGTTCGGTTAATAGTCCTGTAACATTAACGTAGACGAAATATTAACGGAAGTTACTTTACTGTCCTTCGAAATAGTCGCCTTCCGTAACTATGCACCACTGTGATCTGCTATACATGTCTTGGAAACTTTGCAAGAAATCTTCTTTTGAGATGGAGTTCTAAAGTTCCGTCATGCTTCATTGGATATCAGAAATATCGTCCAATCTCTTTCTTCTCAAAGCGAGTTTAAGTCGTGGGGATAGGAAGAAGTCTGGAGGATTCAGATCTGGAGAGAATGGTGGATGTTCAATTTGCAACACTTTCTCTTTCGCCAGGAACATTTTGATAATATTAGCTGTGTACGGGAGAGCATTGTCATGAACAAAAAACCATGAACCTTGTTGCGCGCACTGAGGTCGTATCCTGCGTAGAAATTTCATGACATGGGTCAAAATTTCAATGTACCTTGCAGCATTCATCGTCCAGCTATCATGCGCACAGTTAATCGATGATCTTTTGTGATTAATTAACTCACTTTCTGAATGTTTTCATCACTGATGAAGGTCACCGGTCATTAGCTACGTGGGTTGTCAGAAACATCTTTCCCTGCATTCTCGAAAAACGGCAGAATCACACATACATGCACTTCATGGACAGTGCTTGATGTTCATAAACACGTACCATCATCGAATAAGTTTCTGTCGGTGTCTTGCCAAGCCTAAAATAAAACCTTAAATTGATCTTTTGTGCGTTCCTTTTTTGTTCTCGATTAAAACCCAACGCACTAAACAAGCACTTTGTAATACAAATCTTACACGGAACATAAACTATGCTCAACTGAACAATGGTGGGGACAGATGGTCAACACCTAACGCTACATATGTGCAGCAGTTTGTTTCGCCATTGTTGCAATATTGGACGTTCTGACTTCATTCACCGAACTTTATTGTCAGAGATTGTATGATATTAATAAAAAATCATTCGATCCAAATTTTACATTTCGATTATTTACTAATGATCAGAGTTAGTATTTTTTCTAGAAAAAAGACATTTTGAGTACAAGATAAAAATATTTGTTAAAACTCTTTGTAAACCTTTAAATTCCTTATGCACTTAAACATGAATTATTTAAGGAGTTTTATCAATCTGTAATAATGTCGAACTTCAAAAATAACATTTTATCGCCAATAACCCTCGCGTTGCTTTGGACACTAATTCAATTAAAAACCATTTAAAAAGGAATGCATCAAACATATTTTAACACAAATTTATCTGCCTATGAAATCATTAATTATGCGACATCTATAAACATTTTACGCGACCATCCATATATAAACATCATTAGCCATTACTCTTTTTTTTAATTCCACTTTTATCGGCTTAATTGTTTTTTACAGTACATCAAAAAAGCAATAACAAAATAAAGCCCGTAAACATTATTTTTGGTCAGAAATTTTGCTCGGCATTAGAAGTCTTTTTTTGAATGGTCTAATTTATTTTCCCCAAGAGCGTTCATCAATCATGATCATTCCCAAAAATTAAATTAGGAGAGTGTTTTAGAGAGATTATTATAAATTAAGCCGCTAAAAGCACCAAATTGTTAAAAAAAAATAAATAAGCGTATGTAAATATTGCAAACTTTCAAAACAATTTAATTTCATTAAAATAAAAAACTGAATATGGAGCAAGCACAACTTATTTCTCTTATGAAAATCTATGATTTATTTTTTTCATTATATTTCTTGTTTCCTTATAAGCTTTTCACCACACTTTCTTCAGTACCAAACAATTAAAATAAAATTAAAAAAAATTTAAATATTTTTTTTTAACTGAAAGAAAATTTTATCCTATTTGGTTTTTTTACTGAAAACTAATAAGCTCTGTGCATTTCATGCATAAGGTTTGATGGTATATAATACAGTAAAAAAATCCTAAACTTAAGAATTAATTCGTATTCGAAAATTTAATGCATAGTATTATAAACCAGTTTTTCTCAAACTGTGGGGTGCGCCCCCCCTGGGGGCGCGGTATCCCTGCGAGGGGGGCGCGAGCATATTGAAAATAAAAGGTTTAAAAAAATAGTATTTTTGGAATGAAGAAAATCAAAATGCTTTCTGACATAATAAAGAATGCACATTTGCACTGATATTATTTATATATATCATCTGGTGATCATCAAAAATAAAAGATTCCACTTCAAACGTTCATTAACTATCTTTGATCATATTACCAAATAAAAAAACACTTTGTTTGCTTTACTGTAATCACACGAGAGATTTTTTATTATGTTTCTTTTAACCCCTAAAATACTATTTTTGACTATGATACATTTGACCTTCAAACTTACTGGTATGTTTCACTCCATCTGTTTTTCTTTTAGGAAAGTTGTAAATAATATTTTTCTGTTGCTTTTTTTCTATGTGAGTGAGTTATATGATATATGGATAAGCATAATGAGTACTTTGAAGGATTATTTGGCAGAGATGTATTTTTATGAGTAATCAGAAACAAATAATGCATAACGAAAAACTGTTTACGCAATTCTTTTTTAGAACTAATATCCATATGTTTTATTAAATACACTTTTAACACGGGATCGGTTGCGCGATGCGCAGAGTCATCTGATGTTCACGAAATCATTAATTCTGGGGAAACTGTTTATTTGTTACCAATGACCTTGACAGACAGAGCATCCTCCAATATGACAGTCTTAATGGGAACTAAAACGAATTTATCACATTTCACCCTCTTTTTTTGGCGAGTTGCAAACGTTTTTTTTTTTTTTTTTTTTTTACAATCAAGTTACTAGTTTTGATCGAGTTCCCTGCGCGACCACTTTTGTTCAAAAATATTTTCTATGAACATGCTTTATGTCCTTTATTAAGGGCACGCAGATTTGGAACATTTTCATTAGTTTTATTGGATTTCTTCTCAAAAAATCGAAGGAAAAATAAAAAGTCCTTGAAAGTAGGGGTAAGTATATTTTCTCTTAATTAAATTATTCACTGGAATTTTGTGATTTTTATCGTGTATAGTAAAAATAATTATAAAACAAATTATAGTTTAAAAACTAACTAAAAAAACTCGCTTCTATAGTGAATCGAACTAAAAAGTAAAAAAAAATAAAAATATACATTACTTAAAAGTAACATATAAAAAAATTAATACTTATCTTGTTAATTTGTACTGTTTATAATTATGATCGTATTGTAGCTTTAGCACCTCCCCCTCCCCAAAGTGCATTATTATTGCCTTCAATAAATTATTATTTTGGGGGAGGGCGATAAAAATTATGATTGAAAATTGGTTCACCAGTAGTTAAAGTTTGAAAACGACTGTATTAAGCCATTGAATAAATTCAATAACATATTGAATGTTTGGGGGGAGGATGTGGTGACTTTAAAGTACTTCTGAGAATTGATTGGCTTAGCAGTACCACAAACACGAAAATAATAGAATTGAGGGTGAAATTTTGTACAGGAATTACTTATATTCGCATGGTCCCCTGTTATACATTATCCTAATAGCAATGGTTTTGAATTCATGTTGCTCAGACGCGGGTTTGAATTCGTATACCAATGAAGACCCGACTTGTAGAGGGGTTTATGCACGATAAATCTATCGGAGAGCCAAGTTCTGAAGTTCGAGGTTCGGAAAGTGAATAAGGTGTGGTCGCTGTCACATAGCCACGGTTTAAAACTGAGAGATCAGTCGTCAATAGCCCGGGCGTTGCTTCAGATTGCAAAGTTTGTAAAAATCAGATTCATAATCCTGTTCAATACATAGCATTACATATACTTTGTAGAAAATATACAATGCTTGCTGGTCTCTGCATAACTATTATCTCTCTTTGTAGTCGTTTTTGTACCTTAATTTTCAATTCGTTTGGTTTGATAGCAGCTTTAAAAACTCAAATTAATTCTTATAATCACTGGGTTTTTTTTTTCAAAATTCAATCACATATTTTGAATCAATAGAGTTACAGTGAATAAAATCTTTAATTAGTAGTTATTTTTATAGTCATAATTCTCAGTACTTTAAGGCCAAAAATGAAATTTTTATTTAAATAAAAGAGCCAGTAAGTTTAATGACAAATTTTTATTTACTAAATTTAATAGTTATATATTTTCAGAATATTTCCTACAAAATATTCTTTTTCTTGATAAAAAAAATCACCCGTCAAAAATTAAATAAATTTGCTCACAATGTATTGAAGAGAATACGATTTTCAAAAGTAATACCTTTTCTTTTGTAACTATCTTGATTAATAATAAAATGTTCGAAGAACTGCAACAGAAGTTGATTTATATAGAATGTTCCAAAATTCTTGCAAGAACTTTGTTCATATAACACGCAGATTTAAAATTAAAAACTATAAATTTTGTTTATCAATAAAGTATACCATATAGGGGTATGTATCGAGTAACATACCGTGTAAGTAACTTTCCCATTGTTATTGACACGATCTCTTTTATTGACTTTTTCAATGACCACTTTACATAAACCTAGCAGAATTTCATTTAGTGCTTGCTCAGTTCAGTTTTTGAAATAATCTGTATTTGTGAGAATAATAGAAAATACATGAACATTCGGTTTCAATAGGCTTCAAAGGGAAAAAAAGCCCAACGATGATGTATTGCATAACAAGAGATGTCAATTCTGATCTCCAAAATGGGAGACTACATAAGCAGGACATTTTAATTTTTTGAACGATGAAAGCACATTGTTCTTATGCGCGCGTGTAGTGCTTCATTTTCAATAATCACCAACTGTTAGCGTTTACGTAGTCTTTTGTTTCGTTGGCAACACTTTCCTTGAAAATGACCCAAATTCAAATCCTGTGAAAATTTTGAAACAATCTTTATCTTCAGTAGAAAAGGGACAAAATATGAGTTTCCTAGAAATTCTTAAAAATATAAAGAATGAATTTTAATAGTTAATTTGAAAAATCCCTGAAACATTAATTATGAACCTGAATAATTTGAATCTGAGCGAGGAAGCTAGAAAGAAAGAAACTACATAAGATTCTAACAACAGTGCCAAATATAAATATCTGAAGTAAAAACAAAATTCATAAAAATGTATATACTTCAAAGACCCTTACACTCTGAATACTTCATTAAAAAAAATTATAAATACAGTTGTTTCTCTTGAATCATTCGTCAAAATTAATCTTCTACAGGCATTCAACAAATCAAAAACATCAGATAATGTATAGTCATTAAACTATGAATAATTTAAAAGATTTTTCATAATTGCAGACGACATTGCAAATTTATATCAATTATTCAATCGCTTAAGGAATCTTTTTTTCAAAGAAATATTGATTTTTAAGCATGGATGCGAGGTCGTCCACCCATATATATTCATTCGTCTTTAATAAAGAATGATTTGCCTTTCAAAAAAGTACATTCTTGAGTTTTCAGGTGGGCAGAAGGGAAAAAAATAGATGAATATATCGTTTAATATATTTCGATAAAGAAACCTACAACCGTTTAAAACATAGATTATAATTAATTAACTATGTAAAAAAATTCCATTTTCATAAACTGTAATTAAAAATTAATTAATTTTCATATTACTTTTGAACAATGAAAATATTAATTATACTTCTTTTTGAGAATTACTAATTCAAATATCCACAATTTCATCAGGTTTTAAAATTTATTGAACAGATTTGCTCAATATTCTTATAGATTATCTTCATTTAAGTCCATTTTCAAATAGTTGAAGTGTTTCTAACTTAGTACTAATAAATTTGGAAAGGATTTACAAGTTCTAAGTGAATACATTTATTAAAGAAACTCTCAAAAGAAAAAAAAATATTGAAATGTTCAGACAAAAATATTTTTTTCTGCTATTTCATGTCGTAGCTACATTTTGAAATATATATATATATATATATATATATATATATATATATATATATATATATATATATATATATATATATATATATATATATATGAAAGAAATTTGTATTATATATCAAAAACAAGAAATAATACATAATGAACATAACAAAAAATAATATAATAAAAGTATAAAGCTAAACATGAAGATCAAATTTATAGAAAAATAGAAAAAGAAACTACAAAAAAGAAGAACCTAACGAGTCAGAAAGCAATTTCGGACTTAGGACCGAATAAGTGGGGTTAAACTAGTTTGAAGGCATCAACCTTCCCCCTTTGCAACTCGGTAGGAAAAACCAAATAAAATAAAATAAACAAAAATTCAGAGTATGTAAAAACTCAGAGAGTATGATAAAACCACTCACTACAAACTCTCCCAAACTCTTAATGCAGAAAAATCGCAAAACAATTACGTAAGAAAAGTAGAAAAATCCTGAAACAATTACATAAGAAAAGTTTTTTTCATAAGGGAAATCTGAGTTCTAACTGCGGGGTTAATGTATACAAGCCTTGATAAATAAGCGATTGAATTTAAAATAAAAATATTTCGTGTATATTCGTTTTAAGATATCCCCGAAATAATAAAAGGCAAAAGTTTGATGAGAAAAATGAATGATGTTAACATTTAAAAACTTCTGTTTATTTTGCTTTATTTCGTAGTTATTTAGATTTTCTATACAATACACGTATAGGAACTTGAATTTCTTTCAGACAACAAAAGCAAAAGGTAATATATATATATATATATATATATATATATATATATATATATATATATCAGAAATGATTTTATAGCATTAAATTTGTTTTACACACCAATATACATTACAAATTTTACAATGAGTCCTTATGGCGATTAATATTATGATGGTGCTTGGATTCTCACCGATAGCCGTAGTTCGCTTCAATATCTTTACAATTGTTTATTGTTGGCGGCAATGCCCCAATGTCTTCATCCTACACAAACTGTAATACATATCGAAGCACCATGATATTCCTTTTCAGTGTATCCGATTTAATATCAAACTTTACGGCAGTGAAATGCTGGACTAACTAGCAAAGGGGATGGTTGTAGTCTTCGAGCTCCCTCCACTAACACCCTTGCTATCTGGAATTATATTTTTTGAAAAAATCTCAAAATTTGGTGGAGTGGGGGGTGCCTCCGACCCATCATTGTTTTCCGAGTAATGGATCTAGTCAGGCCCTAGTCCTCAAACGTGACAAATGCTCCCAGATTTCACTCTCACATCTTGCTAGTGGTCACATCCAGTGCCTCTCATTCTCAGCCAACAAAAAGATCTCGATCTGTGCAATGTGTCGATTGCCAGGCTTTACCTGCGTACTTAATGCATTGCATGGATCTCACAAGTAACTATATCAACACAGATCCCCTTCTTTTGCTCGACTTTTTGACAGTCAACGATTTAATGGATCTTGTCTAACTTCATCAGAGCCTGGAGGGTTAGTTAGAAGAAAAACCAAAAAAAGTTACATTTATTCGTTGTCATTTCATTATTTCTCACTGACTTAATAAAAAAATATTTTCTAACCGTTACATATAATGCCTATTTTTTCCATATTGCATGAGAATAATAATTATAAGATGCATCGGGACTCCAACCTACGAATCAACATTGTCGACCTCAAGTTCGTGTCCATGACAACACATCTACCGCTGCTGGATCAAACACCAAAAGTAATTTCCTTCAGTTCAGCAAATACTTTATCAACAAGATGATATTTTATACGATTGTCTGTTCTCTTTAGCATCATGGAAAAACTTTAAATTCTTCTACGTAATATTATTGTAATTTGTAACACCTATTTACTATTAAAGGTGAAGAAATTGTTGAATTCTTTAATAATTTATTACAATATAATTTTAGTTTTTAGCCTTGCAATTTAATTGACTTAAGCATTTTCAATTTCAAATTGCCTTTGGATTTATGATATTTTTTTAAATTATATATGCAAAATATTAGAACATTCATAATATTCTTAAACTATAATTAAATATCACTGCTAACATATCTATCTTTAAATAAAAAAAACCTTTAATAAAATTCCAAAACAAAAAATTACATTTCTAATATTTTTATCAGATTGATATAAATAAAATACTCTAAATATAAATAAAATATCATAAGTTATGCTTTGGAAATAGATTAAATTATTTTGTGAGCAATTCATTTTTTTATTTATCTTAACTTAATTGCTTCCAAAAATAATGAAAACTACCTCAACGTTCCATTAAGTAAATTGGCGCTTCAACAGAGATTGAAAATTGATTCCGGATAAAAACTTTTTGTCAACAGGTATTAAATGGATGTTATTAAAGCAATTGATTATGAGATGAAAGAAAAGAATGTTTTCCATAAGGAATACAATTAAAATTAATTTTCAAACACCTGAAGAACCTTTATTAAGATGACAACTTGATTTATGAAGCCTTTCCCTGAGATAAATCACTTGTTCTTCTTAATGAAAATTCCAGAGGTGTTATTTGTTATCCTTAACAGAGAATTTCCTACTGAAGAGGAATGAGATATTTTCTTAGAGTATTTCACTCCCTTATTACCCATAATAGCTGATTGGAAAATTAAAGTCGATCGTATAATACTATTTATATACTCAACATTTATTATTTTTTTAAGTATGTAATTATGGTCAGAATTTAAAGTGCACAATTAAGTTCCTCTCAAGTATTACTTTTAACTAGAATCACACGATCATCTGTTTTTTTACAAAATATTTGTAAAACATAGCATTGTTTTAATTTCTATTACTAAAGAAAACTTGATGTATTTCCGAAGATGAATTTTTAGCAAAAATTTCTTAATGCCAACATTTTATAACTTAAAACATTGAAATCGTACAGGTATACACGCATGGATTATATATATATATATATATATATATATATATATGAATATAATCGATAGCCTAAAAAAAAGATAACCTAGTTTTGAGAACTAAGAATTGGAGAACACTAGCAGAAGGAAGGCAGGCAGGCTTGGAAAAGGTTTCTTAAGATAGCCAAGGCCCACCCTGGGCTGTCGAGCCACTGAGGAAGGAAGGAATATGTATATATGGTCTAATTCAGTGACAGCTTTATGAAATCATATTAGATCTCCATTTTATTTCTAAGACTCTTTCGGTATGTTCAATTTTAATAGCTCTACACGTGTTTTTTGTTTTGTCTGTTTTTATCCAATTTTAGTACAATATTCTGTTGCACCATTTATTTTCTTGACGTGTTTCTTAAAATTCAATTTCTTTCTTTTTTAAGCCTTGTAGGAAGTACAATTTTGTCTCTTATTATTTTATTTTACTATGTTATGCAGAATTATATTATATAAGTGTAATAATTCTCAATAATTTTTAAGGGCTTTTAAATTTGTTACGTTCTTAAGCTCTCCAGGACTTTACAAAAAATTAATTAACTGTTAGTTTGCCCGACTAACGGAATATGACCATAACTTTAACACTGTAAAATTATTTGACCGTTGGATGCAGGAGGGTACGATGGACCGACGTGTTCGATCGCATCCACCTCAGTGCACCACGTGAGGACAGGCAAATTGGGTGCATGGCGGTGACGGATCGCGTACCATTCGACGCCATTCACAGCAGAGGGGACTGTCCGCAAGACGTCCATTGCTTGGTCTACCCTTGACGCAGATCCACAGATGTCTCCGCCACCAATGATGCGGTGAAAGAAGGATGTGGGCGGCAGAATGGAATGAAGCTGTCTTTACTGACGAGTCACGCATCTATCTGCAACACCACGATGGTCGGATTCGAGTCTGGAGACACCGTGGAGAGAGGCTGATGAACAGCTGCTTTATGCACCACCACACTGGTCCTGCACCGGGTATTATGGTATGGGGCTATATTGGATATCACTCTCGCTCTCATCTAGTTTGCATTACCGGTACTTTAAACAGTCAGCGCTACATCTCTGAGGAGTTGGAGCCAGTTGTCCTTCCTTACCTTCAGGGCTTGGCCACAGCCATATTTCAACAGGATAATGCGCGACCACACGTGGCACACATTTTTCAAAGGTTCCATTACTTCTCTGGCCGGCTCACTCTCTGGATCTTTCACCGATAGAAACATATGGTCCATGGTTGCTCAACGATTGACCTAGATTACATCCCCAGGTGCCACACCAGATCAACTTTGGCAACGTGTGGAAGCTGCTTGGTCTGCTGTACCCCAAGAACACATCCAAAGTCTCTTTGAATCAATGCCGAGGCGTGTGGCAGCGGTGATCTCCAACAATGGCGGCTATTCTGGCTACGGATTCTGCCAGGAACCACACTTCACAGAAGTCCATAAATTTAATCATTTGATACTTGGTCAACATGTTATCTACAAAATAATTTTTGTTGTGCTATGTCTTGTCTTTCTTGATGTTGCATTTACGGTGTCCAGCAGTGTATTTTCTATCGTTGTGAAATTAATTATAATTTAGAAATAGTTTAACATCCTTCAATACTAATATGTAAAAAAGAAAGATTGCGCAGAAAAAAGAACATTTACAGATGAAAAATGCAGAAGATAAGATAAAAAAAAGCAAAACGATTTGTTTAGTTATTTCCCATCTTATTAAATGAAAGAGTAAATGTTTGCTTACGCAATATATTAATTAAGTCTAAGAGGCAAATCAACAGACGTTGCCTTTTTATTTTAAGATATAGATACATAATGCAACATTTAAATTCTATTCTTAAGAAGAATGTTTTACACAAGTCAAAGGGAGAAAAATGTTTCTATAATTATTTGCCTTTTTTTCAGATAAATGTTTTCCTTTTTTTTTAATAACATTTTCCCTTACCTTATTAATGCACATTAATCCTTGCTAATTTAACTTCATCTACTTGATTTAGATTCTTTTAAGTAAAATAAAATCAGGACGAGATTCGTAATTTTCATTTTCTGAATGTTGCTTATTTAAAAGATAAAGAATTCTTATTTAAAAGATAAAGGAGAGTTTTCGTACTGAAAAAAAGATGTTTTTGTTCCTCGAGAGCTTAACAATTTTAAACATGAATAATGCAATAAATTTTTCATTATGAATATGTGTTTATGTTAAAAAAATAATCAAACAAGATCTATATAATGTAATTTTAAAATTACTATATTGTTCGAATTAATTGGTGCAAGCATTATTTTCTTGTCTGAGTGATGTCCGTGATGTCCCGAACACCATCAAATTGGTTATATCTGCCTAGAGGTAATGGAATTGATCAATCTTGACTACAATTTGCTCGTTTGATTGGTTTTAATGAATCAATTGTCCAGTTGTGGGGGCAGGCTCAAAACTAGACAATTGATACACTAAAACCAGTCAAACGAGTAAATTGTAGTCAAGGTCGATCAATATATATCACATTACCTCTAGCCTAGTGGTCAAGGTATCGGATCGAGTCACGAGTTCGAGCCCAGTACTACTAAGCACCCGCCTTGTAGGGGAGCGATGAACGTTAAATCTGTCGAGAGCTAAAACATCCTCCCGTTGGTGTAGTAGTTAGAACAGAAGAGGGGTGCCAGCTTGGTCAACTTCACTTGACCATGGTTCAAAATTAATTGGTCCGTTGCCAAAAGCCCTGGTGTAGCTTAACAGTGCGACGTTAATATTCACTCACTCTCTCATATTCATAGGGGCAGCTGGTGGTCAAATTTTGCGTTCCTTGTAACACGTATTACTTTTACTTGTTCTGAGATGGATATTACTCTAAGGAAGCGTTTTAAGATAATCACTCTTAATCAGCACACTTCTATGATTGTGAGAGATATAGCTACGGTAGTTGGTGTTGGAAACTCAAGTGTTTCAAGAATTTTAACTACTGCAATAACTGATAAAATTCTAATACGAAATAGCAAAATAAGTCGAAGAAAGATAAGCAAAGTCCTTCGAAGGGTTTAATGGATTATGGTGATGAAGTGAGCCCCTCAACTATACTGAAAAGGTTTCTGGAAGTTAGCCATACTGCAATAAAGCTGAGAAAAAGCCATTTCAAGTTGCAAAAACGTTTCGCATGGGCCAAAAACCAATTCTGGGCTGTTAATGACTAGAAGATGATTTTCAGTGATGGAATACATTTATTTGTGCAGGGATTTAAATTAGGTTAACGAAATTAAGATGAAACTCTCTGCTACTAGATCATACCCAACAGACTATAAAATACCCTTATAAACAAATGTGTTTGGGGGTTTCTTCACCACAAATGGCACTAGGAGCTTAGTTCCTCTTAAAGCTAGGATTAATTCTGTGAAATACATATAAATATTACGCAGTAGAATTATTGCATCCATGGAAACATTTGGTGGAACATTTCAACACGGCTTGACTTCTTGTCAGGATTTGAAATTGGTGAGACTTTTATGCGAGAAAATAAAATAAAATTGCTTAATTGGCCTGGTAAATCACCAGACCTAAATCGTATTCATATTCTCAAGAATCGTTTAGATAAGATGAATTACACGACAATAGAACAAATGATAAAAAGTCATATACAAGTATAGTTCTACGAGAATGAAGTTAAGAACATGAGAGCTACATTAGTGAAGTCAATACCAAGACGAGTTGAAAAGACCATTTCTGCTACTGGAAGATATATATGTTCTTTTGTCTACGTAGGGTACGTAATGATTAAAAGCTAAGGTTTTAGACAAATTATTTTTCTTACCGTTTGCCCCAATTAATTCGAGCAGTATATTATATCTGTTGCAACACATTTATTTGAGTTTCAAATTACTATCAAGAGGCTATTTATGTGAACGGAGTAGTTAGCTTAATTACAAACCTTATTAATTATAACAAATAATTAGTTAAATTATCTGTGATGGTCAGATCGGACGCAATGCTACTCATCCTGATTTGACGAAATATCTTGTTCATTGAACGTCGGATCTCTTCTTACTTAAACTGCCATAACTTCAACTATTATAACTCTATAATCGACGATCGACCACCTCTCTCTCTCTCTTCACTTGACTTTAAATAGCAACTCGTATTATCATATATTACAGTTCCTCCACACAGCAAATGATTTTATTATCATTTAACTGTTGAGAGTTTTCCAAAGAGAATTAGTGAACGAAGTGATTATTGAACCCGTCACATATTGACAACTATGATTACTTATATATATAATATAATTATATTACTTATAATTATATATATATACCTATGTATAGAAAGAGAGACAGAAAGATAAAGAATATATAGATATATAGACATAGATATTTTTTTAGTTCAATTAAAAATTTATTCGCTTTAAACCTTTGAACCTAAGCTCTTCAGGAAATCACGTTAACAATATTCAAAACCCATGCATATTCTTTGAACAATAATTGTAGCTGACTTGCTTCAATTTTACTCGATATCACTTAAACCCATTATGCTTGCTCTCTACCAATCTTTCAGCAAGGGCTCCTTTAGAAGTTTCCTTATTCTAATATGGATTTCTCAGGGTTCTAAAAATATTCTGTGTGCGCTGTCTTGTAATAGCTGAATTCCGTGAATATTTCCAAGCTTTCATCGTATTACCTAGCTAATAGCATTTTGTGTCGTCGTCAAATGAGAAGTTTTATTTATAAAAAGTCTTCATGTATGCGTGAAACATAGCTTGGAAAAGTTGAAAATTCGAAAAGCTAAGTCATTGTCTAAGCAAGTAAGTTGTGTGTGTGTTCGGAGTAAACTTTCATTCATTAAATAAAAAATATATACAATTTGGGAAGGCACAGGTACATATAACTTCTATACATAGTCACCATGCGTATCGAAGCATTTATTCCTTTGGTACACCAAATCATCGAAATTAGCATCGTAGAAATCAGTGTCAAGGTCACAAAACCATGTCAAGATGGTTTGCTGAAACTGAGCATAGGTTCTGAAATTCTAAGCAACTAAGAGTCTCATTAAAAGTACGAAGAGATGGAAATGCCTTCGTGTAAATGCAAGATGGGTTCCTACTTCCCGCCGAAAACGTTCTTTCTTCCTCTCTCTAATCTGATCTGCCTTTTTGTCGAGTCCCTTGCACCAAAACCACATCTGTTTTTGTGACATAACACTTGTACCGATTGCTGATGGATTTCAGCTCGAAAACTTTTCTTTAAACACGCCCAAACCGTACTTCTTATAAAATGTAAAAAAAACATACTTCTCTTATTTCAATCACGGACTATGTTTCCGTCAGCACCACCACCTTCTAACTAATATTTAGTCAAGTTATTACAGAATCAGCGCCCTCTACTGGCACCGTTTGGATGATGTAATCGTTTTCGTTATCCTCTTAGGGACTATATTCATACTGGTAATTTGCACATCCGTCAGAGCTCTTACCTTGCTGTTTGAAACACCTACGTTATATTATACTAAACTGCTATAATTCAAAATTATCTCTTAGCAATATGAAAAAAAATGAGCAAGATTGCTCTTCAGAGCCTAAACTTTGCACAATTTGTGATATATCAGGCAATCGTAACGTCAAAGAACTATTGGATAAACACGAAGATAAGAATAGAAAGAAATTATGTGCATTATCTTGTTGAAACCTCTGGGAACTTATATAAAAGGAAAGACACAACATTGTAGTTCCTATAATCTCTTTGACGTACTACCGTTGTGTACCATGTACTGATTTTCTTTCTATTAGTGTAACTCTTTTTTATGCTGTTCTTTCTATGTTATGGAGTGTACATTAGTAGACTCAAAAATGTTTATAAATAATTAAAATAAGTACCTTCCGCACATATATATAATAATCGTCTGCTTTTTAATATCTTATTGCTAATGGGTAAAAAGTTTTTAAGAGTAATTCAGATAACTCATTTTAGGAACTTATTGCATTTTTCAAATACATTAAGTTGAAAATATTAATGACCATTTAATTGCAAAAGATTATACAATAAGTCTTGAACAATATTTCAGCTTTCCTTAATGTAAGGTCTTCGCATTTAAGGGGTAAAATATAGTGTGCAAAGTCCAACAACAGAGACTCTTTAACTGTAATACATATATTAATATGTGGTACATACAGCTTTTTCAAAGAGCACATAAGACAGCTAAGTTAAAAAAAACTATGATTAATCACTTTCAGGAAATATCGAATTATAATTTTCAATCGGAGTTAATAATGTGAAAAAGCTTGAATCCCGATGCTCTAATGAATTCTTACTGCTTTTGATACTTATTGCGTGAAGTAGGAATATCGAAATGTTAAGAACTTAAATCTATAATAGTTTAGTCTTCTGCTCAATCTTCGCATACAATTTTAGTTATTTAAAAGAGAATAATTGATTGCGTACGTTGAGTATGCCTGAACGAGTACTGTAATATATAACGTTATCTGTATTTGTATCGAGGTACAATAATTTCATTATAAGTTTGTTTTGATAATTGTGAAACATCTCCTTCTACTTTCGTATAATTCAAATGTAGTAAAAAAAAGTGAGTGTGCTTATGACCACACGATAGAAGTGATAACTTCAAATTTTGTAATATTATTTCAAAGATTAGTTAGGTGAATAAAAAACAAGAGGATATATGTATATATATATATATATATATATATATATATATATATATATATATATATATATATATATAAATCAATCAAAAAATTGAAATTATATGAATTTTGTAATACTAAATCTCATTTATTTCAAAATATCAATGGCGAATATAGAAAGAAAAATACCAACGTTTTCAAACAAAATTAAAAATTTTATAAAATAAAAATTTATAAAATATCCAAGTGCAGCATAAGTGGGGATAAACTAGTTTGATGGCGCCAACCTTCCCCCAGTTGCAACTTGGTAAGCTATATAATCGGGAAATATCCAATTCTTAAAAATTTAAAATTTAAAAAGTTAAAAAGTTAATACTTAAAAAATTAAACTATTCGCCATCGAATTCTAAAAGATATTATAACATTAAAATGTTTAAACTCTAAAATAATTAAATGCACAATATAATTGAACCATCGAACACCAAAGATGATGCACCCATCTTTAGAATAGTCGTATAAGAAGAAAAATATTTAAAATCCGAAATATATTTATACAAGTATTGTCCCATAAAATTATTTATTCATATGTCTGTACTCATAAAGTAATATTTTTGTGCTAAATAGTATACAATCATATTTGGGAATTAATTGTATTCCAAGCAGAAAACAATAGGTTTATGGTAGCTGAAATAGGTTAAAAATACTTAAGATACAAAATTTTATTTAAATATCTATCATTGTTCCGTACATCATCGTGCTTCATTTGGATCATTTGATTTAATTAAATTGAATTTTGATTTTAAAAAATCAACTAAAGGTTTTGATTTGTCTTTTAAGAAATCAACTCTAAAATTCCTACTTAAAATCATAACAGTTTGTTCAGAAGACCCGATCCGGTTTTATGAATTTTGATTGTAATTTAATAATATTTAATTCTATTCATGAATTAATTTAAGCAAAGGGATAGTAAGACAGGTAGGCTGATTGGGAAAAGAGGAATCTAGGTCACAAAATACTTAGAAAAGGGATTTAATCGCGGAAGATTTATATCACATAATCTCTGGCTTATATATTAGGTCTTTTGTCATTGTATAGCAGTTTTGTACAAATATATTCGGTGCTGCTGCAAAGAAAATCTTCTTAATTATATTTTGTGTTTTCTTGTATTTAAATTGTTTACTTTAACTTTTTTGTATGCTTAATTTTCTTATTTTAAATTTTTAATTGTTTTAATTTTCTTTTTAGAATCAAAGTATATTTAAGTAATGTGATGTGATTGATAGAACAATTTGTACATTGTTATTCCGATTCACTTAAAAATATATATATTTTTATTCTTACAATCACTGCAATATTGCTAATGATAATTATACTATTTACTTAGTTCTATAAAAATTTCTGCTTTTTCTATATTTTATATGTGAAACTCTAGTGTAAGATTTTTCTTTCTCTCTAAGTCTATTTTTTTTTAAATATTACGCTTCATTTTCCTGCTTCAACTACTATTAGAATTAATCCCGCATTCATTTTAGTAGAAAGAGTTGGCGCGGGGGCGGGGCACTTGGATCGAAGCTAGGGATTTTACTTTTACTGCCTATTAGTGGAGAGACAAAGCGCGTTTTAGAGTGGCGGGGGGGGGAGTCCCTTCTTTCCTTTTAGGGTGCGATGTCCGACTGAAGCCGAAAAAAGCCGAATTAGCGTTACATTCCCGAGCGTGACGTTCAGTCAAGTTCACTCTCTAGCAAAACGCGCCAATAGAAGTTATCACTTCAAAACTTTCAAAATTCATGAATATTTTTAGTTATAGCGATGTAATTCACGTGGAATATTTATATGATCTCAATGTTAAGAACTGTATACTATGAAAAACATTCGGAGAAAGAGTTTAGTACTATTGTATAAATCCACATTTTCGTATGGAAAAAAATTGTTTATACATAAAAGAGATTTTCATATGAAATAGTAATTTACAGTCCGGTGGCTTTCATTTTTACAGGTTGTGATGTTTATTTTATGATTCATATTGAGGGGACTAGGTTTCGTTTGAAATGCTTTCTTTAGCAAAAATTTATCCATGCATTATTTTTAATGCTCAATATTATTTAAAGTAATATTTTCGGTATCTCATTCTTATATAAATTGGATGCATAACTTTAAAGAAAAGGGTAAACAAATTTAAGGAATAAAATTAAAAATTGAAAATGTATGCTTTCAAACGTTCCGGTTAAGCTTGAAAATAATAAAATGTATTGGAGATAATATTGCTTATCAGTTTTAGAAAAGCTTATTATAATTGAGAGTTTCTTTAGAATTTTTTACTCGTAGTTAAGATGGGTTTTTTTTAAATCTTTTTTCTGTAAGAAAAATTAGTGAAGCCAACTATAAGTGAAAAAAATCGTAAAATATTACCTTAAAATTATATTAATTATTAAAGATATTTTTTAACACATTTATACAAAAAGATCTTTTCCGAAAAAATTTTCTTAAAAAATATCCTAGTTGTGTCCACACACACACGCACACAAACAAGTAAAAAAAATTTTTTTAAGTCAATTCCTACTTAGATCAATAAAGAAAAATTTTATTTTAGTTACTTTTTATTAAATTGTTACTATTAATATAAATATGTATATACATATGACAGAATCACAACATTAAGTGGTAATTAATTTTTATTAATTATTATATGAGTATCTTACTGTCACATCCAAAACAATCGTGTCTATAAAATTTCAGTTCAACTGAATTCTTTAAAACGTGAGAAAAAGAAACTTTTTCAAGTTTTGACACAAGTCGCCAAAAGGATTACTAAGTCACCAAAAAGGATGCCAACGTGGCTGTATTTGTAATTCTTTAATTGTTTGATAATTTGTTTCAATCAATTCATTTTTATAAATTATAATTTAATTATTGTATTGTCATCCAAAATAATCATGTATATAAAATTTCAGCTCAATTGAGTGCTTTAAAATTTATTTCATTAACGATTGGAAATTCCACCAAGATAAATAAAAAAATACATAAAGAGTGTAAGCTAATAGTAGGAATTGAAAAAAAAAACGTATTTTTTCACCCTAGAAAAACCATATATTCTATCAAGCGGTGAGTCCTATACGGAGCACAAGTAAATTTCGAAAGCAATACGTTGCCAAAATCAATCTTTCGGATAGTAAAAAAGAAATGTTCCTTCTTTTCGGTCAATCAGAAGCAGGTGAAATCATGCAGCTGCCGTGTGTGTGTGAGTGGAGTTTTATCTTCAAATAGAGTAAAGTAATAGATCAAAAAAGTTTTCCAGATTGTTGTTTACTTTTTATCGTTCTCTACGTGATCCACGACTTCAAAAATAGAAAGATAAAGCAATTGTAAAAAAAAAGGTTTTGGACGTTACTCATTTCTTTAAAAGAAAAACTTTTTTTTACATTTTTCCCTTTTGTGTGTGAGGGATGAAAAATTACAGTTCATTTATTTTAAAAATACTTGCTGAGTGCCTGATACTCTAATTTACACAATCTTGATGTGCTAGCATAAGATAAATTTGTGCAAATTTACTTTTTAATATTCACATGTAAACGGATATGTGCATTAATATTAATTATTTATTAATAATTTTACTTATAAAAACTTGCATTAGTAATTTTAATGTATTTAGCATAAAGTAGTTTATAAATTTATATTAATTAAGAAAGTGACGCAATTTGAAAACAATTAAATTCTTCCTTCTCGAATAACAAAATTTAGGACATATTATGTTCTCCATCATTGCATAATGTGGAACATTATTACACATTGCATAATTGATGATAAATTTATTACGAACCTCATACAACAAAATTTTACGTACAGATTCTTACAAACCATAAAAATTTCTTATATTTTTATAATGATTTCTTAAGATCATACATTAAAATAAAAGTTTTAATATCAATAAAAAAATTCATACATATATTTCATTTTTTCAATGGAAAAACTCATAACGTGAAATGTCAACAAATTTTAATTGCGTAAGAAATTAGTAAATGGGTGAAAATAGATAAATGTTAAGGTATTGCAAGCAAAAGAGGATAACAGGAATTTTTAAAAAAACTGAGCTGTAATAAGTAAGACTGAATTTCCATATATATTTAAATACAAAAAAAGACTAGTTGTTTTGATAATTTTTATTTATGTGAATTAAATACATCATTGAAATAGGAATAATAATATGAATACAACACACACATAAGATCTTATTTCGGAGATAAATTTATGAAATATAATTCATTTATTCGAAGAACATTTTTAACAGCTTTTTTGAATTAAGATTTGATTCTATGTGTAATACAAATTACAAAGACGTAAATCGGTGTAAAATTTTATAATACTACAGTGCGTCATAAATTAGTTTCAAAATTAACAAAAATATTCTGAAGCTACTTTCAACAGAAATTCTTAATTATTTTTAATTCGACATTCATATTATAATGACATCAAAGGAGTGTTTGCTTTCACTTACAGCTAAAGAAATGTTTGTGTGGATATCATTTGAAACTCTATAGACACACTTTTTTAAATGAGTTTGATTTAAAATAATATAGCCTTGGTCATTCATTAGTGCATTTATATGGGAATATCTGAGAGTCACACAGAATGAGAATATATTCTTCAAATCAAGAGAAAACTACCTTGTGACGCAGTATGGATCAGTTTATGTTATTCCGAACGATATTTTTAGTTCTTTCCAGTGACCTCCAGTGTAGTTATTCATTGTAATTAAGGACATATACAGGGTATCCTAAGATTATTGGGACATACTTTAAGAGGAAGTAGGGGACATCGCAAGGATTCAGTAACCCATGGTCGGAAATGGCATGGGAAATTATTATGAGACCCAATATTGATATCATCTGAAATATTTTTTGATCAAAAATATTACATGTATTGTGGTAGATAATATATGGAAAAGTTACAAAACATGTTCAATTACCATTAGTACAGATTCCTGTCCATTTCTATTCCACCATCCATGGAATGGTGGACTCTCTCAAGTACACCTGGATTGTATATTTGCAACAGAACAAGCGATTCTTACAACCAGATCCATTTCGGAATTCATAGGTGTTTTATGCACAGCAATTTGCAATGCACTCCAAAGAAATAAATCCATGATGCAAAAAATTAGAAGAATGTAATGGGCAGGAAATAGGTCCACATCATCCAATCCATCGATGACCAAACACCTGATTTAAATGTCCACGAACACATTTCCATAATTGGGAGGTGCTCAATCATGTTGAAACTGACACGTGGGGTGCAGAATCAAGTAAGCTTGGTAGCAAAAAGTATGAGATAATCTGTAGATGTTAGGGGTGCTGGCAACAAATAAGGCCCGAATAAGAGGTCACTGACACCTCTAGCCCTACCCTACATTGAAAGACGATGTTGGAAAGCTTGAGATATCATACCATGGTGATTCTCATGAGCACATAAATGACTATTGCAATGGTTGAACACACCATCTCGTATAAAGCACGCTTCATCCATAAATAAAAAGAAAGATGGAAAATACTCTTTTTAATGGCATTGGTCAAGATACCACCATGCGAAACGCACGTGCACAGAATAATATGTAGGGAGCAGTGAAAGTACTTTTTGAAGATAGTATGGATATAAACCTTCAATTTTCAAAACACGATGAACACTACTTTGAGATTCTCCTACGACAGCAGCTTCAGCTCGTACGCCGGTACACGGATTCCTTCGAACGGTATCCGACACATTTTGTTCCAAGCTGGGAGTTAGAGTCATTCGTTGCCCTTCCTCATTATGTCTATTACATCGATTGATTCATATTCACGTAAATTGTGTTGTAAATTAGTAAACATTTGGCAGACCGGTGAATTTCTTTGTGGGTACTTGTCTTGATACAATCTTTCTGCTGCTCGTGCACTTCCTTCTGCCAATACGTAAATCAGGTGCAGCTAGTGTATCTCCCATCTCAGTCTTCGTTAAACGTTCCATACTCATCTGCAGTCGACGACAGATCGAATGACGATGGTAATGCAGGTAATTCTGTTTAATCCATTGCTCTTGTGAGATACGCCACCTTGCGTCTATTGAAAACGTTTCACACCATGAGTTGCTTTGTCTACCTGAATCCTTGTAATGTCCACTACCTCCTCATAAAATTTGTCCCAGTAATTCCCTGGGAAATCCTGTAGAAAGCCATTTTTCTACAATTCTTAGATTTATAATGGTGAAAATAAGTTTAATACTTCATATTTATTACTTCATATTTATACACTGGCACTTCGTTCTCTTTTAAGACTATTTCTTGTTTTGTATCCTTTTTTTTAAAAAAGTTATGTGACGAAGAATTTATACAATAGCAAAACCAAATGCTTCTTAAATGGCTCTAAGACCCTTTACTCTTTACTTATAGATTTTAATGAAATATTCATGAATATATTGTGTATCACGAGGAAACACTTTTTTACCGTTCTTAAAATAAATCTATTCACTTCGAATCAATTTTTGCTCAAATAAACTTTCGCCGTTAGAGATTTTCAGCTCATTAAATCAATATTTTCTAAAACATCAGAGCACCTTTTATTCATGCATGAAGAGGCGTCGGAGCTTTAACTAAATGTTAGAACTCCTTCGAAAGGAGAATAAAACTCAGACATTTTAAATATTAAAGAGGGTTTCTTAAATATGGAGTGTAAGATTTCTATATATATAGGACGATGGAAAACGAAAGGAAGTAAATAAAATATCCCTTCAATAACAATGATTAATATCTGTTATAAAATTATATAAATAGGTGGAATAAGCTGTGCGCGTAAATAAACAGATTGTATTCTTTCTCAAAATATAATTATTAATTTAGAGAACTTCATTCCCATATTTTTAAATTAGAATAATATTTTAGGCTAATTTTTTACTGAAAGTCTTACACAAAAAATGTTTCAACATTAATAATTTTTACAAATACTATTGTTTGAAACAGATTTTGTTGCAGTAATGTATGTTATTCAACACGTTTTGTAACTAATCAATTCAGCGCAAGCTTTTCAAGTTATATATTTATCACCCAAAAATGTTTCAAATGGTATACTTTTCTAAGTTACTAGTCGGAATTATTGCATTACAAATAATACGGTGTGGGTTTTTTTTCTTTTTTTGTGGGGTAGATAAATAATTATCACTACATGTGTGAAATGTAAAGATGTGCGAGTCCATTATTTTTATTCAACGTCTAAATTTTCCAATCTATAGAAAAAAAAGTGATTTATTGTATTATATGTTTCTATTAATTGTGGTTAATTTTTACTGAATTTTTTAAAACGCTAACAAATATAGATTTTTTTAATTTGTAGATGGAACAGAATACAAATGTCGGTTTTCAGTGACTTTCAAAATGAGCTTTCATAAGCTTCCTTCAGTACACTAAATACACTCAGGAACATTGAAAATAGCGGCCCAAGAAGGAAGCTAAGTACAATCGCGAAACATTGCAAATAAGTACAGCGTAATGTAATATGCGAAATGATCCAAGTTTTGTGCCAATACACATGCTCATACACGACGAGGTGGTGCTACAATCAGGAAGAGGGTGCTATATAAGGTAGCGCAAATTCAAAGATTCATAAACGTGATGATTACCTGCTGATTGTAGGAAGACTTTGGTAAGCGAAACACGCCATGTAAACGTGCTAGAAGACATTTCTCACAGTTAAGCGAGTTTGAGAGAGGCCTGATGATCGGGATGAAAACTGCAGGCTGGTCGACGTGCCGTGTTGCTGGCCAGGTGGATCGTTCGAAGTGTGCCGTTAGAAATTGTTGGGAGCAGTGGACACGAGAAGGTATCGACGCGTGGAAAACCGGGTCTGGAACGGCCAGGAAGACCACGAGGAGAAAGGATCGGAGGATCGTACGGCAAGCTCATGTGGACCCCACAGTGCCTCGTTCAACGATACGAGCAGACGTAGATGTAGCAATTGTTCCACAAACAATTTTCAGACACCTTGCAGAAGCAAAGCTTAAATCCAAGCGCCTTTTCCGTGTACTCCCTTTAACACCGGAACATCGGCAACTGCGTCTACAGTGGTGCCAAGCCAGATCAATGTGGAATGTCACACATTGGCAAAAAGTTGTGTTTAGTGATGAATCTCGGTTGGTTTGGGGGACAGAGGATAACCGTGTACGGGTGTGGAGACACCCTGGTGAGCGGTACAATTCCCCCCACACTGCTCTACGTCACATTCCCCGCACAGCTGGTGTAATGGTCTGGGAGGGCCATTGCCTATGAAAGCCGGTCCACTTTAATTGTGATGCGGGGAACCTTAACGGGCCAACGTTACGTTGATGATATTCTTCGACCCCATGCAGGACTTTTCCTAAATAGTCTCCCTGGGGCAATTTTCCAGCAAGATAATGCTCGTCCGCATACAGCAAGAGTTGCTCAAGACTTCCTACGTCATTTTCAGACTCTTCCATGGCCGGTCCGCTCCCCCGATTTGTCCCCTGTAGAACACGTGTGGGATCAGCTAAAACGGCAGCTGCCATCGTGTCATTCTGTACATGATTTAGAGTTGCCTGTTCTCGATTTGTGGACCCATCTGCCTCAGGACAACATAAAGTGTCTAATCAACTCAATGCCGGACCATGTGGCGGCATGTATTGCAGCTGGAGGTGGTCCAACGCGCTAATGAAGTAGCCTAGTATTTGTGTCGTTGCACACCCTATACTCGTTTAATTGTCTTGTTTTTGAGATCAAGTGAATATCTCTCATCTGTATCATTATGTGTATTAAATTTCATTTCAATCCGATGCTTTCTTCTCGGGTCGCTATTTTCAATGTTCCTGAGTGTAGTTTTATTTTGAAAAATAATTTATTTTGAGTTAAGGTCACTTTTTAAAGCTTCATGAAGGCACCACAAACAATCAGATAAGGCAGTGCTTCTCAAACTTTCAATACTGGCGCCCCCTTTTCAATCGCAATTTTTATCGCCCCCCTTATACATTAATAATATACTGGATGCAATAATAATGCTCTTTTTTGACGCTAAAGCAACAATCTTTACTATAAACCGTACAAATTCATGACATAAGTATTAAATTTTGTATATGTTACTTTTAAGCAAAAAAATTAAGTAATAGGATAATTACTATGTTATTTTTCCTATCTCTAATTTTTAAATTGGAACATATTGCAAAATGCGGTGGCTAAATTAGAAGACAAAATATAGATGTCAGCTTTTTTTGAAAAAGAACTCAGAGGGTCAATTTCTAATCATAAGCATTCCTTTGAGAAACTAATAATTCCTTTGAAAGCTAATACTGATTAAACTTGTTCTTAATTTAGTATTAATTAATTAGTTATAAAATACTCTGTGCAGCACTGATACATTAAATGTACATCGGCTCAAGTACCCGCTCTTTGCACGAGTTTATTTAAGAAAAAAAACATTATTGATATAATCGCTGAATTGTAAGGAGAGTAAAGCCAAGTGCGCGACAATGTTTACAAAAATGTAATATAACAGTGATGAACTTTTTATGTTTCTAATTTTTTTTTTGATTATGGATCTGGATTTTGTTTTTTTTTCTCTGAAAGAGTAGCATTTTAAGTTTGAAAAGAAAACGTAATAAAAAAATCTCTCATCATGCGATTACAGCAAAAAAATAAAATGTTTTTTATGTGGCTATAGAATCAAAGATAGCTAATGACGTTTTGAAGTAGAAGCTTTTATTTTTTGATGACGTGATATCGCAGATGATATATATAAATTATATTAGTGTAAATGTGTATTTTTTTATTATGTCAGAAAGTATTTTGTTTTACTTCATTCTAGTAAATAATTTTTTAATCTTTTATTTTCGATATGTTGGCGACCCCCTTGTAGGTTTATCGCGCCCCCCAGGGGGGCGCGCTCCACAGTTTTAGAAACACTGAGATAAGGTATTAATTACGTAGATAAGGAGAACAATCGCATAAAACAATACAATGGCATTGAAACCTAGCCTCCTTATTGCGTGGAATACGTCATTGGTGGAAGCAAACGTCGAACTTGCTAGTCGACCTGGATGTTGCCTAAATCATGACTTTGAATGTAAATCTATATGTAATGTACTGAGAAGAAATGTATATCACCTGAAACTTTTCATGTGCCTTGACAATGTAAAATAATTTAGATTTTATAAAGATATCAAACAGAGTTAAACTCATTTAAGATTTCCATCTACTTTTTTTCTAATTAAAATTTTTTTTAATGTTTTTTTTCAATCCAAAAATATATTTAAAAAAAAAATGAAGGCTGACAAATGACTGTGTATGTGTAAATGGGGATGACCAGAATGAATAAATCATTTATTACTCTTTTTTACTTATGTAATATTTCAAAAAACGATTAAGGGTTTCAATTCAACTAATAAATTATCGGATAGCTACATTAATTTATTAAGTAAATAAATTATTTCATAAATCTTCATCAAAATAATGCCATTAACGAATATACCTAGAAAAATGAAAGCTGCATTTTCCTCAAACTCTTATGATTGATATTCTTAAACTTTCAGAGCCATTTTTTTAAAAAAAATTAAAAAACACACCGACTAGAATTTTTTTTTTTTTTTTTTTTTTTTTTTACCAAACTATTATTGGGGAAAATAAATCTGAAAAATGATGTTCCCATTTTTCGCTTCCTAATTTTTTATTTTATTATCTTTTTTGTTGTTGTTGTCGACTCAGTATAAAAGTTAACGAACAAAAAGTGTGCCTTAGATGTCACGCGACAGAAACCGTTTATGCGACCACGCATCGAAGTGTACATTAAAATTATAGCTCTTTTTGAAAGTTAAAATTTTAGATCCTTACGAAAAACACATTTATATTAATTGTTCGGTAGTTATTGCTATGTGTTCATTGCGATGATAAATAAAATTTATTAGGATGTGTAGTATTTTTCCCCAAGTTCAAAATACTATTGCGAATAGTTTGAGAATCAAATGAGTTAATCTGTAATAAAGCATGATCGAGAAAAAGTATTTAAATAATAATAATTCTTTTTCACTTAAAAATTAGCATGATGTTTATTGATGCATCAAAATTAAACCGACTCTCTAGATCACAAAATCTTATTGAATTTCTTAAGTTAAATGACAATTTTTTTTTCTGTACAAATCAGTAGAGAAATATTTTCCTGAATTAAAATACAAGCAGAAGGGTTAGTTAGGAAATCTCAAATAAAAATATAAAATTGAAAACACGGGTTTACTTTAGATTTCGCTGTAGAAAGTGTTTTGGTTCATTATCTTAGAAAAAACAAGGGATTAATAAATACACGATATTTATTTAACAATTTGCCCTAATTCATGTGTTATTATTCCCGTGTAATAGAGTCTGAGTGAAAAGTAATTAAATTTTAAAAGGTATTACACATACACACATATATATATCTGTGTGTGTGCGTGTGCGTGCGTGCGTGTCTGTGTGTGTGTGTGTGTGTGTGTGTGTGTGTGTGTGTGTGTGTGTGTGTGTGTGTGTGTGTGTGTGTGTGTGTGTGTGTGTGTGTGTGTGTGTGTGTGTGTGTGTGTGTGTGTGTGTGTGTGTGTGTGTGTGTGTGTGTGTGTGTGTGTGTGTGTGTGTGTGTGTGTGTGTGTGTGTGTGTGTGTGTGTGTGTGTGTGTGTGTGTGTGTGTGTGTGTGTGTGTGTGTGTGTGTGTGTGTGTGTGTGTGTGTGTGTGTGTGTGTGTGTGTGTGTTCATCAGTTATTAATAATATTTTTTTATCAAGGTAATTCTAATTTTTATTTTTATATTAAAATAACTACATTTATATTATATTTATTTATATTATACTAAGGTAACTTTCCAACAAATATAAAAAATGTTTGCCCATTTGCTAAGATTTGAACAATTATTGTTTTTGTTCATTTTACAAGCAAATTACTTGTAATAACCTTTGAATAACATTTATTGCTGAAAGGTGTTTTAAAAATAAGTTTACACAATAGTGAAGTTGCTTTCGGAAGTATTGAGAGATTTGTTTTCTCATGACGAAAATATTTCTGAAGGTTGAAAGTTTAATTTATTTTATGAAATACATAAGTCATAGCGGATTTTAAATCAACAAAAGAAACATGCATAACAAATTTCCTTACTCTGGATCTAGTGCTTTGAAAATGGAATATTTTTGATAAATACGCTCCATTAACTTCCAACTCCCCCATATAGGAGTCTATTTCCGTAAACTCTATCATTAATGGATCTCCATTCAACAAAAGAAACATGCTTACCAAATTTCAAGTACTTGGGTCTAACAATTCAAAAACAGAAATTTGTTTTTGTCTACAACATTCTTTTAACCTTGGCAACCACTTAGGGTGTGAATTTTCCAAAATCCTTCTCTCTGAAAGAAACATGTCTACCAAACTTCAAGTCTATAGATTTAACTGTTCAAAAACGGGAATATTTATCTATAATGCCCCTTAAGCCTTCGCAACATCTTTGGGGGTCAATTTTCGCAAAATCCGTTCTTAGGGGATGTCTCCTTTTTAAAAGGAACATGCCTGCCAAATTTCAAATCTACAGGTCTCATAGTTCCTGCGATATCATGGTGAATGAGTGAGGAAAGGTGTGAGTCGGTTTTCACCTTTCAGTTTAGCCATAATTGGCTCACTCACACACCCGAAGCTCAAATAAAGTGTTCATTCCTAGATTTTAGTAGTAAAGAATTTCATTGAAATTACGTTTTTTTCAGTAGAATAATGCCATTTTTATCATTATTTGAATATAAAGAAGTTTTTAAAAAAAGTTACATGTGATGAAAAATATTCATTTAATAACGATTTTTAGAAATTATATAAATGTATATATAAGATGTATTATAAAAATTCATATGCATTATATTAAATTAAATCAAGTTATCAATTCCTTTAAATTTCTCCCAAATCTTTTGTAATTTTTTGGAAAATACTGTAATGTAATCAATTGTCAATTAAAAATTGTTTTAACTGTAGTTTAATAAAAATATCATTGAAAAGATAATTATTATTTTTTGCGTGGTCAATGATATTCATAATAGTTACAAAATTTATGAAATATATAATTATAGAGTCAGAATAGGCAATATTCATGTCCTTCACCCCACAATGGTTAATGCCCCAAACTTCATTTTATTTTAGATACCATGTTTTGGAATCTTGATTTAATCTATAAAAGTTGTAAAGAATAATAAAAGCCAATGTATATGAAATTAAATAAAACTTCGAAATCCTTTTGAAGTGTTTTTAATTCAATTTTTATTAATTTCCTCCTTTGATGTTTCATTAGAAGCTATTGGTATGGAACCTTGTAATTGTTTTTAAGTGTGGTGTGAAAGTTTGGAGGTAGAGATGCTCATTTGTTCTATTAACTCCAATTTAAAAACCCTAAGTTTGCTGAAGACATTCTTCATACAGATTAGTTATATAAACTGAAATTGATATCTTTATAATCTGTATTCAATAAAAAGAAAAAAAATTTTAAGTTTTTTCATGTGCAACAAAATTATGTTCTGTTTCGTATCACTGTAAGTACTCGTGAATATGCTTTTCATTAATCTCCCTATGAATAATATCTAGTATTACTTTTATTAAACCTAAATTTAACTTTCGTTTCTCTTTGATCAAAATCATTTTCTACATTAGCTAAGAAATAGTTATAACTAAAATTTTGAACTGGAAGCAAAATTAATAATCGTGTTGGTTTCTCATTTGTAATTTTTCAGAATGGTTTATAAACTGAGCATCACCAATTCAGAATTCGCGATGAATATATTGTTTTTATTGTTAAGTTTTTAAGTATTAACAATAAAATGTATCATGCAGCATAAAGGCTCCTGGAAATATTTGATTTGTTCAGATTCTCTCTTTCTTCCTTATTCTCGACAAAACTACAAAAATTTCATCTTTCTTTCTATCATTCTTCCATCATTCCATCATTTCTTCTTTCTTCCTTATAAACTCTACAGAACATTTCATCTTCCAATAATATTTTAATGAAATTCAAAAGAATCTTAAAATTCTTAAGGATTTAAATATCCATAAATATCCAAGTTTTTTTTTCTTTTGTTTATCAGCACACTGCAATATTTAGAAATGAAAGGGGTGACTTCTTGGCAAAATCTGCAACCAAACGGGGGATAGAAATTTCAGTCAATATTCTGAAATCGTTCTACAAAAAAAAAAAAAATTGAACACAAAATATGTTCACCCTTTGGAACACCCAGTACACGCAATCAGCTCCCTCTTCTATGACGAAGAAAGTTTTTCTAGCCATTTCACAAGCTGATCTCACTTTTTTACTAATTACAAAATCACTCAATTCCTTACTAGTCATGGTAATTTTAAAGTGTACCTCAAAAGATTTAATCTACGTCCCTCCGTGATTGTAATGTTGTGAGGGGAGCAAAGTGTTGAGTATCTTATCCTCTTTTGTTCAAAATTTTAAAAAAGAGAGAAAATGCCAGAAAACCAACTGGTTTCCTAATTTTTCTCTACTTGTTCAAAGTAAAGCTTTGTTCATTTTATTTTATATCCTCATTGATTTGATTTTGTCACTTTCTGAAAATTTTTCATTTTTCTGTTTTTGTAACTTGATTGTATTGGTTTTGTTACGTAAATGTTTTTTGTTTTATACTGTATTTTTGTCTTTGTAACTTATTTGTTTTTGTTACTTTATTATTTTGTAACTTTTTTCTTACTAACTTTTTATTTTATTTACATTATTTTGTTTGTTTTACTTACTTCTTTAAGCTCCTTGTGATACTTGTGATGCATGGAAGCTATTTTATGTCTTCAATAAAAAAAATTATAATAATAATCTAAAACAACTAGCTGGAAGATTCTTTTAGACTATTATATATTTAACTGTCTATTTCCCCAATGAATAATTTTCCAGACATAAAACTTTGAGCCATTGTTAAGTTAATCGTTCATTTCCCGTCATGTTCGAAGATTCTTTTGTTCCAACCCCGTTCCAGTAATTGTCTGAAAGATTTATATCGTCTGCGGTTCTCTTTTAATCTCTAACTGAAGAATTTTCAACTCCGTGGTGAAAATCCCAGCGACATTGAATGGATCAAGTTCCATTATCTGAGGAAAATAGAAGATTAATTAGAAAAGTGAGCGGTCGTTTTAAATATGAAAGGATATTTGAATGAAACATTTTTAGGTTTATATTCTCAATCCAAAGAAAGTATTGAGGTAGGTATTATCAGAAATTGAGAATGCGTCCATAATTTCTTTAAAGGTTTGAAAAGATTTGAGAAATGTCTGCATTCAGTGAACAGATTGGCTTGTATTTCTTGTGAATTGCAATTCTCAATTGAGCTTCAAATAGAAAATTAAACATTTATGCAATCTGTGAACCTTTAATAATTCATTTTTTCTGTATGAAAGAACTTTAATTATTCAATCAGAAAACAAGTAATTAGAATTTCGAATGCTGTTGTTACAATTCTTCATATTTCCTAAACGAAAGTTTGTTAATATCAAGTTATACACAAATAATATATTTTCATATTATTGATATTCTTTTTTATTACTATTACATTTAAAAGATACTGAACTTTATTGAAATCGTTTGATTCAAGTTAATATAAAGAATATATACAATCTTCATAATGGCGTACTACAATGAAATGTTGATGTTCGTAAATCTCTAATTAAAGTTACTCTTATCGTTATAAAACATAAATACTTGATAAATATTAAAGAAAAAGTTGAAAAGATATATTAAAATATAAAACATATAATAATATGTTTAATCTCACAAGCACAATATATATTTTAAAGCAAAAACTTTCGCTCTATTTATATATACACTACCGTAGCTTTCTCATTTTTTACGTATACTGTCTTCTTGTATTTATATGTATTGCTTTACTTTATTACATTTATGGCAATTTAATATATAAGATGTATATATATATATATATATATATATATATATATATATATATATTAAGTGTTGCACTTTTGTAGAGTTAAGTCATTTTTAATCACACTTATTAAAAAATACATAAAATATTTCTTTTGACATTACAATGAATACTCCACAAAATCCTATACATTTTTACCTATACTCTTTCATTCATTTTTTATTTGTCGAGTAAGATGATTAGGTGGGTTCTAAAATATGCAGGATTTAATATAGAATGAGAACATCGTTCTGGAACTTAAAATGCGGAGACTGACGTTTTGTCGAGGAACCCGGTTGAAAGTATAAGAGAAAAAGTTAATTGTGCAGTAATCAGGGATTTGGTGCTTTTGTCGCGTGAACAGTTAATCGAGGAGCAAAGAAAAGACCCGGAATTAGGTCGCATGTATAGATATCTGGAAATCCCAGAAGATAATTCGGTTAATACGACAATATGTGAGAATTGGTTCCATGATTTCCGTTTAGTTGAGGGCTTGTTGTTTTATGCGAAATACGCAACGTCATTAGGAGAAATGCGAGTGTACATTCCCAAGTCTTTAAGAAATGAAATAATGAGGAAATTTCACGTCAATCCCACAGCAGGTCATTTAGGACGCTTTAAGACTTACCATAAAATAAGATACGTTTGTTATTTCCCGTATATGAGAAAATTTATTGATCAATATATCTCTACATGACATATGTGCCAAGTTAAAAATTATAAAAACGATTTACCTGCTGGTCTATTAATTTCGATTATATCAAATTATCCAAATGAGATAGTTTCGTTAGATTTATTAGGTCCGTACCTTGCATCGAGAGGGAAACGTAACCAATACGTTCTAGTAATTACGGATAATTTCAATAAGTGGGCTGAAATCATACCCCTTAAAAAGGCCTCGGCTCGAGTAATAGTGGATACTTTTTTGATAATTATATATCGCATTTATCGCATTTTGGAGCTCTAGTAAAATTAATTTATAACGGTCCCCAATTTATATCCGATATTTTTGAACATTTGAGTTATAGATTAGGCAAAGGTATGTGAAAACTGATATATAGACCTCAGGCAAATGGAACCGAATGCATGAATCGCGATCTTATGGAAATGATTGCAAATTATGTGAATGATCAACACGATACGTTGGACCAGTTCTTGAATGAGCTCGCTTATGCTATTCGAACGGCAGTGAAGGAAACGACGGGAAAAATCCCTGCAAAATTATTTTTAGGTCGAAAATTGATTAACGCATTTCAGAAATTAGTGATGGTATCGGAAGGAACTGAATCTGCTGTAGGGGATATTGAGAGATTGTTTGATGAAGCTAGATGAAGCACAAAGTGTAAGCATAAAAATTGGGCGAAATATTATGATAGACGCAGGCACGATGTGCAAATTAAGGTGAATGACTGGGTCTTGATAAAAACGCATCCTTTAAGTTCAGCAACAAAGAAAACGGTAGCTAAATTTAAACCAAAATTTGAAGGTTCTTGTAGAGTGTTAGAAGTAAAACACAATAATTTAGAGATATGGAGATTAGGAAAAAGATTAACAGTCAATGTCGATCAAGTTAGATTATATCATCATAGGAAAAGTGACGAGATGGAGATAAGAATCGGTAATTCGGATAGCAATAGTTCACGCCATAAATCGAGTAGTTTTGAAATCGAGTAGTTTTGAATCGAGTAGTTTTGAATCGTACAACGAAGATCAAATGAGTGGCAGTATGGTAGGAAAAAGGGATCTGGTTTAAAGCGTGAGTTAGAGGAAAAAGGGATGAGTTTCAAGGCAGATGAGTGTGAGAGGCACACAAGTAAGACCGCTAAGTGCGGACCACTTATCAGATCACCACCTGTTTCTTAGTCAGAACCAAATAGAAAGCTTAAAATCGGTATGAAACAGACTCTTGCGTACAAACGATCGCTTTACAATGGGTCTGGAGGACCAAAGAGGACAGAGTTGATAAAAGAACATTGTCTTCCAACAGTAAGAACAGCCTCAATTTAGAAAGAAAGCCCGAAAAGAGGAAACAGTAATGCTAAGTACCAGTGAGTACAACCTCAGATCAAGAAGAGAAGCAAAACTAAAGACCAACCAATGAGAAGAGGACACAACAAAGAGAACCAGTTCGAGCCACAAAAACCCGAGAACATCACTACAGCCCCTACATCAGTGTTTCTCAAACTGTGGGGCGTGCTTCCCTGGGGGCGCGGTAACCCTGTGAGGAGGGCGCGAGCATACTGAAAATTAAAGAATTAAATAATAATTTTTTGGAATGAAGTAAAACAAAATGCTTTCTGACATAATAAAAAATACACATTTACACTGATATAATTTATTTTTATCATCTGGTGATCATCAAAAATAAAATATTCCACTTTAAACGCTCTTTAGCTATCTTTGATTCTATAACCAAATAAAAAAAGACATTTTGTTTGCTTTGCTGTACGATGAGAGATTTTTTTATTACATCTCTCTTAACCTAAAGTATTACTTTAGCCGACCTTCGAACTTACTGGTATGGTTATCTTTGTCGTTTTTTTAGGGAAGTTGTAAATATATGTAATATATTTCTGTTTCATCTTTTTCCATGTGAAAGAGTTTTATGATAGATGGATAAGCATATTGAGCACTTTGAAGAATTATTTGGCCAAGATTTATTTTTGAGTAATTAGAAACATATAATGCATAATGAAAAACATTTTACAAAATTATTGCTTAAAACACATGCTACACTTTCCCCTAAAACAATTTTGTGGTTTTGATTGCAGTTTTGTGCTACTTATTATGGTTTATAAATCTAAATGAGCAGAATATTTTAAAAAAATGGGCATCTGTGATTCCCATTGAAAGAAGCTGAAATTGATCAAGCTATTGAAGAACCTACTGAAATAATGCATATTAATCAAGATATATATATAGCGAAAGTAAATATGAGAAAAGCGTTAGACATGAAACGTTTGAGTTGATTTGAAATTTTCAAATGCTACCTAAAGATCTCTATGAAGAAAACTATGAGGCCATAATGTAGCACTTCCCCTTGTCAAAAAGACACAAGGAAGAAAAAGTTCAAAATGCTATTTGTAGATCATCAAACTATAAAAAAGGAAACAAAATATGACAGTTTTGCTGTGGAAAATAACATTCCTGTGTTAGCGAAAAGTGTCTGTGATTTACATCCTTTATTAAGGACACGCAGATTTGCAACATTTTCCTTAGTTTTATTGGATTTTGACTAAAATTTTCAAAGAAAAATTGAAATATTCTTAAAATTAGTTAAGTATATTTCCTCTTAATTAAAGTATTCACTGGAATTTTGTGGTTTTTATCGTGTATAGTAAAAATAATTATAAAATAACTTATAGATTTAAAACAAACAAAAAAACGCGCTTTTACAGTGAATCGAACTAAAATTTTTTTAAAAAAATGAAAATGTTACTTAAAAGTATCATATACAAAATTTAATACTTATATTGTTAATTTGTACGGTTTATAATTATGATCGTATTGTAGCTTTAGCGCCAAAGTGCATTATTATTGCATTCAATACAATATTATTTTTAGGGGAGAGCGATAAAAATTATGATTGAAAATTGGGTCGCCAGTAGTGAAAGTTTGAGAACCACTTTTCTACATCGAAGAGCAAGCAAGGTCAATCAGCAGGAATACCAGAAGAAGAAGTAGTCAACAACAGAATTGCCAGAAGAAGAAAGGAGGAGCGAACAGCAACAGTTCCATCTCCCTGGAGGTCCTAGTAGGAGACGTCAACTACAAGTCATAAAAATCAGGTTGTGTGTGTGTGTGTGTGTGTGTGTGTGTGTGTGTGTGTGTGTGTGTGTGTGTGTGTGTGTGTGTGTGTGTGTGTGTGTGTGTGTGTGTGTGTGTGTGTGTGTGTGTGTGTGTGTGTGTGTGTGTGTGTGTGTGTGTGTGTGTGTGTGTGTGTGTGTGTGTGTGTGTGTGTGTGTGTGTGTGTGTGTGTGTGTGTGTGTGTGTGTGTGTGTGTGTGTGTGTGTGTGTGTGTGTGTGTGTGTGTGTGTGTGTGTGTGTGTGTGTGTGTGTGTGTGTGTGTGTGTGTCGTTTCATTTTATATTCTTTCGAACAAGTGGTCGAAATAATTATATCAAAGAAACAAGTCATGTTAGTATGTTTAAAATTTACCTCGTCAAGCTAAAGTTGACACTACAATGAGTGCATTTTTCTAGAAGATGAAAAATGAGCTTTTGACTTGTAAATTTTTTTCAAAATTTGGGAGAAAACATTTGTAAATATGCATTTGTTTAATTCTGTGTATGACTTCGCTGAGATGCGACAATTCCTTCGGTTGTTTGTTTTAAAGGTTTATTGAAAAATGTTTTTAATTGTATAATGTATATATATATTGTTATATATTGATTCATATTAGTGTACATCTGGTTTGCAGGAACGCGGCGTAGACAGACTATTAACAATAACACTCACAGCGCTGCGCTGCGCGATTAGTCGAGACATTTATTGAAAAAGCCAGATGAGGTGTATATATGAAAATTAGTTGTAATTTAAAGGTGGTATATAATGTATAAAAATTGTGAAATGTAATGGTATTATGTGCAAATTGTTATTACACGTGACTTAAAGAATTTTATTTCAGGGTGACTGACCCTGAAATCTTGAAAGGAAGCACATTTTTTTCAGACATTGTAAATCCGACAGGATGGAAAAAACATATGTTAGACAGAAGAAGATTGTAAAAAGAAGCAGATTTTTTTTAAAATCACATTGTAAATTCAACAGGATGGAAGTGACATGTAATACAGAAGATTGTATTAGTTTTTAGGTAGAATTAAGTTAGTTAAGGGGGGTGTGCCCTGGTTTTTCCAACTAAGACGTATATGGTTTATTCCCGGGCCCATTGCCTGAATAGGGCACATCAATTTTAGTGTAAAAGATAATCTACCGTGATTAAAATACATAACTTATAATGTTGGCCTAGTTATTTGAGTAAAATTATTGTGGCTCTCGAAAGTTCAAATTAGAGAGGAATATTAAAGTTAAAATGAATAGTGAAAATTAAAGTTTAAGTTGAATATTGGGAATTAATGGTTAAAATAGCTATTCGAAGTTAAATTTAAATAAATGTTTTGAAAGTTAGAAGGGCATAAAAATAAAATTTATACACGTAATTTCTTAACAGCCATTGAAACCCTCGAATAAATCACGTTTTGCTTCTTGGAGGGGTTTGTGACGGGCTTACGCGTCTTTTCATTAACATAGCCTTTTAGGTTCTTTGAGGCCAGAATGAATGGCAACTCTTTTCCATCCAACCCAAGAAATAAAGCGTGAAGGAAAGATACAAATTAGGAAGCTTTTAAATATCAGAAGTTTAGAGTCAGCAGGGTGGCATTTAGGGAATGTTATGATAGTCCGTATCTCAAGTGTGAAGAGGTTTTGAGAGGTTAAGTGACAGCCAACAGAAGCTACCCGTGACAGAGAGCCCTTAGGTCAAGGTGCATACCATTGCACGCCAGTGAACCGCAATTTCAAATAGGATTATATAGACTGATGCTTCGTTGGACAACAAAAGGTAGGAGTGACTATTTAAATATTCGGATCTGTGATTGCATAGGAATTAAGTTTAGGCGAGTTAGTTATTGATAGTGGTCCAAGTTACGTTATTTCGGTATTATATTTTGTGTGTTTAGCCACCGTAAATTCTCTCACATATCATAATATTATCTAATCTGTTAAAGTTTTAAGTTAAGATATTAATAAAGTCATTTTAAGATCATAGCAGCTTCTAGTTCTTCATTTATTCCTACACCTCTAGCTCACGCTGATAATCAAGGAGAAGGGCACCGGTGGGGGGGGGTGCCCTTATAAATTCATAATTTGTCATAAAACAGGCATGAGGTTTTTTCAGAATTCTATATGATTTTTCACAGACTGTCATTGAAATATACGAATTTTTAAAGTGAAACTTCTTTGGGCTCGAGAGTGAATGAGAAATTTGCCCAGTTTTGTGTTAGGGTGAAAAAGAGAACGGAAAAAGGCTTCCCCCCCCACACACACACACATCCTCCCGAATCATAGCTATGATAAGGAGATAGCGAGCGATAAGAAAAGGAAGGAGCTGGGACACCACATGACTTGCGTCATATCCGAGAAAAAGTTGGATGATTGCCAAGGGGTTATCGGAGGTATTGGAGAGTGGGTACCTTTGCTACTCGTAATGAACTCGCGTGGCGTATTTTCATAGTTTTTATGTAACAAAGACGAATAAATGCACCCAAAGTTTTATAATTATATGGCTCTTCCCATTACGGGAGTCTCTAGGGCAGGGATGGCGAACCATTGGCAAGCACGCCATTTATAACACGAGGCACAATATTTTGGGCGTGCCACCGATCAAAACGATCAACCACGATTGATTCATCAATCAAGGAATTTTGAGAGAGATTTTCTCAGTTCAAAGAATATACAGAAACGCTCGAATTTAACATGTATCCTGATGTGACTTTATTTGATAAACTGAATTTGCCCTTATTCGATTGGTTGGAAATTGAAGGATTTGAAATGTAACTTATTGATTTCTAGTCTAGTTCAATGTGAATTCAAAATTTTATTGAAACAATGAAAAAGTTAGAATTGATTGAAACAGAAAGATTAACAAAGTAGTATAAGATTTGCGTAAAAACGCAAGTAACGAAATTTTGGAAACAATAAATTCGATTCCAGACACGTTTAACTGTTTGAAGAAGAACTGTTAGCTATTTTAACCACATTTTCATCGACAATGTCTACGAGTAATTATTTTCAGATATGAATAACATTAAAGACTCGCATAGAAATCCTTAGGCAGATGACTCCAATTCAGCAGGCATTATGCTGAAAGTAACATCTTCCCCAATCCTAATATTTGTTATCTAATCTACAACAGTAGAAATCACACTGTTACTTTATGCAATTTGAATTACACCTTTAACTAAAACATTTACTACTACAAAATACAAAATGTATTTTTCTGAAGTAAATAGTTTTGTGTTGTTAGTATTTAAGTTTGTTATTTTTCCAAAAATCACAATTATACCTCATTAAGCATTTTTTTTTAGAAAAAATGGCACGTTGACCCATAAAGCTTCGCCACACCTGATATAGGGCATTGTGTAAATGTCACTAATGTTTGCGCCAGAATCACCATGTAAAACGTCTTCTAAACAAACATAGTAACTTTTGCGAGTTTGGATTGTTTATATTATTAATTTTCATTTGCGTTGAATTATTATTAATTCCAGTCAGAATGCCCAGAACAAATGCAAAAGAGGAAAAGAGTTTTATGAAAGAAAAAAAAAGGAAAACCAACAGAAAGTCCAGTCGGAAGTCTATATATCACCAGGTAGTCTTGTCGCAATTGTTATCACCTTCATCCATAAAGTTTTAGTGCTGTACGCACCAGAGGCTGCTGCAATAATTGAATACGATGATGATAAAAGGCCGATCCTCTGAACTGGAGACTTTAATGTTAATTTGCTTCAGAAGCAGCAAAGCCACTCTTTAAATTATTGAAACGTACGTTGAATTTGGCAATGAAAACTGATGCTAGAGAAGGAACAACAAGAAACGAAACCACGATTGATTTCTCCAGTTTTCTTGATTGACTACAATCGAGGATTTTTATATCCTATTTTAGCTACCACACACCTATTGTGTCTCTTGGAAAATGACGATGCAGAAAATTGAATAAAAATATTACTTTCGTTCATTAAATAAAGTTCAAATTTTATTTAATTAAAGTAAGTTCCCCCAGCAGTTTAATATAATTAGATATATTCCTGCATTTACGTCTAACGTCGCCAAAGAAATTTCACTTCTATCGCGGGGCTTTCCACGTTTTCATTTTTTTTTTATCTTTTAATATACTTTGACAGGGGGAGAAGAGAGCTTCAACAATTCCTATTAAAAAGTTCCATCTTTCGTAAGACAAATAAGAGCGTTTCGTTTATCTACAAAACAGCGTCAAACTTTTAGCAATGGAAAGTGTCATTTCTAATCGCAAAGCACTTTCAAACATTGTCCCTTTTTTTCATAAATATTTCTTGACATAATATTTCGTGGAGTTATCTTGGAGCATTTTCAATGAGTCTAAAGCCTTTAAGGGAATCTATTTATCATGAATAAAAAGAAAATTAAAAGCTTGAATCTCAGAATAGTACGCTACTAGACGGGAAACAATCTACACACACATGCCCCATTAACTAAAAATTAAAGAAATTCTTGATTAAAAGCTTCATAAAATATCATCTGAAATGATTAAATATTTTCATTTATTTTGCATTTTTTCAATATATTAATGGAACACTTGATTAATTATATATCATATTTAAATTATTTAATAAGTCTTATCAGCTAATTAGATAAGACACAGAATCACAATGTAATATAAATAGCCAAAAAATGCATCAGCATATTCTTCTTATTACAAAATGGTTGTAAGTTTGCATATATTTCAAGCTGCCTATCTTACCCTTTATTTATTAACTAGCATTACTCGTTCCCTTCTTTGGGTATTTTCAGAGGCGGATTAAGTGGCCAGCGAACTTTGGCGGCCGCCAGGAGCCTCAAGGTTGATGGATTTCAGTTATAAATTCAATGTGCAACAAAAATATCTTGAACCGATATTGCAACAATGATGATTTCCCTGGACTTGAGTCATGTAGCAACCCAGATTTTCTAACAATGGACAAAATTCATGTAGTGCAGTTCTTCTCAAACTTTCCATATTTGCGACCCAATATTTGATCATTATTTTCATCGTACGCTTACAATAACAATGCGTTAATTTCAATTATACTATACTTTGACGCTAAAGCTACAATACGATTTTAACCTCTTAGGTATCACCCCGGCGTATATAAACGTCTCGCGCTCAGCCAGTGCGTCAATTGCCCCAGACGTATATATACGTCTTTATGAAAGCTGGTCTTTTCTGTGCACTTCTATCCATAAAACTATTCCGAAAGCTTTGGTCGGCAATAAAAGGACCTTAATAGATTAGTGACAGATTTACTTGTTTTAGTAGATTTGCTCATTTATTCTTTTTCTAAGCCCCCCCCCAACACACCACATGCACTCGCCGATGTATTACAAAACAATTGGATTGGGGAGAGAATCACGTAATTTTTAATTGGCATTGAAGAGATTAATTATAAATCATACAAATTATCAAGATAAGTGTTAGTTTTTGCATATAATTTTGTATATGTGAGAAGACCTTGGGGTGACTGTAATTATTAAACTTACTCTTAAGTTAGTAGTTAACTTAATATTCTTAATTTTGTTCTTAAATTAATTATAATTTACTTTGCGCAGTACTGATATATTTACAAGTGTATTATATCAGTGTAAATGTGCACTTTATTTTTTATTATGCCAGAATATATTTAGTTTATTTTGATTAAATTAACAATTTTTTTTAAATAATCTTTTGTTTCGACTTCCCAATATACTCTCACCTCCCTCGTAGGGTTATCACGCCCTCTAATGGGGTGCGCCCACAGTTTGAGAAACGCTGATGTAGTGTCATAGTCACATGGAAACTACAAACACGTGTTTCCTGCCAATTAGTCAATGTGCTGTTGTTGCCTACCTTTGTTTTATGCAAATTCTCTGAAAGGTATATTCTTGTTAACAATAACAATGTGCATAGGTAAAGAAACTGTACTTGATTTAAAAGTACAATATAAAAAATATTTTATTTATGTTTAACATGGAAAAACTTTTTGAAGGAATCGTTTATATTTGATCATCTTTATCTAATAATCAAATAACCAAAAAACTAAACTTAGTTTTACAAGTAGAACAGTAGGAAAAACTCTAATGCTAATTTTGAATTCAATAGAGAACACGTCCTGAATTTATCCCATTGTGCATTGTCAAATAATGTGTTGTTTATAAGCGTCAAATGTATTGACATATAAGTGAAAATAGAAAAATAGGTATGTTCATCATATAATTTTTTAATAGAAATATGCAATTTATGTTTTAATTTCTTTGGAAGGCTTAACTATTTCAAAGCGTTGTTTGTTTATATGCTAATCCCTAATATGAGAAACTTGCAAATAGTACATTTTCTTTAAGTATTTTTAAATTACACAAATCCTAAAAACTTTTTTTTTACCAACTGGAATCATTCGGGTAATACAGATATATATTTTCAGACTACCGCATATATAGAGTCGATCTTATCTATTATCAACTCTTCCAAACGGCAAATGGTTATACTTTATTGCAGTCTGTGACTATGCTACCTACATGATGAGTAAAAGAATATAGCTGCGGAAAGTGGGATTAGGTTCGGATTAGGATACTTTGCAAAACATGCTCGGGAAAAGGAAAGAGGTATTGGGTCCACCTCAGAATAAAAATGAGCCAAAAAACACAATCACTGGCTCCTTTATAACCAGAGTGGGTGGTGGGAAAACGCTGACTTCCTGAGTGCTTTGGTAAAGAAGGAAATGGAGATGAAAAATAGTGATCGTTGTCATAAATTCCTTTTTGCCCCTATCGCGTGAAATTGCGCAATTGTCTCTTATTGAACTGAGACCCGCTTGTCGATAAATAAATGCAAGGAAAAAAGATACGATGCAAACATTTATTATATTTAATTTTTTTTATGTTACAAATTATTTTCCACACAATTACATCTTGCCAACTGATTCGCGTGGTTGTTTTGTCGCTGGTCTTCTGTACCCAAGGTTGTGGGTCCGACCCCTGCCCAGCTATGTAGGGGAGCGATGCAAGTAAAATCTGTCGAGAGCTGAAACGTCCTCCCGTTGGTGTGGTGTGGTAGTTAGAAGATGGGGTGCCAGCTCAGATGTCGTCCACGTCACTTGACCATGGTTCAAAATTAAGTGGTCTGTTGCCAAAAGCCATCGTGTAGCTGAACAGTGCGACGTAAGTATTCACTCACTCACTCACCCGACCCCTTCTCAAGTTGGTGGATTTTCATGATGCAAAAAATTAACAGCGGTCATGTCGTATGATTAAACAGCATGTAAAAGATCCCTAGAGTGTCTGTTTAGCTTGGGGGCTTTCGGCAAAATTAAATCCTAGTACATGTTCGCTTTGTCAGAGCTCAGGTGCCTCCCTCTAGGGAGGAAACTGGGCTTAAAATATGCGGTTATTGGTATCCACCTATATGGTGCTGCACTAGAAAGAAATACCAGCTTCCGGGAATGTATCAGGTCTGCAATGGTAAAACTCCAATCCGCAGCCCATTAGAAATAAATCTTTTTGAAACAGCAATTAGAACGTTCTTTTATTTGATTCAGTATGTAAAGTCGTAATATTATAGGAATTAGTATAGTTTTTTAAATCATATGTTATAATTGATTTTTGGGTGTAAAAAATTGTTTTTATTTTTTGATTGATTTGTGACTCGTGGCATTTCCGAATTAATATGATGGAAATATATTTACAGAGTAGAATTAGAAAAAAAAAGCTTTAAGGCATTGTTAAAGCACACATACATAAAAAAAAAGAATTCGAGATTGCATATTTATTTTGATAAGTTAAATTAAAGTATGGATTAAGTTCAAGTCCATATATATTTTAGTTATGTAACGGAATAATAGTAATGTTGTTTTTATTGTACCAAGTTTATAAATTGATATGTTTTTGTCTCAAAAGTATCTTAACTAAATGAGTGCTGATGAAAACATTTACAGTTGTGCAGAGTAAAAAAAAGTGAATAAATTATTCGCAATCAAGTAAATTTGAGTTGAAGTAAATTTTGTGATAGTTAGTTTTCAATTTATCACTAATTGTATTTAAAAAAATATTTATCAAAGAGAAAAGAAAAAGGTGCTTTTAATTCAATAAAAAAATTAATTTTTTGTAAAAGATTCTTTTTAAATAAGAATGCTTTTTTTACTTTTTCTTAATGAAATAAAGCTTATATTTGCTAACATTCTACATAAAGTATATTAATTTTACTTCAGTGCAATAAATATTGCAGTCATTTATTGATCTATTTTGAGAAAACTAGAATATATATAATCTTTATTTTTGTTGCCTATATATTTTCAAAAACATACACATTAATAAAACGCAATTACAGTTTTGAAAGAAATATGATGCCACGAAAATACAATTTATCTTTCAGTACTAAATTGTACATTTTATTTATATTTAAAACAAATGTTTGATAAGATGATTAATTTGTTTACAAAACACATAGATAATTAATTTAATGCATTTAGCTGATTTTTTTTCTTGTGCTTCGGGTCTAAATGAGTATTATTTCGTGAATGAGTTTAATTTTACTCTTATAACTTTTACATTAAAAATGATTGAATAAATACTTTTAAAGAAGACATTAGTTCTTATACTTTCGGATCTATACTCGTTAAAAAATTTACGTAAGACTTGTGCTTCCAAAAAACTGTACCTCAGTTTTATTTTCAGTTGTATACTTGATAAATTATTATTCTACTAAATCCAATTAGGATACAGTCATTAACTATTTCTTATAACCGGAAGAAAAATTGAATTCACTTACGTGAAAATTGTAAAACTCTGAAATAATTAAGAAGAAATCAACAATAAAAAGGAATTTTTTCAACTACAATTTATTTCTCCTACAAAAGGTATAACTCGAAACGATTAACAAAAAAAAAATAGTAGAAAAGTTAGCGGAATAGTTTTATTGAGGTTTCAATAAAACAAAAGGAGAATTTAATGATATTAAACTACCAAATGGATTTTTTAGAAAGTAGTGTTTAATGCTATTGTCTGAAAGTAAAATAATCTTAATGAAATTTTTTTAAACGAAAATTCAAACAGTTAACACAATTACCTACAATGGAAGGAAATTACAATTACCATTATATTTTTCACGTATTTTAGTATCTTTTCTCATATAAATAAAATGATTGAGTGTAGTTTCTTGACCATGATATGCAATTATTTTTTAGATATTTTGTTTGATTTATATATTTGATTGTGTAAAGACAAATATTTCATCAATTTTTTGCATGCTTGTGTAAATGTAACAAATGAAATAATTATTTTGTTTTTCCATTACCTCAAAATGAATACTTTAATTTCTGAAAAACTACATTTCTACATGCTATTTAAGTTTTTTAATGCATATATTGTCTTTAAAAACGGAACGATGTTTTTAATTTCTTTTAAAGATTCAGAACGATCATTTATTTTAACAGGCTTTTATGATGTGTAGAACTAAGAATAATTTTACAATTAATACCTTTAATCAATGTTTGCTATATTTGTAGCCGAATTCATGTTACAAAGCAAAAAGGCAAATAATCATGTAACCCGTTCCAATTAAATTATTAGTAATCTAATAAACACCTGATAAATTTTATTCTCAGATCATAGTTCATTTGCTTGGATACAGAAGTAGTAATTAAATTTTAAAGATATTTTTAAATGAACAGATTTCGCGTACTACACATCACGAAGGTGTTGTAATGTAAAGAGCTCCCAACTATGCTTTTAACAAAATTTTTTCGCTTGTCCTACTGTTCTACAAAAAGTGATCACCTTGTTGAGATATACTGTTAAGATTACAGAGGAGGAATATTTTCGTAACAATGATGCATTTTGATTAATGGATGATGATGAATGATGATGCATTTTGACTCAATTTAAATATGGTTCTAGTTATTTCTAATACTTCATCCTCTTTTGATTTCATATACATATAGAACACAAAAGGATCTTTAAATTTATAAATTTTTTTAACGAAATATGTCACCAAATAGCGGTATATAGATTGTTTCTACGAACGTTGAAATCAAAAAGAAAAGGAGGGTTGTTAGTGATGGCTTCGTAAATTTCAACTATGGTCAAGGGACGAGGGTGACATCTGAGTTAGCATCCAACTTGTACACACCGTATCATTTTAAAGAGTTTAATTCCACCATGTTTAATATATATTAATCTCGTTACATGACTGGAATTTAGTGGCATCAAGACTAAATGACCTCCTCAACAGAAGAAAAAGAAAAAGAGAAAACCTAGATTTCGCAAGTATAAACATTCAAATAATTCTTTTACCACAACCGCGTACTAAACATACTTATGCACGGATGTAAGAATTCTGTAAAAAATATTCTCATCTGAAAAGTTGCATAACATGAAATAGTGCAGTTGTATTAAACAAAATATGTTTCGTATAAGGAAAGATAATTTTAAGATTGCTTTCAAACAAAGAAAAAATTGACCGCTAATGAATTATAATATGAAATAAACTATTTTATGGGGATTTTTAGATATGATGCTCCTATTAAGTTGAATACAAATAGAATGGGGCTTTAAATGTTAAAAAACCAAGTCTTATGTATTAAAAACATAAGCTTCTTTTTTTTTTCTTTTTTAAAAGATGTTTTTTATTTTTACATTTCTTATCATTCCTAATCAAGGAAATCAAAATTACAACTAATAAATAAAATTGCGGTTTTTAATATTTAAGCATTTATGAAAATCAAGGGCACAACAGTTATTGTAGTTATAATACTTAAAAAATTCAGATCACAGGCTTGGAAATATTTCTGAATATTTGTTCTCATAGTTCTTTATATTTAACACTAATCATATTTTCATATATATAAGCGGATATAATTTTCGGATTATTTTTTCAGTTCCAAAAACAGGGCATCCACTAAACTCGAAAAAAGTGCAGTTTAGGAAAACCAGATTTTTTTTAATCTTTTACCGTTACTCATGCATAACAGATTTTTATCTTTTAATTTTACCTTTATCTTTTAATTTTGAATGTTTTGTGTTTTGAATGGAACTTCCTTTTGTAAAAAAAGAAAAATGTTATGAATCCTTCAAAATCAATATCAAAAACCGAGTGTTCGACTGTTATGCAAAACTAAGAATAATCAAACACATTTCGTCACTAAAATTTTAACTACTACATATCTCCATCTATGTATACTTATTCAAAAAAATACTTAGTGAGTTACTTTGATTAAAAAAAAATATAGAAGTGCATGTAGCTCATCAATAGCTTTCTTCAGTTCTTTAATCCAAGAATTCTATTCAATTCGTTTATCAGACATATATTTATGACTACATGGATTTTTTAAAACTAAGAAAAAAATAAAACTTTCATATTATTTTTGTAAACAGACCTGTTTTCACTGTGCTAAATTTGAACCCTCCAAAAAGTACCGCTGTATTTTAATGACTCTTGGGAAATAAAAGCAAACACACATCCGTTTCATTCTAAAATCTCTTTATAAAAAGAAGTAGAGAAACACAGATTTTTTGTAGAATTGGGTGGAGAGTCTTGGCAGTTCTGGATGATTGAAGAGACAGTTGACATCGAAAAGGATGGAGAGCGGAAATGTTTTACTGCTATCCGGTTTGATAAAAATCATTTTCACATTCAAGATAAAAAATTCTACGCTTTTTCTTATACATATATATCAGACGTAACCCACTCTATTCAGTGGGTATTTCATGATGCTGTATGAGGAATTTTTTTAAGGTATTGATCCCAGAATTAAGATTTTGATTGCAGTTTAAAATAATCTTACAGCCCTCCCCTCTGGATTTAAAAAGGATAGGACTTGATTTTCCGAAACGAAAGCGTATTCATACTGCTGGCCACACAAAATGCAACATCCTGAAAAAAGTATGCAAACCATGTGAAATTTACTTCATGCGTTAGGGATGATAAAATCTACCAATCATTAGCATTATAACGCAGACGCACATTACAGGAGACCGTATCACCACCCACAAGTGCTATATAAAAAGAGAACAAATTGTCTATTTGAACTAAGGCAATTGTTTTTCCATGCGTTGATCAAGTTTCTCAATTTGAGCGAGGAAGAATAGTAGCCAATAGGAATTGCGGATTACCCTTCACAGAAATCAGTCAACGTGTTGGACGACACCAAGCAACTGTGATGCGGATCTGTCATTGCTGCATGAAGGAGAAAACGACGGACCAACGTGGACGATCACACCCACATCGTTGCCTCACTACCCATGATCACAAGTGGATTGCGTGCGTGGCAGTGATGAATCGTGCAGCCCCATCACGAATTATAGCAAATTATATTCAGTCTTTTACGCATCATTTGGTGTCCGCCATGCCATTTGACTCATTTTGCAGCAGAGTAGAATGTCCACAAGGCGTCCGTTGCTTCTTTTACCCTTGACTGGAAAACATAGGCATTTCTCCACCGAAGGGGCAATGAACGGCGGATTTGGGCAACGGAATGGAACGACATTGTATTTACTGACGGATACCGCTTCTGCCTTTAACATCATGATGGTTGGATTCAAGTTTGGAGACACCATGGAAAGAGGCTGCTGAACTGTTGTGTTATTCATCGCCACACTGGTCATGTTCCCGGTATCATGGTTGGGGGTGGTATTGGCATTCACTGTATCTCTAACGGTGTTTGCAGCGCACGCCAGAATAGCCTGCAGAGGGCAGAATTTTTTCCTACTTACTTGTTAGATATCGTTATACTTTGGACGACACTTCACGCAATATCTTTATAAATTATAACATATGTGTTATTTTGATGTATAAACTATATCAGTGTTTCTCAAACTGTGGGGCGCGCTCCCCTGGGGGGGCGCGAGCATATCGAAAATAAAAGATTTAAAAAATAATTAATTTACTGGAATGAATTAAAACAAAATACTTTCAAACATAATAAAAAATGCACTTTTACCCTGATATAATTTATAGGCCCGCGATATTAAGACATCCAAAATAAAAACTTCTTCAATACCTAATTAGCTATCTTTGATCCTATAACCAAATACAAAAAACTTTTATTTGATTTGCTGTAATCCCATGATAAGAGATATTTTTATCCCGCTTTCTTTTTAAACCTAACATACTACTCTTTCAGAGAAAAAACAGATCCCAGACCCAGAATCAAAAAAAAATTTAGGAACATAAAAAATTCATCACTTTCATTATTTTTGAAATACTGCGCATTATAGCTGTAATCTGTTTGACCTTCTAAGTTATTGGTTCAGTTAGTTATGACCCCTCTCTTATGTGTGTTTGTTTCTCATTTAGGGAAGTTGTAAGTAATTTATTTCTCTGTTGCGCTTTTTTCCATGCAAAAGAGTTGTATGATATTTGGAAAACCACGGAGAGCACTATGAAGGATTACTTGGCCAAGACATATTTTTATAAATATTCTCAACATATAAAGCATAACGAAAAACGTTTCACACAATTTTTTTAGCAGTAACATACATATTGTCATAATGAATATACTTTTTACCCGGAACTGGTCGCGCGGGATACACAGATTCTACACCGTTAATTCTGGCAAAACTGTTTATTTGTTACCAAAGAAAAATAGAAAAGTCCTTGAAAGTAGGTAAGTAAATTTTCTCTTAATTAAATTATTCACTAAATTATTCGCCAGGAATAACATGAAGCTCTTCATCCAGATTGCATACAAACAGTCGAGCGTGAGTGAGTGAGTGAATGTTAACTTCGCGCTGTTTAGCTACTCGAAGGCTTTTGGCAACGGACCCCGAACCTTTGATCTGGCACCCTCTCTCCTAACTACCACATCAATGGAAGGACACTTACTCACGACAGATTTAACGTGCATCACACCCTACACGGTAGGTCTTTAGAAGTACTGGGTTGAACTCATGACACGCCGGCTACGAGTCCGTTGTCTTGATCACAAAGCTATCGCAGCCTAACAACCAGCCGGGCAAGCTGGAGATAAAGGACTAATGATTTGGGGAGCATTTTGTTGAAACAGTATAGGTCTCTTTATCATTATAAAACGTAAAAGAGCTAGAAATTACTTATCCTATCCAGAATATGTTGTTAAATTATTAATAGAAGATTATTTTCCAGATTGTGATGAAATATTTCAGGACGACAATGCTGTTCGCTATCTAGCCCAAACCATACTTACTTGATGTAACCATATCCATGATTCACTTTATCATTTGACTATCAAAATGTTTAGATATTAGTGTAATCGAAAATCTGTGAGATGAACTGGAAATGCGTTTAAGAGAGTTGAATAGCCTTCTAAGAAAAGGCAAAAAGAACTAGAAATATCACTTCATGATGAATGGTCTGAAATCACTGCAAAGACATGCAGAAGCTTATTGCATCAGTACCACGCCGAGCTAATGCACTGTACAAAGAAACTGGTGGAAGCATCAAATATTAAATGAGATAACAAGTCATTTGGCCAGTATGTTTACATATTGGTGTCATCCATGGTTAATAAGTTTTTTTTATAAGCTAGACTACTTATTTTTAATAAAACTAATCTCAGACGAGCATTGGAAATCAAATAATGCGAGATACATGATCGCATATGTAAAACATGGGCATGTTTAAATGTGCCGGTAACTTTCGCCGGTGCATTCAGAGGCTATAGGGAACGTGGTTTCTGATAGTGATCAGTGTTCATTAGCTGTGGCTCAACGATATCATTTGAGGGAAGTTGAAATCGAAGTATAGTATCCAGAGAAGTTAAAACAGAAATGGAGGTGGCCAGGATTTGAGTATCTCTGACAATCATGTCAAGAGATTAAAGCAGTTTTTAGGAATGGATCAGTTCATAGGCAGAAAAGTCAAAGGAAACTATGGGCAACAACTGCAACCGAAGACCGTTTTCTGACATTGTCGGCTCAATTAAACCACAAAGAACGAGGACAAAACGAGAAGTGTCTTTTTCAAGGATTTCTCATTTTCGACGTACCGCCCCCCCACGCCACCGCCCAATTCTGCAGATATCTTTTCATTTTTTGTTTGTTATATAAAAATTGTAGCTAATGTGTGTGTGTGTCAGTCTAATATTAGGTTGCAACCTTTTTCGTCGAAATTTTCTGCTAATAAAGAAAATATTTCTGTTAAGGACAAAAAGGGCATGCCATTTGAAAAAAGAAATCCATTATTTTCTAATCCAAATTAAGAAAAAAAATTGGCTGTTGAAATAATTCATTGATTCGATGGTTTTCTACAGGTTACATGGAAAGGCGGAGCTTTGTTTTAATCGGGAAAAACAAAAATTCTTTAAATCATTAAATTTGTTAAATAGGGTTTCAGAGCAAATTGCGATCCAACTGTTTATACATATTACCGCAACACCTTTGATATTTGTTTATTCTGCAGTTTCAGTTTATTCATTACTGAATATTTATTCACCAAATTGCATAACAGCTACTATTGCACCATTTGTACTTGCACACTTACACATGCCTAGACTAGAAATAGTAAACGGAAATGAACAAGATATTTCCATTTATTGCTACGAAGCGCAAGGAATGTGGAATCGAAGAAAAGCGTTACTTAAGTGGCACTTCCTTTCGATTGAATTGTTCCCATTTCCGATTGGTTCCTTCTTTCGTGTCTTCAAGCAAAGACTTCGTTAGAAAAGGAAGTAATTTAAAGAAAATAGAGGACGCGGAAATGGCGCTAAGAAACGGTTGCTGTATTTACTGAAAATACATTGTTTCCATAAGTATTCATTCGATTAGAATTATCAAAACATTGCTACTAAGATTTATTTTGATGGGTATGAACTAAATGCATTTAAAATATAAAAAAGAAGAAACAATAACCCCTCTCCACCTATATAAGTGCTACTTACCATACAATACTGTAAAGAGATTTGATGAATATGACAATGATTTTTTGTAGATAGCATGATTATCAAATAGTGGAATATTTGATGTTTTAGTTATTATGTATGAGAGAATGCTAAAACATATTTCCTTAAAATATTACATATAAATTTTAAAATGGTTCTTTTAACACGTATTCGACGAAAATAAAAATTTTAATTTTAAATGTAGATAAAGAATTACTAATACAGTAAAATATGATTTGATATACTTTTTTTTCCTTCCTTTGCAGGTAAAAAGTTTAAGATTAAAAAGTTTAAAATTTTAAACAAATAAAGCATAAAAAGAGGTAACTTTATTGCAACACAACTCTAGCATTTCTAAAAAAGTTTATAAGAAAGAAAATTTTCGTAAATTCGATTTATTGTTATGGGGAAAAAATTCTTATAAGAATGAACACTCTCTTTTAAAATTGAAAGATTATTGATAAAGTATTATAAAACAATGTGGTGGGTGCTGGCGACTGACCTCTTAATTCTGAATCTCAATCCGTTAAGGAGAATCACACTTGGCAGTCCACTCTCAATACTTCCTTACTACGTCAACGTGAGGATTTTGGCGCAAAACAGATCAAATATACATAAGTTTTGTTTTTACGGCTGGTCCTCATTGACATCAGGACTTAAATCCACTACTTGATAACGCTGGTTACGAGTTCGTGACAGTGAAGACTAAGTTGCAACGGTCAATGAGCTATTTCACAGCACTTGGTATTAAAAAAAATTAATTTTTCAGAGTTGAAAGTAGGTTTAACATCAAAATCATCAAATCAACTTCAAACAGGTAAAAAAATTGATATTCTTCAATGACTTCAGAACTTTAAATGTTTTTTTTATCGATGAGTGTGTATGTTAGCTTTAGATGCTAGTTTTTTATAAGGTAGTATTTATTTCAGGATTACTAGGTTGTTTACTTTAAATGATTTAAAATACATTTTTATAAAGATTTTATCAGTTTTTTTTTATTTTTAGTTGGTTTTTTTTCCATTTATAGTGCCATATTTTTTTTTAAAAAAAGAAAAATTTATTTTTGAGCTATAGAAGTTAAAATTAATAAATTATTAAATCAATTCATTTGACAATATGACTTTATAAATTAATTTAATTGCAATTTAATTATGATTTCAAAATAATTTGAAAAATCGAATCAATTCATTATACAAATCTCTGTTACTGGTGGAAAGTCAATAAATAATTATACAATCTTTTGAAGAAATTGAACACATAAAAAGGTAAAAACTATGCAAAGAAAACGATATTCTAAATTAATGACGAAAGAATATATTTGGCTTCAAACATGAACAAACAGCACATGGATTCATAAGCATAATGTATCTTGAAGCATAATGGGAGACATCACCCATGAAACTACAATAACGGAAGAAAATAATTGACAGAAACATAAGGATTCGTGGCTAACCCGTACAAGGCTATAATTTTGAGGGGTAAAAAAAGCTTAGCAGAAACCAGATACAAAGCGAACGTTACATAAAAAAAAGTTCATTTCATTATTAAACAGTACTACATAGCAGGATAAAGTCCTAGATGAATTCTCTGTATTTAGGGAAGCATTCATAATTAATTTATACGGTTATTTCTGATGACGCAATTTAATGTTTTCTAATCTTCATATTACAAGGGAATAATATAATTAGTGCCCATTTATTGGTTAATTAATTCCCTCGGGGAAATACGGCGCCGATGGGAGGTTGTGAACTTTATTCGCAAACTAAATTCTATAATTCTCTCTGACTTTACGTTCAGCTCTGGTGTTAAGGGATTATTTTGAAAATATGTATTTGAGAAAGACAAATTAAAGTCCTATAGTTAATCGAAAATTGATTTGAGAATTACTGGTTGGATAGAAATATTCATTTTCTAATGGGAATATATTAAAATGCTTTTAATGACTTCCTGTTCATAATTAATGGTTTCAATGATTTATAGTACACACACACACACTCTCTCTATATATTTGAACTTATAGATAATTAAAAAAATTTCAAACCAAAAACTAATTTTTTCTCTATACGTATAAATATTGTATGAATAACATATAGTTAATTCTCCTTGATATCTCAATGAGTAAGACTCTCAATGAGTAGACATACCCATCACTAGTTCTCGAGTTTTGATTCCACTGAGTAAACATTTTTTTGATGTTAAATAATTGTATTATACACTCAACACAGTGGTAACAACTTGCATGTGCCGAAAACTATCTCAAGAAATACATTTAAAGTATGAATCTGTCTTCTGCTCCCGGAGTACAAGTTATGAAATTAAAATAACCATTATAACGTGTCTTTTTAAATAAACGCACGCACACATAAAACATTGTGTGCAAGCGTGAAAATGCTTTTTTATAATGAACCTTTGTATATGCCGCGATGATAGGTATTTCTTAATTCATAATAATTATGGTCTTTTTTAATGAGTTGTAAACTCGAAAAACTTGCAAAATAGGCGTTTTTTCATTCAAATATTTAATTTTTTGTGTCGCTATTCTTCAGCTACCACACCAAAAATGCTTATTTATTTATGAATGGGATGTTTTGACATCTTTTATCATTCTAGGAATCAGTGCATAAAGACATTTTTGTGAGAAGGAAGTTTATATAGAAAAATCCACATGCACTATCGAGTATACTTTTAAATAACGAGCATATTACACACTTGGCCATTTCTGTTACACTCATTTGACATTAAATCTTAAGATTTAAAAGAATGCGAAAACAAAAATGAAAACAGTTATTGATCGTCTCATTACCATATGTTGGCAATTGATTAAAAAAAATAACTCGGTGAAATATTGAGAGAAGGATATATTTTTTTTCATATCAAGCTAAATATTTTGAATGCTAAGCATATGAAAAAAAAAAATCTGGTGGAACATGTAAACGTTTCATGATATTCCGGCTTTTAGTTCATGTATTATACTCAGATTTTCTCAGAAATTTAACTTCAAACGGCATTATTTTCAATAAAACGAAGAGAAATTAAAAATGCGATTCCTATTTATTAAGAATTTTTTAATTAAGGTTAAAATGCAAAATCAAATAAAATTATAAAATTTTGCCTTTTAGAAAATTTTTTTTAAATATTTTGATTTAGCATGTTTAATTATTTTTTTCTCGCTTCTTATACCCTTGTATTCATATTTAGAACAATAACGTTACATTAATAAGTAAAATTTAAATAAAAATATCAAGAACAAACAGCGAAATCTTTACATTTTTAATAAATATATGTCCACTACGTACGCTTCTAAATATTTTCATCCCCCCTATCTTTAAACTTAGCTAGGGGAAGATAACTTGGTCAGTGAGTGTATAACGGTAACAAATGGAATGAAAAACTTTTTCGTCTTTACTCGTCAATATCTTTCTAACGATAACATATTTCTGAAAATCGCCGGGGAAATTGGCCTCATGCACTTCTATAACAAATTTCTAATTGTAGCAACATAATTATTAAGTTCATGGATTTGATATAGAGTTATAAAGCAAAAATTACTTTGTTGAAAAGAGGTCGTGGTTTTTTCCTTCAATGTTTTTTAAACAGTAATCCTCTCAAACGTGTACTCTATTATTCTAAATATAATTTTTTTTACAAATAACTTTATTTATAGCAGTGTAAAATTTCAAAAAATGAATATCGCTTTAAAAATGAAATTTTTGAAATAACTTTTTGTAATATCTCAAGCTGAAAATATAAGCCAAATTCGGGGGGATAAATAATTTACGCTTTATAAAAGATAAATAGAACAAAAAATTAAAAATATGTATGTTTATATACTGAATTATCAATGATACTAATGTATATATATTAATGGTGAAAGCCACACCAGTGATTTGTCTATGGGGCACCAAGCACAATCTGTGAGTGCAGTAGAATATGATCAGGAAAAGAAAATTAAAAATCACCTAGAAATACAAATGAATCTGATAATTTATGATTAGTAAAAAGTGTAGTTTTATATTAAATAATATTACCCCTCCGATGAAATTTAAGTCATTTTAGAAATTAATTCTACAAAAAAATTATAACACTATTTCAAGGTAATTTCAGATTCCTTAAAATGCATTGCATTGAAATGAAAAAAAAATTGATTTTCAAATCCATTTATTATTGTTAAGTGAATTTACACACAACAAAAATTTCGCATATAAAATTAGCTATTTAGAGAGAGAGAAACCTATATATATACACTGCTCAAAATAATTAAAGGATATTGCGGTTTTAGATGGATCTTGTGCCTGGGAAACTTTTTAGCTGATTGATACAGGGTCGACAGACGTAGTAGGTTATATGAGAATAAATTACACATGTTTAGTAGAAAAAAATGCATTTTATTGCGCATTTGTGTACAAAAGAAAAAAAACACAATTTGTGCATATGAGAAAAAAATAAGAAGAAAAGGTGTTTTCTTCAAAGGAAATCATTTTCAGTAGGGGGTATGGTTTCCATGGACGGCCAGCAACGTTGAGCACCTTTGAGGCATGAATTCAATGAGGCTATTAATCACGAGTTGGGGTATTCTGTTCCACTCTTCCAGAAGAGCTCTTTCCAGTTCTTGAAGAGTTTGTAGGGGTGGCTGGTGGCCAGCAACTCGTCTTCCTAGAGCGTCCCAAACGTGCTCTATTGGATCCATGTCTGGAGAACACACTGGCCATTCCATTCGTACGATTCCTTCCTCGAAAAGTAAATCCTCCACCAGGTTAGCACGATGTGGCCTACTGTTATCGTCCATTAAAATCGTCATCTCCGATGGCTGCAGCGTAAAGGACTACAATAGGTCTGAGGATCTCCTCCCTATATCGGCGAGTAGTCAGAGGTCCTTCTCGAATAATGTAGAATGTGCGCTCGTCAATGGAGATGCCACCATACACCAACACTCTCCCACCACCAAATCTGACACTTTTGTGCACGAACGCAGGATTATTCCTACTGCCACGGTCCCTCTAGATGAAAATACGCCTATTATCCGGATGAACAGAAAAACGGGACTCGTCAGAAAAAAGAACATTGCTCCATTCATTTCTCCTCCAGTTCACATGCTCTGTTACCTACTCCCTGCGGTCGCGACGATGACTTGATGTTAGTCTAACACATACCATCGGTCGGCGAGCATACAGACCTACTCCATGGAGCCAGTTTCGGACAGTCTGAGTTGAAACCATGGTGCCAGTAGCCGAGCGAAGGTGTTGTTGAAGAAGATTAGCCTTCATATTTCAGTGTCTCCGAGCCGTTAACACTAAATAACGATCTTCATTGGGCGACACTCCAATGGCTTGCGCTACTTCGGCTTGAGTTTGGCCCCCTTCTAACCTACCAACAACTCTCTAGGCTTCTGAATCGGTTAAATGACTTCGCTGAGACATCGTACTCATCGAAACAAAGCATTCACTGAATGCCGATCATTCTTGTCTTCATTTCAGTTGAAAGTCAAATTTCATTCGCTGCCGCTGAAGCAACTTTTTTGACGTCAAACTTAAAATTAACATACTCCCCAATTTGAAAATCAGAAAAATGATTTCGCTTATATCTTTATTTTATATAAAACTTACAATACCCTTTAATTGTTTTGAGCAGTATATATATATATATATATATATATATATATATATATATATATATATATATATATGTGTCTTTTAAAAACTCTTACGAAGTTCTAGTAAGTAAGATGAGATTTTATTGTAGGGAAAAAAACATATATTAAATCCAAAAAAAAATCACATTATAAATATAAAATAATAAATATTCTTCTTTAGGTTTTAGCCAAATATTTTTTCAAAAAAAGAAAAAAATAAGCCATATAAACCCAGCTTGAAATGATGGAAAACATCTGTTCCTATTCACAAATTTTTCAGTTTAACGAGGCTAGATATTTTTTTAAAAAAATGATTTTTCTGTTTTAAAAAAAAAAGTGAAAACCCCCTAAGCATGGGAATTTTGTTATTTTCTCTCTTGTCAGCAATTCATAAATTGACTGCTGTACACCCACTTGCAAAGGAAAAGTTTTCCATCTATAAAACGAATTGAGTTAGAGTTAATGAAACAAATTGAACTGTAATTTCTGGATTCATGTTGTATAATTTTGTTTTGCGCGGTATGGGACATTTTCTCATTATATTCCTTTTAAACTCTAATGAACTTTGTGGACTTACAAAACCAGTTTTCAGATAGAATGATTAGCAGTAGCTTGCGTTATTTATAAATGGTTAGGCACACAGTTCAATGTGATTCTTACTGGAAAAAATCAGAAAAGTATCAAAATAAATAATTAAATAAGAAAGGCTTTTCTTAGAAGAAAAACGTTGTCTTGAATACAGTGGAATTGATGTTATTAAAATTTTAAAGGTTTATTTTATTGGACATTGAAAATGTCAGATAGTAAAAGATATATGCCGGGTATCCGGGCTTAAAGTATCCAAAAATTATGGCGTATTACTACGGAACTATCCATCAGAATGTAATAAACTGTTTATCAGTGTATTGGAAACCCCTAGGAGATTTTTGGGTGTAATCCGATCGATCGCACAGCATTCAGCAATCTCAGACTATAAACCTGTTACACTTACTTCATTAGTAAAGATGTGTACGCCACAACAAAAGATGCAGTACGTACTTCGATTAACGAATTTTAAATCATTTACGCGTGTACAGCGACGTGTTCGAACAGAACGGTATGTCGATATTTTGACATCAAAATCTATCCACCAATGGGAAAGAAGTTTAAAGTCATAGGAACTTAAGTATCTCAAACTGGCAAGTATCCTTAATACATTGTTAATAGTGCATGTGATTCATTTTGTAGGAGTCTATTACCAAGTCAGTAACGTCATTCCATTCTGTTCGAACACGCCGCTGCCATGCGTGACTGATTTAAAATCCTTTAACCAAAGTACGCACTTCATCTTTTGCTGTGGCGTCCTCATCTTTACTAATGAAGTCAGTGTAACAAGTTTATCATCTGCGATTGCCGAATAATGCGTGCAAGTGCAGCCGATCTGACTAGACCCAAAAACTCTCGGAAGGGTTTCCAATCCATGGATGAACAATTTATTATATTTTGATGGGTAGTTCTACAATAATAAGTCATAACTTTCGGATACTTTAAGCCCAGACACCCTGTATAATGGAGTTTAATTTTCTGAGATAAGCGACATAAAAATCAATGAATTACTAAGAAATAGTTATTGAGTGAATCGATCACCAATTAAAGGCTTGTAATCAAAAGGATCATATAAGGACTTATCAGGCAGAATTTAAAAATTCGGAAGCTATTGTCCACTGAATTTTAAAATTAAGATAAATTTCGCTTACTGAACCACCCCTGTTATATATAATTCTTGAAAATCTGATATTTTACGGGGTGTTTTTTTTTGTATTCATTTTTCCAACAAAAAGCAGGGAAACTCATGCAATGAATCAATATAGCTTAAAATGATATTTTCCTAGGCTGTTTCTAAAACTGAAGAATACAGATTCTAAAATTCATCAGATTTGATTTCAGATTCTCACTCATTTAAGTCTCACTCTAAAACTATGCGAGTAGTTTTGTAAATGAATATTGTAATTTCGAACTTCTTCAGGTAACAAGAATAACACCTAAATTGGCAGTTCAATTTCCAAATTTTCAGACCGTGAGCTAATGATATATTAGATAAAATGAATTAAAAAATCAACGTTTAGATTTGCTTAGTTTCGTTTTTTATCTTTTTTTTGTTTAATTATAATTTTTTTTAAAAAAAGAGGATTTTTTTTTTGTTAATACTTAAGCATTGTTAAAACAATGTAAAGTAAAAAGAGGTTTACTATGAAATGTTTAAAAAACAAAGTAAACATTTTTCAATTTACACGATTTTGTATAAGTAAAAATACACACTTCCTAAAAAATTTGATTTTTCCCTTCATCATTTAAAACAATTATATGGAAAAGTTTAAAAATGCGTGTTAACAAAATTGGATTCACAAAATTTGAAGTTAATTTAGATTCTTGATAGTATTTATCCAATTTATCCTGTTTAGGTTTTCCCTATGTTATTTTTATGGAGCATATATATCTAAAGTCTGTCGAACTTCACGTAGATGTTATTCTTTTCTGGCCTTTCCCAAATGTCATATATATTGAACATATTAAATGAATGGGAAAAAAACCAAAAATCCAGAAATGTATTATTAACTAAAATTATGAAGAAGAAATCTTGATGTATACATCTAAACAATGTTTTCTGAAACAAGTGTAAAAATCACAAAGAAAGGATAGCAACAGTTCACAGTTTTAAATGTAGAAAGTGCTGGTCAATGAAAACGTAACCAAAAATATATTCTTGTTTATATGCATGCTATAACCTTTCTTTGACAACTTGAAAATAAATAACAGCATATTATTTAAGTAAAAAATCATTTCAAACGAAAAATAAAAACAAATTACAATTATCATAAAAATAATAATTCTGTTTATTTTTTCTTTAAAAATTATTCTAAACTTCCTTAATTCTCCTTATTTAGGAAAGCGTATTGCTTACTCAATTAGTATCTAGGAAGACATCTCATGCACTGAACTATCAAATTTATTCCATCAAGAGAGTATGTTACTATTATCATTATTAAAAAAACATAGTCACGATGGATATAAATTTCTTAATGACAAATTGTAAGAAAATTAATTTCTTTCCGATAAAAATGCTTTGTAAAATTAATAATATACAAGAAACAAACCCATGAACTGAAAATTGTCAATTGCGATAGGTATATTAATATAGGTACGTCTGAGAGATAGAATTATACTTTCTAAAAAATATAAATTTCCATAATATGATTGCATGAAATAGTAAATTTGTTAACATAGAAGTATGTAAGACATTTAAACAAGTTAAAATTAAATATAAAACATATATAAATATAACAATACATTTATACATGAATAATATATACACGAATAGACAAAAAAATTATCTCAGCAAGAAATAATTGCGGGATCGTAACGAACCTTGGCATGAAGACGCATGTCGGGGAGATATGCAAATGATTAGAAAGGCAGCCTGATTACGCATTACGTATAGCTGGTAGAGGGCGTTTAACGTCGTTCTCCGTGGAGTATGAAAAAGGTAACCAAAGCTTGTTTGAGTGTGCTGAATCGTTTACAAAGTAAGAGGTGAGGTAGGCATGCCATTACGGCATTTTCGAACACAATATGAGCAACTATCGCATTTTAAGAGGGGGAGAATCATCGGCATGACGGAAGCTGGGTGGTCAGCTAGGCGAGTAGCTCGTCAATTAGGTCACTCTGGTTGTGTTGTGAGGAGGTGTTGGGACCAGTGGACCTGAAAGATGTCATTTACACGAAGACCAGCCTCAGAACGCCCTCGAAAGACCAGTCTTCTGGAACACCGCCACATCGTAAGAAATGCACGCGTACAGCCAACTGCTTCATCGGTCTCCATCCAGACACAGGTAGCACCTTAATTAGGGGCCCCTGTGTCTTCTCGAACCATAAGAAAGCGCCTGGCTGAAGGACATTTGGGATCGTGGCACCCATTACGTATGTTTCCCTTGACGCCCACCGATCGACGCCCCCATTTGGAGTGGTGCCACACACAAGGAAACTGGACTGCAGTGGAATGGAACCAGGTCTTCTTTAGCGACGAATCCAGATTCAATCTCAGCAGTGATCACAATCGTGTTCGTGTGTGGAGACCTCATGGTGAACGCCTCAATCCTGCCTTTGCTTTAAAGCGACACACCACTCCCACAGCTGGTGTAATGATATGGGTAGCATTGCCTACAATACATGGTTACCCCTAGTATTGATCCGTGGCACCATGACAGCCAAACGGTATGTCCATGACATCTTGCAACCACATGTGTTGCCATTCATGCAACGGCTTACAGGAGCCATTTTTCAACAAGGCAGTGCTCGGCCTAACACGGCAAGGGAATCGCAAGAATGTCTCTACACTGTTAATACCCTTCCTTGGCCTGTCCGATCCCCAGATTTATCTCCAATTGAGCATATTTGAGATCATTTGGAACGGTGAGTTGGGCATCCCACGAGTTTGAACGAACTGGAGGCAAGGTTACCCGAAATATGGTACTAAATGTCTCCAGACATCATACAGAACTTGTATGCCGCCTCAATGCCCGATCATATCGCATCATGCATTCGCGCTAAATAGGGTCAACAGGGTATAAAATCAACCGTTCTTTTGTCTTTTTCTCTTAAATGAATCATCCTTTTTCTTTGGTTTTTTAATAATTTCTTTATATCAAAGTAGTCATTACGTATGTAAGATTTCGTTTCATTTGACGACTTTTTCTTGTTGCGCTAATTTTTTTGTCCATGGCTATATATATATATAAATGTAGGGATAATTAAATTAGATTAAAAATTAAATTCCCTACTTAGCACTTGACTCATCTTTCTTGGTTCACATCTTCGAGTATCAAACTAATCACCCATTTATTTCTTCCGGACATATGGCCTAGCCAATAAACATGTCTAATTCCAGATCGTTAGATTTAATAGTCAACATATGTCAGCATTAACTTGCAAGCAACCTCTTCAAAGCAGCGATACTTACCATATGTTTTTCAAGTGTTATCCACTTGAAACCACCACCATGGCGTGCTTTTTACTCCCTGCTCTTAGCGTCAGAAGAGATGTCGAAACGATTGAATAAAGATCTCCTTTTAAGCTTTAATCTGATTCTGTCTAAAAAATCATGACATATATATACCCATATATATATATATACCCATATATATATATATACCCATATATATATATATACCCATATATATATATACCCATATATATACCCATATATATATATATATATTTATACCCATATATATATATATTATACCCATATATATATATATTATACCCATATATATATATATTATACCCATATATATATATTATACCCATATATATATATTATACCCATATATATATATTATACCCATATATATATATTATACCCATATATATATATTATACCCATATATATATATTATACCCATATATATATATTATACCCATATATATATATATATATATATATATATATATATATATATATATATATATATATATATATATATATATATATATATATATATATATATATATATATATATATATCCTTTTCATGCAGTTATAGCGAAATTATACGAACGTAAGATCTTGACGTGTGCGATTTCAATACCGAAGATGAAACATAAATATAATGAAGAAGATTTGTATAACTAATTATTTCAAGCTCTTCTCCTCTTATGAATGTGTCTGTTTTCCTACAAACCTCTTTGTAATATTAGGTTGGGGAAAAAGAAATTCATTATTTTTTCGGTAGATGGCTGTAGTGTCAATATCTCGTGAAGTATCGATCAAACAATTTCAAATTTAAGCTCGTTGCCAAGGGGACATTTTACACTAAAAAAATTATTTTGCTGTTTTTTGTTTGTCGATTCATTTGTGAGTTACAGAGTGTTAAAAATGGAAGTCAACAAAGATACAATTTGGTACATTTTACAGTTTTTCTTTGATAAAGGCAAAAATAAGCCAGGTGGCTGAAATTGTGAATGGTGTTTATGGTGTCGATACTGTAACAGGTAAATACGTGCAATTTTGATTTCATCGATTCCGTTCAGGCATTCTTGATGTTAAAGTTGCCCCGTCATCGAAAATGTCGGAAAATTACAGGAAGTTGACCAGCAAGTTAGAAGTCATACCATCGCCCAGAAGCTAAAGATCGACCATAAAACCGTTTTAAGCCATTTGAGCAAAATTGGATTCAAAAAGAAGCTCTATATTTGGGTGCTACATCAATGAACACCAAAAAACATGATGGATCGAACTTCCATCAGCAAAGCCCTGGCCAAAGGGAATGAAATCGACCCATTTCTTAAGCGGATGGTGACTGAGGATGAAAAATTGGTCACATACGACAATATTGTGCGTAAACGATCGTGGTCAAAGCGCGGTAAAGCAGCTCAAACAGTGGCCAAACCTAGACTAACATCCAGGAAGGTTCTACTGTGTATTTGGTGGGACTGGAAAGGAATCCTTTATTTTGAGTTGCTTCCGTCGGGCTAAACACTAAATTCAGATATCTACTGTCATTAACTGGACCGTTTGAAGCTGGTGACTGACTAGAAATTGCCAGAATTGTCCAAGAGAAGAGGTGCTGTGGTCTATCAGGATAACGCCAGGCCACACACGTCTGTATTGACTAGCCAGAAGCTCTGGGAGCTTTATTGGAAAGTTTTAATGCATCCATCATAAAGTCCGGACCTTGGCACCAAATGATTAACCACCATTTTCTCGCATTGCAAAGCTTCTAGAGTGATAAGAAATAGGAATCAAATAAAGATCACGAAAATCGAATACTAGAGCTTTTCGCCAATAAAGGCCAAGACTTCTATGAGAGATGTAATATGAAGCTACCTTTAAAATGGTAAGAATTTATACAACAAAACAGTACGTATGTGACCCAAATCTGACAATCCCAAACATGTTAAATAAAGTTTTGAATTTCATGCAAAAATAATGGATTTATTTTTCTCTAACCTAATATAAATTTCTTTTTAAAAATATCAATTCCTACTTCATTAGAAAAACTTACTAGCGCAATCTGTTACAGATCAATCTAACATCGTTAGAAATAAGATTGAATAAATTTAAAATTAAAAAATAAAACTTAATTAATGAATTAATATTTTTAAAAAATGTATTAGCATCAAGTCTCATCCACTACAAGTTTAAAAATATGTATCTGAACTTCATGAATAAAAAGTATTTTATTAGTGATTGATTATTTGAACAATATACATACATACACACACACACACATATATATATATATTTCGAGGACCTTTTTAATTCTATAGATATTGACGATATGATTAAGGTTCTACAGTTAATTTATGATAAATATGAATTATATACTTCAATGAAAAAAGAAAAATTTGAAATTCTTGTTAATCTCGTATTAAAAGAAAATTTCATTGCATTTGATCAGAATCTTTATAAACAGATCAAATGATTACCTCAGGGTGGTCCAGCTAGTAATTGTTTAGCGAACCTATATTTCAATTCTTTTGGAAATTGATCATGTTGTAAATGATTCTTACTTGATTTATCGTTATATAGATGATTTAATAATTTTTGGTAAAAATAGTGAATACAAACCAAATATTACGTTCTACCCTGATTATCTCAAGCTCCTTAAAACTAACTTCAACTCTAATATGGTGGAATTCTTGGATTTAGAGACTTGCATCTTATTAACAATAATGTAGTCAGTAACATTTTTGACAAAAGAGATTCGTTTAAGTTCCATATAATTAAAATTCTTGTATGGAATAGTATGTTGCATATATCAATTTACAGAAATATCATTTTGAATTTTTTATTTAGAAATGATAACTTAACTACCCACAAAATAGATAAATACAATAATATAAAAAAAAATTTCAATGTTGTTTAGATCATGAATGCCCTTTTAATTTCTTAAGAACTTATATTCATCACAAATACATTAACCGTCTTGCTACTTCTAATTCCAAAACCACCACACAACAATAGGATTTCAAAGTCAGCATGTTAGTGGTCTTGCTGTGAAGATTATATTATAACACTCATATCACAGTTTACATTTTTTCCACACACATCTTGAACATCTTACACATTGTTGACAAACAACCAAATTAGAGCCTAGCAAATTTACATTTTTGACAATCAACCAATTCAAATTCTACCATATTTGATTGTCTACTTTTTTGATATCTGTCTTTGCTGGCTGGTTTAAAAGTTAAGGTCAAGAGATGTGTTTATGTATATTCGAATTTTTTAGCTTGGTGAGTAATTGGTTTTCATTGATGTCAAGACGCTTGATTCTCTTCGTAAAAGCTATGTGAGTAAAGAAATTTTGTTAAATTATTTTTTGAAAAATACTTTTCTTATGTGATTGTTTTAGAATTTTTCTATTTTTCTACTTTTCTTACGTAATTGTTTTGCGATTTTTCTGCATTAAGAGTTTGGGAAAGTTTGTTACATAATAGTAGTGAGTGGTTTTATGAAATTCATATATATATATATATAGTCCCTGGCCAAATTATTAGACGCACTCCTGTTTTTTAATAATTAAGTTTATATGCAATAATTTCACATTTAAACATAGATCCAATAGATTTTTAATGAGGAAATTTATTATATATTTTGTATTTGTATTTATTTTTCACACATGGCAACACAAAGTTAACAAATTCTCACACGAACGTAAACAAGTCTAAACCTGCTCGAGTCGCGTTCGCGCATGCTTCAGTTGCGGATGTGTTTCTATGGGTTAATGTGCTTTGTTTGTTAATTTAGCAGTTTTATATTACGCAGTTATTTGTTTATTTCGTGTGCGGCGTTTAAATAATCAGTTTGTACACTTTCATCATGGGTAAAAAAGGTGATCTTTCACCATGTGAGGAAACAGAAGTAAAGGCTCATGTGAAAGCTAAATTGTTTTCAAACCGCAAAATATCACAAAAGTTGAAAGTTTCTGAAGCTAGTGTACGACACATAAAGAAGAAAATTGAGTCAGGGGAAGAATTGAGCCCAAAAAGAAAGAAAAAATGCGGCAGAAAGCCTATTTTCACCCCAAGATCAGAAAGATCTTTAAAGAAATTTTGCCTTTAAAACAGATTTGCTAGCACAAAAGTGATAAAATCACAACTCCAAGTAATTAATGTGAATGCTTCTGAATGCACTGTTCGAAGAAAATTAAGACATTCAAATTTTAAGACCTGCCGCCCCGCCAGGAAGCCCAAGTTAACCCCTGCAATGAAAGCAAAGCTTCTGAATTGGGCCAAACAGTGGCGTGATAAAGATGTGGACTTCTGGAGATCGGTATGTTGTTATAATTTATTCACAAACAAAGTGCTTAACCATTTTCTAGGATTACAGAAGGAACAGCAAGGATGTTTTTTTATTATTTTTATTTACTTTTGACAGGTCTGCTTCAGTGATGAAAACACATTTGAAATTTTGTAGAACAAAGCTCAGTTTGTGCGTCGTCGTCGTGGAGAAAAGCTTCATTCTGACTGTGTTGTTCAGACTGTGAAACACCCAACAAAATAATGATTTGGTCAGTCATCAGTGGCAAGGGTACTAGACGTCTGTATGTGGTTAAAGGTATGATGTGGCAAGACCAGTACAAAGATGTCTTGCAAATTCGCTTGATTCCGCAGCTGGAAGAATGGTTTCCAAATGGAGAACCATATATTTTTATGCAAGATGAAGCTCCCTGCCATACAGCTCGGTCTATCAAAATTTTTTGGCAGAACAAAATATCTTTCTGTTAGATTGGCCGGGTAATAGCCCTGATATGAACCCAATGGAAAACGTTTGGGAGTTAATGAAAAGAGAAGTGACTAAAGATGTGATTGCAAATAAAACGCAGATCTTAGAAAGAATAACCTACATGTGGAATCATCATCCTTAAATGCAGGAGACAGTACAGTCTTGTGATGATAGCATGCCCCGAAGAATTGAAGCTCTCATAGCGGCTAAATGTAGCTCAACAAATATTAATATTTAATTATATTTGTTCCTGTTTTCTTTCAAGAGTCAATAAATACATATTTTTTTCTTTAATGATTATGTTTTATTTGTTATAATAATAGATTATTAAATGGACAGCCAAAAACATACACTCTATCTGATAAATACAAAAAATGTATAGTATCACCTGATAATTAATATGTGTGTTGTGTGTGTGTTTCATAAAATCTTATCTCCGTCTAATATTTTGGCCAGAGACTGTATATATATATATATATATATATATATATATATATATATATATATATATATATATATGTGTGTGTGTGTGTGTGTGTGTGTGTGTGTGTGTGGGACGGGTGTCTAGGGGCAATGATAAAATTCTTAACGAAAGAAAGCATGAACCAAATTTAAAGAACAAATCAATTTATTAGAGTAAGAAAAACAGATTATATTTATAGATTTAAATTGCTTACAAAAAAATAGATTAAAAGTTAATTCGGAAAGAGAACAGGATTCACCTGTAGAGATGGGGGCGTCAAACATTTCTAGGTTTAAAGAAATGCAGTTTCTGAAGGCCAAGAGGCATCGAGCTCACTCCGTCGTGTCCGGTGTGCGAGTGAAGGTAAGCAAGCAAGGAAAAAAAAAACAATCCCGCGCTTAGGGATTATAAGCGCTCGACGTCATCGCTCGAATCCCTGATTGGGCATTGAGATGCCTCATGCGTTTGACGTCAGACGCTCCGAGTTCCTCGATTGGCCTCTAAATTCAATTCAGTTCGTTTGAGGCCGCCATCTCCTACATATCTCTCTCTCGATATTCTAATTATTCGAAATCGTAAAGAATACAACTTACCTACAAGTTCGGCCATCCTGGAATCACTGACCCCAGTGATTTGACATAACGTCGAATAATTTGCTCTAGAACATTAAAAATTTAAGAAAATACAACACAACTCACGCAAACAAAAAACACCAATGACAATAGATAAAAATAAAATAGAAGCACAGTACACAATGAATTAAAAAACGTTCAATCTCTCATCCCGGTGAATAAAATTTCATTAAATCGGCGGAAGAAGAGGTTAATTTAGGACCTTCATGGTTACCTACTTTTTCTAAATTATACCTATCTCTAGGTCTAACTTCGATTACTTTGTATGGTCCTAAAAATTTAGGCCTTAATTTTAAACCTGATCCGAATTGTGTTCTCTGGATGGCCGCTAAGTCTCCCTTCTGATACCTGGGTGCCCTCTTGTGTTTCCTATCGTAGGTTCTTTTATTTTCTGCTTGGATCTTCTGAATATTTCTTTTCGCATCTTGTCGTAGTTGGTTTCTCTGTTCCTGCAATTCTTCTACCATCTCTTCCATTAATAGGTTTCTCAGGTAAAGGTCTTCCTTATTTCTCATGGTAACGCCAGTCAATAGTTCAAATGGAGACCATTTGGTACTTCGGTTGGAGGTGCTATTTAGAATTCTTTGAAGTCGGTCTACGAATTTGTACCATTTTGTAGGATCGTCGATTGACAACTTGGTCAAAACGGGGATTAGAGTTCGGTGGATTCTCTCCACTTGACCGTTCCCTCGGGATACGCCGGTGGTGATCTGCAGATTTTGGATTTTCTCTTCGGTACAATAATCATCAAATCCTTTGGAGTTAAAAGGAGAACCCCTGTCTGTTATTATTCTTTTGGGATTGCCGAAAGTCTTTTGTTGTAGCTTTAATTTATCTAGTGCATCTTCTAGGGTGGTGGATTTTACGGGATAAAGCCAGGTAAACTTAGTAAAGGCATCAATTATTGTGAGGATATATTGATATCTTTTGTTGGTAGACGGCAAAGGTCCAATAAAATCTACATGATAAGTGCTTAATGGCACGTCCTCTTTTGGAATAGGATTTAGAAATCCCTCCTTTTTCCCACACTTTTTTGTTAGCTAGAATACAAGATACACTGTTAATGATCACGTTTTGTACTTGTTTGCTTAAATTAGGTATAAAAAATTCTCGTTTTACAATTTCTTCTGTTTTAGCGGATGAGAAGTGCCCTTTCTCATGAGCTAACTTGATTAGCTCGGTTTGCATATCCCTTGGTGCAGCTATTAATTCGCGGCCATCTACGTATTTGTATAATATTTCATTTTTAATAAAAAAGTCCGTAGCATTATTTGTTCCTATTAGTGACTTTAAATTTTGAATATTTTCGTCTTCCTGTTGGGCTCTTTGTAGTCTTGCGGTGAGAGTATCGCTTGTAATTATGGTGTCTGGGTACCTGCTCAGAGCGTCTACATGTTGCATTCTCTGGCCGGAACGATGTACAATCTCGTAGTCATATTCTTCTAACAGTAATGTCCATCTTGCTACACGAGTAACCAAATCTTTTTTTTTTTTTTTTTGTCCATAGTCTTTTGAAAAGCTGAACAGTCCGTTATGATTTTAAAATGATTTCCCAGAAGGTAGGTGCGAAATTTCTTTAAAGCGTTGACAACAGCAAGAACTTCCAGTTCATAGCTACTATATTTTTCTTCTGCTGGAGTCGTTTTCTGCGACATATATTGGACAGGATGTAATTTTCCGTCTTCTGCTTCTTGGAGTAAAACGGCGCCATATCTTTGTTGACTCGCATCGGTATGTAATTCGGTAGTTTTTCCTTGCTGAAAAATGCTTAATACTGGACTTTCAGTCAACAATTTCTTAAGCTTTTCGAATGCTTCCATTTGGGGTTGCTCGAACATAAATGGGTTGTCTTTCCTTGTTAGGTCACTCAATGGTTTCGCTATTTGAGAGTACGCTGGAATAAATTTGCGAAAGTAACCGGTGAGTCCTAAAAAGCTCTGCACTTGTTTGACTGTTGTTGGTACCGGAAACTTCTTCACGGCTATTGTTTTTGCAATTGAAGGACGTATTGTCCCATTTTCGACGACGTGGCCCAAAAATTCTACTTTTCTTCTTAGGAATTGACATTTTTAAACTTCATTTCTAAGCCATACTTCGAGGCAACCTCTAATACTTCCCCTAGTTTTTCTAAACCTTCTTTCTCATCTTTAGCAGGAATCACCAAATCATCCATGTAAATTATTACAATGCCTTTCCGCATGAGCTCTCTGAAGATACTATACACATATCTTTGAAATACGCTGGGGCTGGTGCTTAGACCGAAAGGTACTTTATTAAATTCGAATTGTCCGTCTGGAACAACGAAGGAAGTGAGGTGCTTGCAATCTTCATTAACGTCAACATGGAAAAATCCATTTTTTAAATCTAACGTTGTGTACACTTTGGCTCCCTGTAGCCTATCTAATACATCCTCTATCAACGGCAATGGAAAACGATCCTTGACTAATTTCCGGTTCAGTCTTCTGTAATCTACACACAACCGAGTGGTACCATCTTTCTTCTTAACTAATACAATTGGACTCGCATATTCGGATGAGCTTGGTCTTACAATCCCCTGCTCTAACCATTCGTCGATTTGCTTGTTGACATCCTGATTCTCAGAAAATGATAAACGGCGTGCAGGTTGGTAAACCGGTATGTCGTCTTTCAGGATAATTCTCATGGACACATTTGTCACTTCGGTCTTCTTTGGCTCATAGTTGGAGATTAATTCAAACAGTTCTCTTCGTATTTGTGGATTGGTAACATGTTGAACTACAATTTCGTCTTCCACTTCTGCTTCGTAAACTTGCATTTGCAGGAAACAATTTTTATCCTCATGTTTTCGGAACTGAACACTTTCTTTATAGAAGCAGACAGAGGCTTGCTCCAGTATATCTGAACCTATTACTGCTTGAAATTCCAAATTCGGCGTAGGTACGACATGCCACGTCAGAGAATATTCTTCTCCATCTAGTTCAATCTTTCTCTGGAACGACCCTTTTGTTTTGACTTCGTACTTCCCCAGTCCGATCAATACTGAAATGTTTTTCGAGAGTTTCGACGGTTCGATGATTCCTTTGCTTACATCTTCTCGAATGAGTGAAACTGAACTGCCGCTGTCAATGAGAGCTTCAATAATCTTGTTCCCCATGGTTATTTTTCTGGTCTTAATTCTTTCTCGAGAGATTCGTGAGCAGATTTGGATTGAGGAGTCTGTAGAGTTATTAATTTTCGAACATTTGGGGCGCTTCGTACAATCCACGGCATAATGACCTGGTCCTTTACAGTAGCTACAGGTTAGTCGTTTACTTTTCCCGGAGTAGGAGGTACCGTTCAATTGAAAATGTTTTCTCTCACGCCTATTACTTCCACCCTGGGGATATTCAGTTCTTTGAAAGTAAGTATCGCTTGATCCGCTGGCTTCGTATCTTCCCTTGGCAAATGAATTGTAAAATTTCGGTCTTAATGTTCTTCGTACACTTTCATACTCTTCAAATTTTTCTGCTATCTCGGCCGGTGAGTTAATAGTAGACCATTCATCTAAAAAGTGCTCCTTCGAAGCTCGTACGGTGCACTCTTCTTTATTTGGTCGGCTATAATTAGTTCTCGCAGCTGGTCGAAAGTTTCTACATTTGAACCGGAAATCCATCCATCGAAGTATGTTTGTATTTCGTAGAAAAATCTTGCCAAGTTCGTTCATTAGATTTTCGGTGAGAAATAAAGAGTTGACGAAGTTTCTCCGGGGATAACTTAAATCTTTTTAACAGTAACCCCTTAACGTGGTTGTAATCGTTGCATTTATCCGCTGGCTCTCTGGCAATCAAATGAGCAATGTCGATAGGAATCAGTCCTATAAGCTTCTGTACCCAATCCTTCTTCGGCAAGAATGTCAGTTCCGCATGTCGTTCAAATAATGTCAGGTTCAAGCTAATATCGTCTTTCATATTAAACTTATGAAAAGTTTCGTGAATCACTTTCGGTGCTTGTACATTTTCGGGGTTATTCATAGTATTAGCATTCTTTTCAGCCTGTATTCGCAACTTCTCTAATTCATATTCTCGCTCTTCTCGTCGCAATTTCTCTTCATATTCTCGCTGTTCTCGTCGCAATTTCTCTTCTTTTTCTTCTGTACGTATGCGATCCTTCACAATGCCATCGATCATTACCTTGACATCATCTTCGATGTAATCTGGGCTTTTCACGATGAGATCCTTTAGCTTGGGTTTAGTCAAGCTCGCTTCGACGATCAACCCTAACTCTTCGGCGAGTTCTATTAGATGCTCCTTTTTCTTTGAGAGAAGAAATGCCATTTTTGCAACCAAAGATCAAGAGTGACGGTTCAGAGAACAAATTTAAAATTTTATATATAAACCAAGCCTAATTTTCCCCTAAATACTTAATCCTGATGCGAAACGTTTATACAATAACACAGGAAAAGCTCCCTTACTCAACCAAGAGGAGAGACAAAACGTAGATAAAATACAATTATAACAGGTATATGAATAAAATTCACAAATACTAAAAAATTCTAAAATCGACACTAAAAATATTAATACAACGAAATCGAAAAATTATGACAGTAATATCTCAATTTCTCGAAATGTAGTCAATAAAAACACACTGGAAGAATCTATAGCAAAGCAGCATTCCTTAAAATTAATAATAACATATCATAAATTAAAAGTAAACCACAAAATATTCGTAAAATTATTTTAAAAAAATAGACAAAATATCTATTTCCCAGTTGCTAAAAATATCTAAAACAATGCACAATTTTCACAAATCATTCCTATTCGCAAACAAATCATTTAGTTAGCCACAACTACCGCTAATTAGACAACATACTCTTATTACAAAACACTTTTACGAAACGAATTTATGCGAGGAGAAAATAAAATATTCACGATTCCTAGTTATTAATCACATGAAAAAAGAATTTTAAAATGACATGAACAGACGATAGTTTCGTAAATTTCTGCAATCGTTATTTGATAAGTACCACACTGACCTGGCGATTCGTTGATTTTCGGTGATGACGCCCGAAAAGACAGAATGGATCACGACGAAATTCTTGAACGATGCAAGTTGATCTTCACTGTAATGGATGACGACGCACTTAGGATCATTGGCGGGAATTAACTGGCGATTCGCTGACCCTCGATGACGACGCTCGAAAAGACAGAATGGATCACGACGAAAATCTTGAACGATGCAAACTGATCCTTACTGGAATGGATGACGACGCACTTAGGATCGCTGGCAGGCCTTTCTTTAAAATAAACTGGCGATTCGCTGATTTTCGACGACGACGCCCGGAAAAATAGAATGTATCACGACGAAATTCCTGAACGATGCAAATTGAATTTCACTGGAATTGTTGACGACGCACTCAGGATCGCTGGCGAACTCTTTCCAAAGCAAACTTTAAAAAAAATACATTAGAAAAGAAGTTGAAATTGACACCGACGGACGGGTGAGGTCTCGACGTTTTGAAAAAAAAATAAAAGTCGCTGAAAGATGAGCACGAGGAAAAAATAATGAATAAGGCTATTGCTATATATATAGGCAAATGCCTAATACGAAGAAACGAGTTAAACATCCCGGTCGAGCCCCCAATTTGTGGGACGGGTGTCTAGGGGCAATGATAAAATTCTTAACGAAAGAAAGCATGAACCAAATTTAAAGAACAAATCAATTTATTAAAGTAAGAAAAACAGATTATATTTATAGATTTAAATTGCTTACAAAAAAATAGATTAAAAGTTAATTCGGAAAGAGAACAGGATTCACCTGTAGAGATGGGGGCGTCAAACATTTCTAGGTTTAAAGAAATGCAGTTTCTGAAGGCCAAGAGGCATCGAGCTCACTCTGTCGTGTCCGGTGTGCGAGTGAAGGTAAGCAAGCAAAAAAAACAATCCCGCGCTTAGGGATTATAAGCGCTCGACGTCATCGCTCGAATCCCTGATTGGGCATTGAGATGCCTCATGCGTTTGACGTCAGACGCTCCGAGTTCCTCGATTGGCCTCTAAATTCAATTCAGTTCGTTTGAGGCCGCAATCTCCTACATATCTCTCTCTCGAAGTACACTGGAAATTAAAAATATTCTAATTATTCGAAATCGTAAAGAATACAACTTTCCTACATATATATATATAATTAAATTAGATTACAAATTAAATTCCCTTTCTAGCATTTAACTCATATTTTTTCATTTCATCTTCAGTTATCAAACTAATCACCCATTTATTTCTTCCGAACATATGGCCTAGCTAATAAACATGTCTAATTCTTGATCCTTATATCTAATAGACCTATATGTCAGCATTAACTTTCAAGTACACTCATAAAATCAGAGGTAATTCTCACATCTGGCTTGAGTGGTAAAATACTTAGATTTCATTTTGAAGCTCTTTTTCTCTCTGCCTCTCAGCGTCAGAGCTTGTATAAATTTCATCAAAGATCCTTTTTAAAAACTAAGTCTGATTCCAATCCAAAACATGTCATATATATATATATTTACTCATGTCCATAAATTAAGGATAATTCAGAATCACACAGAAATTGAACTCTAAAATAAAAATTTCACCTGTATAATTATCACAAACATCTTGAAGAAGAATATGCAAAGTACAGGAAACCACCAGATGGCGCGGATAGTACGTCACAATGATGAGAGTGTAAGAGAGGGGTATATAAAGAATGGTGGCAAAGAAGTAAAAATGTTCGCAAACGCTTTAAAAGCCTTTCAGTGCAATAACCGCATAGTTATGGCACAAAGGAAGCATTTGGATGATTTTTACGTGGTAGAATTATAGGACGACTGGAATGAGGACGTACCCAGCTGGAAGTATACGAGGAACTTGGAACCGCCCAGAGTTTCATCTCCAGTCTTTGGCAACGATTCCAAGATGATGGTAATGTGAGTAGATGTTACAGCACAGGTCACCCCCGAGTTACAACGCCGAATGAGGACCGGTATATATTTGGCAGTTACTGCCAAAAGAAACAGACAGAGCACAGCATCAGACCTATCTCGTCAACTCTCTTCAGCTACCGGTACGACAGTTTCAAGGCAGACCGTGTACAGACGCTTCGGGAACATTGGTCTATATGCTCGTAGGCCTGTCAGATGCGTTCCACTTATCGCAACTCACTGTCGCCTGCAATTCACCTGGAGTAGAGAGCATGCATTGTGGACACCACAACAGTGGTCTTGTGTGATGTTCTCCAACGATTCCAGGTTTTGTTTGCAGTCTGATTCTCACCAGACTTTAAAATGGAGAGCACCAGGTACCCGTTACCACCAAGAGAACACCATTGAACGACATCGTTACGGTAGTGCAAGATGGCTCGTTTGGGGAGGAATTTATTCTTGGTTCCAGAACTTACTTGCATGTTCAGAGTGTAACGATGACAGACCCCATCTATCGTGATGTCATTCTGTAATAACATATACGTTTGTTTCGGGGCGCCATGAGTGCTGAATTTCTGTTTATGAATGACAATGTCCGTCCTCACCGTGCAAACATTGTAGACGATTGCCTTCAATCGGAGGATATCACCCGTATGGATTGGCCAGCATACTCACCGGACTTGAATCCAATAGAGCATGTGTGGGATATGCTTGGCTGACGAATTGCAGTCCGTTAACCCCCTCCCACCTGTCTACCGGAACTTCGGAAGGCATTGCTTGATGAGTGGTGTAATATTCCCCAAGATCAGATTGATAATTTGATACTCGGCATGCCTAGACGTTGGAAGGCCTGTACTGCATCGTCCGGGAGACATACTCCGTATTAACCATCATACTAACCATGTTATACTGTTTTTTGTAAATAGGTTCTTTTTTAAAATTTGATCCAGGGAGTAAAAATCGCAATTTTTATTAATTATGTCAAACATATAACGTCTTTTTTGCTCTTTACCTTTTGTTTAATAAATAAACTTCACAAATAAGTCAAATTTGTTTTGCTTCTATCTATTTATTTGCCTGAACTTCATTATCCTTAATTTATGGACATGAGTATATATATAGTTAATTTACAACACTTTTTTTTTAATTTTAATTTCTATTATTTTTATATTTTTATTACGTGCTTCATTTCAGCCATTCACATACTTTGAATCTGCATTAGGTTTCAGAATCTGGCAATAACTTAATTATTGCACTCAGATTTAGCGCGGGATCTGCATTTTTAAGTGCAATTTTTAGGTAAGTAACCTCTATTTTATAATAGATTTAGATATTCCTATCCATTACTTTCAATAGGTTTTTGCTCAGTATTATGTACATAAAGGGGGAAAGTTGGCTGCCAAAACACATGTTCAACTCCACTTTTATATAAATTATTTTATATATTAGCTATCCTAAGTCAGCAATGTTTATAATACTGCAGGATCCATTTAATAATTTTTAATCTCGGTTGCTCATGTGTCCTTCATTGTGTCCTACCTACTGTCTATGTGTTTTTCGAATGTTATTGATGGATGTTTATCTCTCGTTTGTGTAGAGAGTTAGCTAAACTAATAGAGAGAGTTAACTAATAGAGTAGGAATTGAATAACGTATGATGCACGTGTAGTTTAAGAGAGATATGTCTCTCTCTCTCATAAATCTTAAAGACTCCTTTACAGTCCCATCTTTCAATCTTTCTTTGTAACTCCTGGTCTTAGGGTATTTAACTCTCGTTATTCCATGTATATGCATGTGTCAGGATGTATTCCCCTTATTTTTTTCATGATTTACGAAAGAATTAAAATGTTCTCCGTGATGTGAATAAGGCAAAGAATTTTACTCATAGATGCTTTGCTAATATATTGTACAACAAATTGATGAATTATTAATATTGATGACAAAAAACATGTTTCTTTCTCAAAGTCTCAAGCTTTGAATTTAATTTCTTTGTGGGTCCTGTAAGTTCCCGGAAATATTACATTTCAAAATAGAATTCAAGCTTTTATGTATCAAATAACGGGCTATAGAATTACTACAGTACGTGATTAATTATTGTGTTTGCAGATTTAATCAAACTTTTTTAAATATAAGTTAATAGGGAAACATAACAATAATGGAAATATGAAGCTAAATTGATTTAAGGTTGAAATTCTGAAAACTAATAAAGCAAACAAAGTTTACTAGAACAATTCATGCATCATTTTTTTTTAAAAATTAAGCATATATCTATACAAAATAATTTCGCAAATTAAAATTTAAAGTCACAACACAAGTTTCACTTTCAATGATTTTAAATTTACACTACCGCACTTATTTTACTATAATTATTTGAATAGCTACTATTTTACACTTGCGATTCAATAGAAAAATAAAAAACAAACCTTAATTTCAGTTCCAAAACATGTAATACTGAAATAGACATGAAGTAACTTAAAACGGAACTTACCCCATTTTAGGTTACATCTTAATTCATCCGAAAGAAATACTAAAATAACGACTTTATCTTGAGATTTACTACTATTTTTTATTATTTTAACCACCTTTTTATGGCAAACAATGAATATCCAATAACGAAAGTATGCTGAACACACACACACACACACACAAGTAATATAAAAAAAATTTTAAGTCAATTCCTACTTAGATCAGCAAAGAAAAACTTTATTTTAGTTAATTCTTATCAAATAATTACAATTAATATACCATTTGATTCATAAATAGTTTGACCAACTTCAGAGGATCATAAATTTTTATTGAATAAAGTTATTTACATGGAATTTTCAATGTGGTTTCTCCTAGCACAGCTTAGCAACAGAAGTTAACTAAGCTAAAAGAGTTTTCTCGATCATTTTGGGGGTATTTTTTCCAATTCCCTCTTAAGTTGCTTTTTGAAGCCCTTGAAATGCTCTTACTTTACGTCTATTTAATTGCTATTTTAAGTATCTCCATAAAAAATAATCGCAAGAAACACAGACAGGGGATAGTGATAGTCATTTATTAGGAGGCAGAAAACTTATTTTTAAATCTTTCAGCCATTTTTTATAGATGATTTTACAGTATGACTTAGTGCAGAATCTTGGTGAAAAACAAAGTTTCTTGAGTGTAAAGACGTTTACTGCTTTCGGTCAAGTGTTTCAAAACTTTATTCTGATAATAATTAGCATCCATTTTAAAGTTTGGTTCTACAGAAAACGGTTTTGTTAAGTCTTGAGAAGACATTTCCGTCCATACCATAATACCCAACGGCCAACTTGCATTTTTCAAAACCGCTGCGTCTTTGCGATGTCTTTTGCTTGAAATGTATTGCCAGTTGTGAATGACAGATGAAACTGTGCTTCATAAGAAATTATCCATGCTTTTTATCTACCATTGCGTAACATTAAATACAGAGGCCAAGAACATTTTCTTCCTTTTTCTAAGGTCTTAACAAACATTTCATGACAGACTGGAAAATTTACTTTTTTATGACCAATTTTCTTTATCTGATGATAAATTGTTCATTGTTATATTTATAGTTTCTTTGACATAAGTTTTTGAGGCTAAGAGTTTTCTACAGCGATAATTCTTTTTTTTTCTCTTTCTTTAAGGACTTCCTTTAGCTTACATATTTTTTCCTTGAGTTTTTTATTGCGAGCCAAATTTTATTTCTTTTTGAAGTTAATATAGTAATACAATAGAAAAATGTCTTTTTTTATTTTTAAATGCTTTATTATTTACAGAATCTGGACAGCCATCCTTCAAAAGCTGTAAAATATCCTTCCGAGTTTAATGATCCAATTTCAATACTGTAATTTATTCCCACTAATAAAAATGGTTAGATTGGTAATTTAAATGTTTCACATTTTTCAAATAAAACCATTAGTAAAACGATAGAAATCCATCATAAATAGATATATACTTTTAAAATTGGTCACACTTATTTTAAATTAACCAATAAATATAAATATACATATGACAGAATCATAATATTAAGTGACTAATGCAATTTTCCATTTTTCTTTCTATACATGGTGCTGTACTATTTTTTGTTACTATTTATTCGTTCATTAAATTTAATTATTCTAATAAAATATTACAGTAAAAAAGAAATCAGATTCTCAGAATTTTAGGCCATCCCAGGTGAAATTCGAACCCACGACCTTTGGATTACAAGTCCATTACGCTATCCAATACGTTACAGGAACACAACGAATGATTTTCCTTTCTATATATGCTGTTGGACTATTATTTATGCTTGTTACTAGTTATTCCTTTTTCAATTTAATTAATGAATGAATATTTGAAAAAACTGTACTAACATCAACTGTCATCGACTACTAGTTTGAAAAAATGTAACTGAACTTGAATGAATTAATAGAAAGTATATTTTTATTAGCGACTGAAAATTTGAACGATATATATAGGGAGAGTGAACTAATAAGAGGAATTTAAAAAATGCAGGTATTTATTTTTTTATTTCTACTGAATATGTCAGTTTCTTCTTAAATAAACGTTTGAAACGAGACACATTTCTCAAACAAATTTCTAGACCAACGAACCTTTTTTGCTTCTCATATAAATCACTTTAACCTATTTGCATGTGCATATGCTAATTACCGCTGTTTGTTCGGGGGAGAATGGAAAGGAGGTTACTCACAAAGGAGGTGGGCACTCTTGATGACCCATCATCCATTCTCCCGTTTGAGAAAGATCCTTGAAAGAAGGTTAAATTAAGAAGTTTTGTGAATTTTGATAAGTTTCTAAAGATCGGTGATTAAACTGCAAGTAGTGCTATCACGAGATCCATTTAGGTTCAGTAAAGGTAATTTTCTTCTTCAAGTAATCATCACTAGGAAGTGATTGCAGGTCCTGACAGAATAATTTCAACAGTTAGATCATCAGGTGATTAGATATGGAGGTATAAAACACCAGGTATTATTCACCTGTTATTCATTAATCACTCTTAATTATCATTTACGTTTTAAAGTTGTCGGCTATAGTCACTGCACTTAACTATTAAATGAAAGTTTTGAAGCCAATTTTAACTCTAGGAATCATTAAGGGGGTCCGGCACGTTCATAGGAGCCCATGTTTAATTACGTAAGTCTATGTACCTTTTTCTCCGAAACTACTTATTTGACATGGATAAAATTTTACAGTAGGTTATGTGTACTATCAATAACACTTTAACGAAGGGTTTTATCTTTTTTTGTTAAAAATTAAATTAATTACGATTTTTTTTTAAATTTAGTTTAAAAAATTCATATCTAAAAAGGTTTGCTAGATATATCTAATTTTCTCCATTAAAATATGTAAACATGTTAAAAGTATACTCACTGAAAATTTGAGGATTATATGATAAGTAGTTTTTGAGAAAAAATACATAAAGAGAAATATTACATTTTGAGAAAACAGGCTTTAAAGTAAAAAATTGCAATTTTTTGAACACTTACTTTTTTCAGTACTTTTCAAAAGCATGTGATATTCCCCTTCTTGGGAGAATATCTCTCGGAGTGTCAGCGTCAGCTAGATGTGTAGGATTAACGGAAGAACTAGAGGCATACATAATCTTAATATATATTTATTAAGATTTTCAACTTAAACTTCTAACAAATTAAATTATAATAATTAATGTGAGAGAATCTACGATGGCAAAATGTGCAACACAATATACATAGATAATAACGACTTAACCTAACTCGGACCACTATCAATAACTGAAGCACCTAAACTCAATTCTAATACAATCACTGATTCTAATATTAAATAGTCAATCCTACCTTGTTGCAGTCTGAAGAATCAATCACTAATATCATAAAGGTAATCTTGTATTTACTTTTGTGCTATGGTATGCACCTTGGTTCTCTATATCGTTATCACTTATTACTTCTAATCCCTACCACGTAACCTTATCCAAACTTGAACCCCGAACTATATTAACATTCCTCTACTTGCCATCAACTGCTACAAATTGCCATCACACTTACTCTAACTTCTGATATTTAAAAGGTGTTCAATTTGCATCTTTCTTTCACACTTCACTTCTTGGATTTGGTTGGAAAGAGTTGCCATTAATTCTGGCCTCAAAGAACCCATGTTAAAGAAAAGACGCGTGAGCCCGTCACAAGCATATGAAGCCATTTTTACTCTCTGTCCATACACACTCCTCTTTTAATTTTTTTTTTTATTTTATTATTTTTGACAATTTTGCCTTTTTTAGGATATTAAGATGCTTTCGATGGGCTACACGAACCCTACGTAGCCATCAGAATTTTTTAAAATCATTAATTTTGCTTAAGGACTCATATTGATCTGTGCAATATCCATATTTACCCCAAATACTTTTACAGTTTTTAATTCCACAAATGTAGATCTTGGAATCACTGACCATACGGTGTTATTAACTGACTTCTTTGGGTTCCAAGTCTTTCCATGTAAACATTTTCTTAATAAGATAGGATCACCTAGATCTCTAAAAATTGGCTTAATTTAATTCATTATCGTATATAGCACGTGTTTATGTATTTATGATCCTATTGCCTTTCATTACTTTCAGCTTCTGTATTTTGAAACTTGCACCAAGCATTTATATCCGCTTTACACAGTCCATGCTGAGGGCTCTCGTTTGAAGACAGAAGAATAAACAACCCAAACAGCAGTTTTCGTGCTGTGTAGACCATTGATATTATTTCTAATAGTCAAATTTTTCCATTTGAACAAAATATGGAACCTCATCAGAAACTTATGCAAGGAGAAACATAAGTGCTCCAAGCAGAGACCATTTGTTGCGCGCCAAGAAGTAGCTTCACTTAAAAAATAAACAAAAATACTTCTAATTATCGTATTTCTTCACATGTCGTATATCACCTTAAACAGAAATATTTGAACTTATAGAAAACATGAAAAAGTAAAAATCGGTAATTTTTCGAAAGTTCATGTGCCGGACCTTCTTAATCAATTAGTAATAATAATTTCTTGGTGAAAAGAAAAGATAACATGGGATGAGATAAAAATACGATAGCATAGGATAGGATAAGATTAAAGATCTGGATGAGTTAATATTAATATCACACTCTTCATCTACTCGAGGGCTTTTGACGACAAAGTTCGTAATTTTGAACAATAGTCAAGTGACGAAGACGACACCTCGGCTGGAAACTCCCACTTCTAACTACCACACAGCATCAACGAGAGGACGTTTGAGCTCTCGACAGATTTAAATTGCATATCTTCCCTACATGGCAGGTTTTTAGTGGTACTACTAAGCTTTAACTTAAAGATCTGAAAGTTAAAAATAATTATGTTAAGACCGCGCTTCTCAAACTTTCAATATTTACGACCCAGTTTTCAATAACAATGTTCATCGCACCCTTCCCATACATCAGTGGTTCTCAAACTTTCACTACTGGTGACCCAATTTTCAATCATTATTTTTATCGTGCCCCCTAAAAATAAATAATATATTGAATGCAATAATAATGCACTTTGGCGCTAAAGCTACAATACGATCATAATTATAAACCGTACAAATTAACAAGATAAGTATTAAATTTTGTATATGATACTTTTAAGTAATATATATATATATATATTACTTTTTAGTTCGATTCACTATAAAAGCGTGTTTTTTAGTTTGTTTTAAAACTATAACTTATTTTATTGTTATTTTTACTATACACGATAAAAATCAAAATTCCAGTCAATAGTTTAATTAAGAGAAAATATACTTACCTACTTTTAAGGTCTTCTCAATTTTTCTTTGAAAGTTTCAGAAAAAATCCAATATAACTAAAGAAAAAGTTCCAAATGTGCGTGTCCTTAATAAAGGACATAAATCACAGACACTTTTCGCTAACAACCCAGGAACGATATGTTCCAGCAAAACTGTCATATTTTGTTCGCGTTTTTGTAGTTTTGCTGTCGTTTGATGATCTACAAATAGCATTTTGAATTTTTTCTTCCTTGTGTCTTTTTGACAAGGCGAAGTGCTACATTATGGCTTCATAGTTTTCTTCATAGATATATTTAGGCAACATTTGAAAATTTCAAATCAACTCAAACGTTTCATGTCTAACGCTTTTCTCATATTTACTTTCGCTATCTTGATTAATTTGCATTATTTCAGTAGGTTCTTTAATTGCTTGTTCAGTTTCAACTTTCTTCAATAGGGATCACAGATGCCCATTTTTTTTAATATTCTGCTCATTTACATTTATAAACCATAATAAGTCGTACAACACAGCATTCAAAACCACAAAATTGTTCATGGGGAAAATGTAGCATGTTCTAAAAAATAATTGGGTAAAACATTTTTCATTATGCATTACATATTTCAGAACACTCAAAAAAATAATCCTTGGCCAAATAATTCTTCAAAGTGCTCAATATGCTTATCTATATATCATAAAACTCTTTCACATGGAAAAAGATGAAACAGAAATATATTATATATATTTACAACTTCCTTAAAAAAGAAAAGGACGGAGATAACCATACCAGTAAGTTCGAAGGTCAGCTAAAGTAATATTTTAGGTTAAAAGAAACGTAATAAAAAATCTCTCATCGTGGGAATACAGCAAAGCAAACAAAATATTTTTTTTTAATTTGGTTATAGGATCAAAGATGACTAATGAGCGTTTGAAGTGGAATCTTTTATTTTTGATGATCACTAGATGATAAAAATAAATTATATTAGTGTAAATGTGTATTTTTTATTAGGTCAGGAAGCATTTTGTTTTACTTCATTTTAAAAAATTATTTTTTAACCCTTTTATTTTCAATATGCTCGCGCCCCCCTCGCAAGGTTACCGTGCCCCCCGGGGGGTGCGCCCCACAGTTTGAGAAACACTGTCATACATTAATAATGTATTGATGGCAATAACAATGACGTTTAAGTTAGAATACTTAATTATAAACAGTACAATTTATCTTACAGTAAGTATTTAATTTTATAAATGTTACTTTTGAATAATAAATATTTTAAGTAAATTACTCTTATGTGATATAAGTTTTTGTTACTTTTCCTTTCTAATTTTTAAATTGGAACATACTGTAAAATAATCTTTAATTAAATTAAATATTTATTTCCTCAATCATCTATTTCTAATACAATTGTCGTTAAAAAAATAGTCTAGTATCTGTTATTCTCCATCTTGTATCCATCACATCCGGCATTCTTGATGAAATTCGAGCATCCGTATGGGAAAATTATCGAAACTGTGCAAAACGTTATATTTGTTGCGCTTCGTTCAATTCCATTCTGTTTCGGTCAAGTTGATTCTTCTATCGCTACCGAATCGATCTTGAAGGTACATTCTGTGATGTACGCGTTAATTTCAATTCACAGGAATAAATATTTACGGCAGTTCATACAAACAGACACTTGGATAAATTTTTATGTCGTTAGTGAACGTTTGACGTTAGTAAAGCATCAGCAAGTGCACAGATGAGCTTGGTTCTGAAAATTAAATTAAAAAATTATTCTCAAGAATACTTACATTTTGGGCTTACAACTACTGAAGTAAAGGAAGAAGAAAAGTCCCGGTGTCTTATTTAGACAAAAATATTGGCAGCAGACACTACGAAACTTAATAAACTTAAACATTTCGAAGCACTACACTTTATTTAGTAGAATGTATATTGTTTGTTTGTTTCTCAAATGGGTGTCTTTTTCGCATGTAAGCCATTTGCAGACACGGAAAGTCCGCAAGAGTTGAAGCCATTTTACCAAGGGCACCATCTAGTGGTAACTTCCACTACCAAATTGAAACGTTTGAAAGTTATTCAATTTAAACTCTCACCGGATGCTAAATATATCCATTATTTCAGTGCTTCTTAAACTTTCAATACTTGCGACCCAATATTCAATAATAATTTTTAACGCCCCCCCTCCATACAATAATAATGTATTGAATTCGATAATATTATACTTTGACGCTAAAGCTACAAAAAACTTTAAGGGGACTTGGCACCCTTTGAGCAAACTTCTTTATTTACGTATTTAAAAATTATATTTTAACATTTTATACAATGTTTCTATTCAAGAAAATGTTACCAGATAAAAATTTTCATATATTATTCACACAATTTTAAAAATTAAAATTTTTTGAAGAAAATTGGGAAGATTTTAAAATCCTACTCCTTTTGTAAAAATTAATTTTTTGACCTGAAATTTTTTTATAGTATTCTTATGGATGTTCTTAACAACTTTAGGGATCTATTTTAGAATAACTTCATTCGTTTTTAAGAAAAAAAATAAAATGTTGATATACAGGCTAAAAATCAACGAAAAAGCCAACATGTCTTACATTTTATTTTTTTTTTAAAAAAAGTATTCAGTTTATAGCAAAACGGATCCCTTATTTTATTACATGCTTTATTTTAAGACGCAGGGAAAAAAATTGAAGTGATTGGTAAATAATTGTCGAAGGAGTAGCATTTTGAATGCACTAAGATTTCGAAAAACAAACTGAGAAAAACCACTTTAAAGTTTATAATTCTGAAAAAATAATTATTATAAGTTTAATTAAACTTAAAATACCACTTTAAGATATTACTTATACGTTTTTCTTTAAAATAATTGCATTTTCATATGTTTTCAACCCACACATTTTTATAAATGATCAACTTTTAGAGAGCACTAATTGCACAAGAAAAAACTCAAGAAAAACAAAAAAAAAATTCTGTCACGACAAAAATTTTAGCTGTTTTTCTTCTTATAATATTAAAGTATTACATTTGTATGAAAAATATATCAGGAATAAGAACTGAAATTATAAAATTATTAATATAAAATGCCTTAATTTAAAAATTTTACATGCACACATTTCACAAGGAAGAAAAATTACATTATTGTATTGCCTCGGAAATATTCTGCTTTTAATACTACACATTCTTTTTTATAGTTATTATTTCTATTTATAAAATAGATTTTTTTATCATAACGCATTTTTTAGCTTTTTTTTTCAAAAAAGGGGGTGTGGCTGAATTGCCTAATTTGTTTTCAAATCAAGTTTTATTCAACTTCTAACTTTCCGACATGCACAAGTGATATATCAATTGAAAGATAATAATGCAAAGAATAAGATTAAATGAAAATAAAAAAATCGATAGGTTTGTGATTTTTAGGGTACCAAGTCCTCTTAACCTCTTAAGTGCCTCCGATGTATATAAAAGTTTGGCACAGCCAGTGCGTAAATTGCCCCGGGCGTATATATACGTCTTTCCGAAATACAATCTTTTCGGTTCACTGATATCCATAAAATTATTCCGAAGGCTTTGGAATGCAATAAAATGAACTTGACAGTGCTGCGAAAGATGAACTTGACATTAATGGGGTTAAATTAATGGGGTTTTTTAAAAAAAAAAATTTGTTTTCGACTTTTCAATATACTCGCGCCTTCCTCTTACAGTTATCACGCCCTTCCAAGGGGCGCACCCCACAGTTTGAGAAGCGCCGCATTATTTAATTTTTCGAAGAGCCCCAGAACTAAATTGATACTCAAGAGAGAGAGATCCCTTAATCATATGGTAGGCGTGCCTGTGATTTTCGCATCCAGAAGATCTATCATGTCCAGTAGGGATCGAACCCACAACCTTAGACTAACAAGATGGGTATGCTACCTCACAGCCACTGAGCAGACAGGAAGAAGTAGAAAAATGCATTTATATTCCAAAAGAGCGGACGTAAACGTGTGTATAAAAACATTTTTCTGGAAACAATTACAATAAAGAATTGTGTCTTGGATCAAGTTTTTATGATCCGAAATAATTATAAAATTTTAAAGAAACTCAAAATGTGAATAAACAATTTATTTTTTTTTGAAAGAAAAAAAAGTTTAAGAAATATTCAAATTAACATGTTAGATCGAAATAAATGATTAAATTGTACACACAACAAATAAAATAGTATTCTAATGTAATTTATTGTTAAACAATATTCTGATGAAATAAATTTTTTTGCTAGTTTTTCATTTTTCTTCAAGCTGATTTAAGGGACAAACTTATCCATTCCATACATGCTCCAAAGGATTTAGATAAAATAAAAACATATGCTGAAATCTCTCGCAAAAAATACATATATTTTTAAAGAGAATTTCGTCGTTAAAGATAATATCGTTTCGACGATTCAGCATTTGACATAAGTTGAACCCCTTGTTTTAAACACTACTTTTATGTTGTTTCAAGCAGTAGTAATTGAATACATGCATTTGTACAACATCACATGCGTAACTTTGCTAAAACAAAGTAATAAGCAACCCCACATAAGAAGTTGCTGATGCTGAATTATTTATCACGATGTACAGTTATTGATTATGAAGGTCAAGTTAGAGAAATATACCAACAAGAAATAAAAAAAATTTAAGTTAATTCCTACTTAGATCAACAAAGAAAATTTTATTTTAGCTACTTTTTATTAAATAGTAACAATTAATATAAATATCTATAATACATATGACAGAATCACAATATTAAGGGGTAATTAATTTTTATTAATTAACATTAAAGTATCGTATTGTTATCCCAAACAAAATCGTGTATATAAAATTTCAGTTCAACTGAATGCTCTAAAACGTGAGAAAAAAACCTTTTCAAGTTTTGACACGTCGCCCAAAAATGATGCCAACGTGGCTGTGTTTGTAATTCTTTAAATAATCAGTTTTGATAAATGAATTTTTTAATTATAGTTAAATTATTGTATCTCTCTCATCATCCAAAATAATCATATATATAAAATTGCAGCTTAATTGAGCGCTTTAAAATGTATTTTATTAACGATTGAACATTCCACGAAGATAAATAAATACAGATGTGTGTTAATAGTAGGAATTGAAAAAAGAAATGTGTTTCAATTTTAACTAACCGTAGAGCTGAGAATCGAACTCGAGCAGTCACTTGAGACTAAAAGATGTGGGTAAAGACCAGCCTTTTTTCTCCCATTGGTAAATTCGTATTATATATATATATTTTTTTAACACTGATACTCATTTGAAATGAAAATATTCGGGGGGTTCAAAAAATATTTTATTAAATAGAGAGAACACAGGAAAAAAATAACAATGTTAAACTTATTTGCAATAAATGTCTTTGATTATATTTCTTCTGGCTGTCACTGGCTGAACCGTCACTGGACCATCCATTAACAGCATCTGGAAGTGTATCCGCATACCCAAGTTTTGATGTTTTTGTCTGAGTGAGATTATGGCGCCAGTATCCCAAGTACCAAAGTATAGATGCAACATGTGTACAGCAGCCAACAACTCTAGCACCAACTTTGCACTGTCAATACGATTCAATGTTTGGATTATGACCTATACCTGTTCGTATCCATATATTATGTATTTTTGAACTTGTGTGTCATGATCTCTACTGGAGTCGAACAACTGAGGAATCTTCTCAATTTACGTAAAGAGAATACACCCCGAATGATTAAGGTAATCGTGAGTGTATGATTGGCTTTGCTTAAGCTTATGTATCCCAAGAGTTAAATAGCGTAACTCCTTCCATGTTAATCGTGGAAAATCTGGAAGATCACAGTCACTTAACAAAATCCATATCACCCTTTTTCTTGACCAGCCATTTTCTTCAACTGTTTGTTGTAAGTAATTAGGCTTCTTCACTAAATTTACCATTCGTTGGGCAATATCATTGTCGTCCTCAATATTGTTAAGTCTTGCTGGGGGGAAAGCATTAAGAATTGCACATACGATATTAACAAAATCTCCAATACATGGTATTTGGACATTTGGATAATATTGTTTAAAGTTCTTCACTTCTTGAGTTGGCCGTTTACTGCTTCAACTACCCAACGAATCGATGTCACTAAACTTGTCTCTTTAGCATCTTCTATAGACAACTGTGCTTGTTTGTCCAGGAGTGCAGGCATTTTAGGTACTACGTCCATTTCTTCTAAAAGCTCCAAAAAATCTGACCGATTCATGGACAAGCTATTTTGTTTCGCATCACATCAACGCACTCGATGCACCAAGACAAATGAATGTCAGTTTAAAAGCATTATTATTGTAGTATTTGAGAGACCAAAAAATATAGTGGTTCTCAAAGCGCTTAACAGTTTTCTTTTTAAATCAAAGTTAGAAAAAGCGCTTAAAATAATAAAATTCAACGAATTTGCCAAGTTTGATGACTTTTTTATGCGACTTGGTATTTTTTTTCCTTACTATTTTACAATAAAAGTAAAGATTAATACCTGAAGTTCACATAAATATAATAATATTCCAATAAATACTTTGAATTTTCATGACTATGATGCGTAAAAAAAGGCCGATCTTTACCCACTTCCTTGTAAAAATCTTCGAAGTAATGAGGTTGTTAGCTTCAGTTGAAACAGAACAAGCTCAATAGCATAACTGTTAAACACTTACATATTGATACGAATGGTTTAGGGTTCGAATCCTGGTTTACTTTGGTCTGAGATGAATTAATTCTTCAAGGGTTATTTGACTCAGTGGATGACATGAACTAAACTGAGGCCAGAAGGATGTTAATTTTTCCACGTTTTAAAAAGATTTTTAAAGTTTTTTTTAAAGAGAGAGAGAGTATAAAATTATGAACTATTCAAAACTGTATGGTAGAAATAAAACCTAAAATTCCTTTAATACTTTTCTTATAAGTATAATGAATTATATTGTTACATAGATCTGGATTCGAGGATTTTATGCAAAACAATCACAAAGAAAATAAACAGTTCTTTAAGAGCGATGTGAATTTTTTATCGAAAATCCAATCCTTCAAATACAGGATTCAGCAGCAATAATCACAGGGTAAATATCCGAAGGTCTTCACACCTTCACAAGGTCTTCACCTTCAAACAAAATCACCAGTGTTTAAAATTACACATACGTAAAGATTATTCACAAGCACAGCCGAGCTAATCGCTAGTCAAAATAATCCTCACTGCTCGCTGGCTTAATCAAGACTCGTCGCCAAACCGGCGAGCATCTTTTTATAGGCGTAACAGAAACTTCCAGAAATATAACCGCTCGTGTCATTGACACTAGTGGAGAGATCTATTACTTTCTAGAAGATTCCAGAGGGTTCCAAACTCGCCAACATGGTCACCAATGGCGCCAAAATGGTCACCAAAGTCACCAAATTGGTCACCAAAAATGATGCCAACTTGGCTCTACTGCCAAGATTTCGCCAAGTTCTCATTGAATCGCCATTACAACGTAAGGGCTGGTATTGCTTGTGAATAGTACAATTTTAACATGAAATAAATATAACATAGAGTAATATAAATGCATTAAACACTCAAATACAAATTATTTACACAAAATTCGTAACAATATATATATATTTCATTTTTTTATATAGAAACTTATTTTAAAGGTAATGTTTGTGTATTTTGAATAAAAGCAGTTGAAAGATATGATATAAATGTTATGTTATCGGAAATAAATTTTCCAGTTTCACTGAATTTTTAAAATGTTCTCATCGTATCACTTAAATCATTGTGTTAATGCGTTTACTAATGTTCAATTCGAGATTAGACGAAAAAATTAATTCTCATGATAACCTCTGATCATTACAGGTGAAATTGCATTTTAAATGTCAATAATATCCTCATTTCTAAGACCACACACATCTCATTTTATTTATTTACAAATCTTTATTATTATTCATGAAGAAATGTGTTTCTTTTACTTGAAATGTTAGCAATATTACTCAAATGTTTGAAAGTATTACAGAAACGAATATAATATATTAAAATCCATTCATAAGCTGAGCCATTTCTATTAGCATAAAATTAAATCGAATCCAAGAATGGTAGGTTTGCCTTGTTTAACTCTAACCGCTTAAAGTTATTTGTGTGTAGTGCGATTTTTTAAAAATATTTTCAAATACACCAGGGTTATGATATTTGCCGTAAAATACATTTAGAAGAAATAAACTAAAGGTATAAAAGTAAAGACCCCTCCCCCATATTTTGAAAATGATTAACGAGTACCAGATGTTTAAATCAAAAAATAATTTGTAACATTTTCTAAAATATACGTTTCACAAAGCAATTAACTTTATTGTTGTATAAAGAAATGTCGTGAAATTTGAACACTTCAACTTTACTACATTTAAAGTCTTTCTTAGGAAAAGAAATAAATATTACATTGAGAGATTCCACACGCGATTTTATTTCAAATGAAAAATTATTTGACATTTCTAATTTCCTCAGAAAACAAATTATTGAAATTAAGGTATTATCAACACATTGTTTAACTGTTATTTCTAAGAAAAGCTCATCTAACTACACGCTTATAACACACATTTTTCCTAAGAGTTAGAAAAAATAATAATTAAAAAATACAAACTTATACTCAGAAATCTTTTATTGTGTAATTTAAATTCTGCGCAATATATATATACTTCATAAATATATATAAAAACTAGAGGATCCGACAGACATTGTTCTGTACACACATCTTAAATTCAAAATTCCAAATATTTATGAATAAGCTTTAACAATCTGGACCGTTTTGAGTAAAATTTGTATTAAAAAGTTTTTACAATGTCTAACGTCATTACATGTACGGTTATCAGAATTCAATCGATCGATAGTGTGAGTATGTGTATACTATGAGCGAAGTTAAATGTAAAGGCTGTGTGAATAAAAACTTAAACTTGTTTTAATTAAAGGTGAAAAAGTTGAGAGACTCAAACTATTTTATAACAGGTATATTTATTAAATTGTACATAAACTTAATTTATTCTAATGTCATTAGATGTACAATATTTTTGGTTAATCCTTGAGGGGTATAAACAAATAAATTCGATGGTTTTCCAACAGTGGGACACGCAACATATTGGCCGTGAGAAAAGCAAGGATTTTCTAAATTTAAGCCACAAATCTTCATTGTTTGACCTTGTGATTTATTAATAGTCATAGCAAATGGCAAGCGAATTGGAAATTGTAAACGTTTAAATGGTATAGGTGAATCTGAAAGAATCATTGGGATCCGTGGTAGAAGTACAACTTCACCTTGAAATTTTCCAATTAAAATAGCGGCTTCAAGAATGTTGCCCATGATTTTTTTTTATGACTAATCGCGTGCTATGACACAGTTTCGGTGCGTTCAAATTTCGAAGCAAAATTATCGGCGAGCCAATCTTCAATCGCAAATTATGGGGTGGCATTCCCGGTAAATCCAGTGAATTTAAAAACTCTACAGGAAAATTGACTACTTCATTAGGATCAACAACAGTGTCAATCGATTTCAATGTAATTGAATTGGAATGTAATGTATTTGAAAAGATATTAATTAAAAACGCTAAAAAGCGTGAACCGCGCCTGCATTTTCGTAACAATAAAGACCGGGTTTGGAGAGTTTGGCGGAAAATCAATTTTCGTCGCCAACTTACGTCTTTTTCAATTCCTCTATTAGCTCAAGATTATACATATTTTATTTGTTTGTTTGTTTATTTATATTTATCTTGGTAGAATTTTCAATCGTTTATTAAATATATTTTAAAGCGCTCAGTAGAGCTGAAATGTAATGTACAGGATTATTTTGGATGATAATACATTAATTTAATTATAATTAATAAAAACTAATTGATTAAAACTAATTATTTAAAAAATTACAAATACAGCCACGTTGGCAACTTAGCGACCATTTTGGTCACTTATGTCAAAATTTGAAAAGGTTTTTTTTTTCTCACGTGTTAAAGCATTCAGTTGAAAGGAAATTTTATATACACGATTGTTTTGGATGGCAATACGATACTTTAATGATAATTAATAAAAATTAATTACTTTTTAATGTTGTGATTCTGTCATATGTATATACATATTTATATTAATTGCAACTATTTAATAAAAAGTAGATAAAATAATTTTTTTCTTGGTTGATCTAAGTAGGAATTGATTTAATTTTTTTATTACTTGTTTACAACAATAGCGTTGTTACAACAATGCAGGTGAATGTTGAGTTGTATTTTTTGAACGTTTTTAATTACTATTTTTTTAACTAATTGCGATATCGGACCGAATTGTGAATCTAAACCATTCTGGAATTTACTTGAACCCACACAAAAAATTTCATCGAAATCGGTCCAGCCGTTTAGAAGGAGTTTAGTGACAAACACACGCACAAAAGATTTTTATATATGAAGATGAGACATAATATATTGTTGCGTTTTCGGGGGTTCGAAATGATTGAAGCCGAAGAGCGGAATCCAAAACAATTTTATTCTTGGCCAAAACAGTCCTCCATAAATTGTAGAACAGTTCGAGAAAGTCACGTACAATCGATGAAAATACTGATAACACAGATGTAATACACTAACAAAAGCAATAGTAAACACTCAGCACAAAAATAATAACTCAATAAAAGCAATAACACACGCACTATGCAATCGTCTCTCTCTAGCAGAGAGGTATCACTTGCATGAAAGCTGAGATCTGACTAACTAACTAGCCGGCTCGGGCCCTTTTATACCTTTCGGTCAGAAACCTCTGGCACTTGCCAGAATAATCTAGAAATAGAAAGGTCTAGAAAAATCCGGAAGGTATGAGAAAAGCTCAATACATAGTGTTACAATACCGCGATAGGGTTGCCAGACAGGGTTATTAGGAGCAGGGTTGCCATGGCCGCCAAGCTTATCGCCCACATTTGGCGACATATCGCCAAATTTGGCGCCAAAAATTAAGTCGCCAAATCCGTCGCCAACTTGGCGCTAGCTGCAATATTTGGCGAGTTTACCATTTCAACCAATGTTAAAGCATGGGGGCCGTGCAATGCAGTGGAAATGATATTACAGGTAAACAGGGTTGAAATCACATTAGATACGACAAATTAGACTGTAGAAATTAACACAAATGAGTAGAAACAATTAGAATAAGACTAAATTCGTAGCATTGCCCCCTCTCAAGAACTGCGTCCCGTGCAGTACAACCCTTCATCAGACGTTAACATAATAATAAAGCAATTGATTAAAAACAATTAAATGAATATGCAATAATAAACATGTAATACATAGTACAAAATAAACACCTAATGCATAGTACAAAATAAACACGTAATGCATAGTAGAAAATAAACACTTACAAAACAATAAACAAAATTATTTACAAGATTATTTACACACTAACTTATTTATACAAGACCATGGTCAAAATAAAGTACACGATAATTGACACACTAAGAATTATGGCCATAATATGGAGCAAGCCTGTCGTAATGAACGACTCTAGGCTTCGAATTCGTTGACTTACGGATCCGATTACGACGTCGTTTATTATCTTTAAAATTGTATAAGGACCGTCCCAATGCGATTGTAGCTTAGGAGAAAGTCCTTTGCGTCGAGTCGGGTTGTAGAACCACACCTTGTCACCTTCCTTGAATTGATGTCCTGTGGCTTTTGTGTCGTACCGAGTCTTCATCATCTCCGTCCTCAGGTTGATCCGTTCTCGAGCCAAATTGTGTACATCTTCAAAACGTGCCTGGAGATTCTGCACGTACTCCTCAGGCGATGAAGGTGTATCGGAGGGCGACCAAACAGCAGGTCACAAGGGAGACGAAGATCTCGGCCAAAAAGCATCTGGGATGGTGAATATCCGGTAGTCTCGTGAACGGCGCTGCGGTACGCTAGCAGAAAGAGGAGGAACTTTCTGGTCCCAGTCTTGTTGGTTCTTGGAGACCATCAGTGAGAGGTTATTCAGGATAGTACGATTAAACCTCTCCACCATGCCATCTGACTGTGGGTGCAAGGTGTGGTCTTGGTCTTGTCAATTCCGAGTAGTTCACAGACCCCCTTCAATACTGCAGAGACGAAATTTCTTCCCTGATCGGAATGAAGTTGAAGAGGTACCCCATATCTCGATATCCAGTGCTGCACTACAGCCTCCGCTACGGTGGGGGCTTCCTGATCCGGAATGGGGTACACTTCGGGCCATTTCGTGAAGTAGTCCATGACAACAAGTAGGTACTTATTACCAGACGCAGTCCTTGGCAGAGGTCCCAGGATATCGAAAGCGATACGTTCGAAGGGTGCTCCAACATTGTAGCGATGCAGCTTCCCTCGGCTACGTATCTTTGGCCCTTCCGAGCTGAACAGGCATCACAGGACTTGCACCACTGTTCCACGTCAGCTCACACTTTACCCCAGCAGAATCGCTCTCGAACTCGGTGCAAAGTTTTCATGACGCCGAAATGACCTCCTGTTGGGCTGCCATGCAATTCTTTGAGTACCTCTGGGATACGAGATCGAGGAAGTACTAATTGCCACCTGAATGTCTTTCCATCCTCTGATTCGAATTTTCGGTATAGAACACCATTCCTGAGATGTAGAGAATTCCAGAGGGCCCAATACTGCTTAGTTGTAGGACTATAAGCCGAGATGTCCTGCCAACTTGGTTTATTGCTGGAAGACTCCATAAACTCTATAAGGGGTTTAATATCAGGATCCGCCATCTGGTCTTCTCGAACTTTCTCGTCACTCCAGGGATCGGGTGGCGTCGCTGTTGAAGTTGTTATCTGGCGTATAGCATAGTCATATTTGGTCTCTACTCTGGAACAATGACGACAATTTTCTGGGCATGGTCTTCTTGAAAGGGCATCAGCATTTCCATGCGAGGAGCCTTTACGATGTCTGATGTCAAAGTAATACTCGTTGAGCCGTTGTATCCATCTGGCTACCTGGCCTTCAGTATTTCTAAAATTCATTAGCCAGGTTAAAGAGGCATGATCGGTACGTAGAAGAAATTTTTGGCCATAGAGATAGTGATGGAAATGCTCGATGGCTTTCACAACAGCCAATAGCTCTTTTCGAGTGACACAATAATTTCTTTCCGGTTTCGATAAACACTTACTCCAATAAGCTACGACTCGTTCCTGGCCATCTATTTCCTGAGATAATACTGCTCCGACACTCTCATTTCTGGCATCAGTGTCCAAGATAAATGGCTTGTCCGGTTGTGGATATATTAAGATCGGTGAAGACGTCAAAGCTTCTTTAAGCTGGAGGAAGGAATCTTCACATTCTTTTGTCCACTGAAACTTTTGTTTACTTTCTGTTAGCTTGTGCAAGGGTCTTGCGATGTTAGAGAACCCTTTCACAAACTTTCGGTAATAAGTACATAGTCACAGGAAGCTTCGCAGCTCACGGAGGTTTTCAGGGCATTTCCAATTCTTTACGGCGGACACTTTTTCGGGGTCCGTACGAACACCTTCTGCAGAGATGATGTGTCCCAGATAATTGACTTCTTTCTGGAAGAACTTGCATTTCGAAGGGTTTAGCTTCAAGTTAGCGTCGCTTAATTTTGATAACACCTTCCGGATATTTTGAAGATGTTCTTCAAACGTACGCCCTCCTATTATGACGTCATCCAGGTAAATAAGGCAAGCTTCAAAAGTCAGACCCTTTAGCACGGTCTCCATCAGGCGCTCGAAAGTAGCTGGCGCATTGCAGAGCCCGAACGGCATGACTTTGAACTGCCATAGTCCTTGGCCGGAAGTGAATGCTGTTTTTCTCTATCTTCGGGATGGATCTCCACTTGCCAGTATCCGCTCTTTAAATCTAAAGTCGAGAACCATTTATGACCGGAAAGGGTATCCAGGGTGTCATCTATCCTTGGAAGAGGGTAGCTGTCCTTCTTGGTGACGTCGTTAAATTTTCGATAGTCCACGCAAAATCTTGTGGAGCCATCTTTCTTACGAACCAAGACGATTGGAGATGCCCATGGACTCGAAGACGGTTCTATGATGTCATTTTCCTGCATCTCTCGTAGTAGTGTTCCGACCTCTTCCTGTTTAGCGAACGGCAAGCGTCTTGGGTGCTGTTTAATCGGCGGATGGTCTGCTGTATCAATTCTGTGTTGTGTCACTGTAGTATGGCCAATATCGCTACTGTTTCTAGAAAACACGTCTTCAAATTCTTGAACAGTCTTTCTGCGGAGCTTTTCTGTTCGGGGACAATTCAACATTTTCTAGAAGGTCGGGAGTCAACTGTTGAGGCGAGTTGGATAGGAGCAAGCTCGAACTTTTGCAGACACACGTTACTGGACTGCAGGTTGCCAACACTTCACCTTTCTGGAACACTCTAGATTTTTCAGTTACGTTGCAAATTCTTACCGGGATAGTTTTTCTGGAAAGGTCCACTAGCGTCGAAGCTATTAGCAATCCATTCGCTTTATTTTCCGCAGATCCAATTAGGCCAGAGTTGAAACTCACATCGTTACCGATGTATCCAGGTACTATGATTTCAGTCCATGGGGAATGGTAATATTCTCGTTAGCGGTTACCTGTCGAATAGATTCTGTCCTGTGTTCAATTTTGAATATAGTGACTTCTTCGTGTATGGAACGTAATTCGTTCTTGTTGAAGTCTAGAGTGAAACCATGCTCCTTTAGAAAGTCCAGTCCAAGAATGAAAGGGTCTGCAATATCTGCGACATACACAGCATGTTGGTAGGTAGTGTCTCCAAACTGGATCTTGACTTTTAATTTTCCGTGAATATCAATCTTTTCCCCGTCACGGTCTGCAGCACCACGCGGGGCGGGGTCCAGATAAGTTTCTCTTTTAATTTTTGAGCCAGATCGTTCCGAATGATAGACACATTGGCTCCTGTATCGATGATCATGTTGCAGGGAAGCTCGTTAACATGTCCCATTATAAAAATTCCATTCTCACCGGTACTCTTTGTCGAAATTTGACACACTGGAATGTGGGGCCTTCCAAAATCTGGCAACCTCCGCCCCACGAGATGGTCATTAATTAGTTTTTTCGACACCTCCTTCTGGAAGGCGCTTATTAGTTTCAGCGCCTTGGCGTGCCCGGCAGCTTCTCTGCAGATGCCCTTCTCGACCGCAGGTCCAGCATTTAAGGGTCTTCTTCCCGTCTGCTTTCTGGGACATCAAAGACTCAACTCTATTCATGAAGCTTCTCATCTGTCGCTCTAACCGCTCCACACTTGAGTTCGACGTGTCCGATTCGTTGACGGCTCGTATGGAGTGTCTGTCCTTTCGTGTTGCTTGCTGGGCTGCCTCGAATTTCATAGCAAACACTAGGGCCCCCTTTAAGTCCTTGAGATCCGCCATTCGGAGAGCTTTCTGGATTTCCGGATCACGCACCCCGTCGATGAAGTGTTGCAGCGCCAGGACTTCTCTTACTTCAGTCGGACAGTCAGAAAACGCCAAGTGAGAAAGCCTCTCGACGTCCGTCGCCAGTTCTTGGAGCGTTTCGGACACTTTTTGCTGCCGTGACTTCAGCTGGAGTCTGCTGTAATCCTTCACACATTTCTCTCCGAAGCGTAACTCCAGAGCATTAACGAGAGCGTCGAAATCCAGCCGCTGTGTTTCCGGCAAAGTTTGCAAAATGTCAGCAGCGTCGGCTCGAAGAGAAGCAGCTAACTGGCAGGCCTTGGTCTGGGAGTCCCACTGGTTTGCATCCGCCACTATGGAGAATTGGGTCTTATGCACCTGCCAAGAGGACTTTCCGTCATATGTAGAAAGCTTGATGGAAGGCTTGGAATAAGGAGCTTGAAACTTAAATTCATCCCCTTGACCAGTCATGACTTTCTGCTTCAATTTCTCTAGTTTGCTCTCCATATCTTCGAATTTAATTTCAAATTTGTTCTCTATATCCACAAATTTGTTTTCGAATTTATTTTCCACCGACTCGATTCTTCCTTCCATTTCTTCAAATTTCTTATCCATAGTCGTCAATTTGTCGCCAATGCCCTTCAAATCACTTTTCAACTCCGATTTCATTTCAGTCATATTGGCATTCATGCCGGTCAACTCCGATTTCATTTCGCCCATATTGGCATTCATGCTGGCGGTCAATTTTTCTAGAAGAGTCTGGAACTGGGCCTCCATCGCTCTTGTTGTTGGCATTCAATCCCACTTCTGACACCAATTGTTGCGTTTTCGGGGTTCGAAATGATTGAAACCGAAGAGCGGAATCCAAAACAATTTTATTCTTGGCCAAAACAGTCCTCCATAAATTGTAGAACAGTTCGAGAAAGTCACGTACAATCGATGAAAATACTGATAACACAGATGTAATACACTAACAAAAGCAATAGTAAACACTCAGCACAAAATAATAACTCAATAAAAGCAATAACACACGCATTATGCAATCATCTCTCTCTAGCAGAGAGGTATCACTTGCATGAAAGCTGAGATCTGACTAACTAACTAGCCGGCTCGGGCCCTTTTTATACCTTTCGGTCAGAAACCTCTGGCACTTGCCAGAATAATCTAGAAATAGAAAGGTCTAGAAAAATCCGGAAGGTATGAGAAAAGCTCAATACATAGTGTTACAATACCGCGATAGGGTTGCCAGACAGGGTTATTAGGAGCAGGGTTGCCATGGCCGCCAAGCTTATCGCCCACATTTGGCGACATATCGCCAAATTTGACGCCAAAAATTAAGTCGCCAAATCCGTCGCCAACTTGGCGCTAGCTGCAATATTTGGCGAGTTTACCATTTAAACCAATGTTAAAGCATGGGGGCCGTGCAATGCAGTGGAAATGATATTACAGGTAAACAGGGTTGAAATCACATTAGATACGACAAATTAGACTGTAGAAATGAACACAAATGAGTAGAAACAATTAGAATAAGACTAAATTCGTAACAATATATTTCATTTTACTGCTTAACTTATTTAATCCTATAACCGGATACCACGGAAAATTCCGTCAGTGTAAAGATGCTTCGAAAATGGACTGCACGGGTTTTTCTGCCTTCAAGTAACGTTTTCAAACGCGGATTAGCCGCACTTTTCTGAAATCCTTTCCCCCTTTTAAGGTTTAACATCTTGAAAGATAATGAGGGACGGAGGAAGCAACACAGCAGGAGTTTTATGGCTCGCAGGGAACCCCGTGTTTTGACCCTGGGGCAATCGTAAAAAATCGAGGGGAAATTTCTTTAGACCCCCAGGAAGTGTTAATTTGTTTTACCTCGTTTTTTTAAAGTTTTGTAAAGTCCCAACGCATAAGTAAAAAATGTTACAATTCCCTTTCAGTTTCATATTAATTTGAAACTGTAACAAGTTGGGGCGTGTCAGTGCAATCTGCTATTTTATATAGTTAGACTAATTATCTTTTTTTAAGTATATTCTTTCGCTTCATTTTTCTTATTTTAATCAAAGCTTTCAGTTTTTGAAACATGATTATTTTATTATACGATACCGAAAAAATTAATAAAACACCAAACTCTTTAAAATTTGGAACCTTTTCAATTTTCCAACCACTAAAAATGAATAAATTTAAACTTCATCAAATCATTTGAAACATTTTCTAACTCTTTGATAAAAAATAGTAACGAAAAAAAAAAAAAACTAATTAAGATTTATTAGTTTTTTTTTTTTTTTTTAGATTTCAAAACCTAAGTGTTCAGGGAAGTTTAAGTACAGTGTGTGTGTGTGTGTGTGTGCCTGGTTATATATTGTTAAAATACACCGAATTATATTTGAATTTTAAGTGCTTGAACTTCAGTTTACATCAAAGACAACATGAATGAAGATTTTTACACATTTTTTTTTATAACTTGAATGTTTGAATAAATGGTAATCAAAAATATACAGAAACATTTACAGTAGACATTTATGCATATAAAAAAACATAAAAATCAATTTTAAATTCGAGCTATTGAAAAACATTCGAATTATATATTGTTCAAAAATATCTATTTATACAAAATACCTCAACATTTATCTTTTTTAAAGGCTAACTGAATAAGCAATTAAAATCTGGATATTTTTTGAAATCTCGATCGTATAAAGCTAGAAATTTTATGTTAGAAATTCCATTTGAAATTTCGAAAAAAAAATGCTACGCGCAGTTATAAATTATTTACCATACGTTTTAGCAATTGTTTGAGTATAATAAAAATTTCAAATTTTATTATATAACTTCTTTGGTATCTTTTAATATATTTCGGCCGCGGTAGCCGAGTGGTATAGGTATCGGAACGTGGCTTGCTTTGTCACGAGTTCGAGCCCAGTACGACTAAAGACCCGCCGTGTAGGGCAGTGATGAACGTTAAATCTGTCGAAAGCTGAAACGTCCTCCCAGTGGTGTGGTGTGGTAGTTAGGAGAGGGGGGTGCCAGCTCAGGTGTCGTCCACGCCACTTGACCATGGTTCAAAATTACGTGGTCCGTCGCCAAAAGCCCTCGTGTAGCAGAACAGTGCGACGTTAATATTCAATCATTCATTTAATATATTTCGAAGATTTCATACAATTCAGTTGAAAACCGCATGCTAAGAGCAAAAAATATACTATAAAAATTTTGATGAATATACAATTACAATAAATTCTGACATAGAGAAGCAAAACTGAGAAGCTAAAGCGTAGGAATAAAAAATTTTTAGTATATCTGAAGTAGTTTTCGAAATATTTATTTTAAAGTTTAGAAAATTTGTGTGCGTTATGTTATACTTAATATTAATTAAATGGTTAAAATAATGTGTTAATATTAGTCATGTAATCGTTTGATGACACATTCATATACTAATAAAAATTATCATGGTCATTGATGCGAATGTCAAGAATTTTATGTAATTTTAAATTCAGACATTAAGATATTGATGTAGAAAATATAAAACGACCATCTAAAATACATGAAAAATGCAGTCTGCTATAAAATGATCTTGACAAATAAAATCCGGCATTTTCACTTACTATGGCAAAGCCGGCTTAGTCAGGGGCGATCTGGAAAAACAGAGAGAACCGCGGTTTTGATGGATGCCGCTCTAGCTTTTAAAGTTCCCATGAAAAATTTTACATATATAAATTACAAATGCAAAAATAAATCTTGTAATTTTCCATACATTTTTATAACAACGAATTGTGGAATTGGCTTCCAATACATTGTTGTGTTTGACAATATCTAAGGTAACTAACCTACTTTAGATAGATTTGTACTACTTTTTCGTAACCGTATTCCTTTTAAAATTAATTCGTGCAGCCGAAATACACCTTTTGTACCCTTAAAAATTTATGTAAACTATAACGGTTAATTTTAATTTATGCAACTTGTGAAATGTTCATAATTAACCATTTCCGTCTAAACAGTTTACATGAAAAAAAAAGTTTGGACTCCCTCATTCATTAGCGATTTATATAAGATTCTAACATTAAATTTTATTTTTCACCGAATAGGATTGAGTGGTAGTGTATAGTGCTTCCACACCACAGGTCTGAGGTTCTATTAACGGGCTGCGCAAGGTCGACTCTGCCTTTCATCCCCGCTACATTGGGTCGATAAATGAGTACCAAGCTTGCTTCGGGTCTTAAACACTGAAGGTCTCTCTTTAGACAGACCACCAAATCGGAACATCTGTTCATGCACCTCAGCGTCCAATGGTCACAGTAGTTCCTGGCCCTCATGGATTGTTGTGCTTCTGAGTTTGAGTCTTAAGTTTGAGGATTACCTCACTTTGGGGATACCTCTTAGATAAACATGTTTTTCCACTCATTTGCAATTAAACATTTTTCTTTCAATTACGTTTAATTCAGAAGGAAGTTTGATTTTTCAAATGTGTTTGCTTAATAACATGTATATTTGTGTATTATATTAAACATTTGATCAATCCAAAATTACATGTTTTTAGCTCCTCTAAAAGCTTTTAGGATTTTACAACTGATCTTACAATCCATATACGTTTTATAGTAGTGTATTTAAAAATGATAAAGACATTTTACGACTGTGTGAGCTTTTATGCCTCGTTTATAAATATAAAAAATTGCATTCAGTTACAGTTTTTAAAATGTACTGAAATAAGTGGAGAGGAATAGGATATTTACATATTATGAATATTTTTGACTGCAGTAAGATATATTTATATTTCAGTTTCTTTACAATTTGAATAGAAGTTGTAAGCCATTTTGCGAATAGTTTGATGTTGAGTATAAACCCATAGGCTGTTTAATATTGTAAAGTGTTTTACTTTGATACCAGCACACTAAAAATAAGGCTCATTTGCAGTTATATGATCAGCTTCAGTGATATTTAAATTTTCAAAAATAGTCTACACGTACGAAAACATTCTTTCACAACCGCACACCACATCTCTCATACTATATCTTTCCTACAGCAAGAAATATTTGTGTATACTGAAAAATTTAATACAGGATACATTTTCAAGTGTTAAATTTGTTTTTTAAATTTGGGTATGAATACATTGTGGAATTGTCGGTTAACTTCACTGAACAAAATTGTTTTAAGTGTACTGTTTTGAAAGACAAAATTAATTAGGGAGAATTTTTCTCACAATAGAATTTGTAATGACTGAATTGTGTGAAAATGTAGTTATCGATGTGTGACATTTTTCCTTGTAATAAAAGAAACAGAAAGATAAGAAATTTAACTTGAGTAGAAAATGGTTAGAAGTACTGCCATGCGCATTTGAGAAGAAGTATATCCCCCATTAAAATTAAAAATTATTGACTGAATGTGTGTTATGTCCATCACAAATACCGATGTAGAAAAGGAATTTTTATTTAATACAAGAAGTTCGAAAAAAAAAAGAGAACACTAGGAAGGAAAATTTAAATTTTTTTTTCCGAAAAATATTCAGTTAACATAAAAATATCTTTTATATGATTTTAATTAAAATAAATTAAAAGTATTGAAATTCTTTTTTTATGCTATTTTAAATTAAAAATATAACTGAATAGAGAAATATCGGTTTTATTTCATAAATATAATCATCGTATGTAATATTTATTGTGTTATTGTTTAAAAATGAGATAGGGCCTTTGCTCTTTTTACCTCATTACTTTTTTAAAAAAACAGGAAAGTGAGCGCGTTTTCTTACTCTCATATTCAAAAATGAATACAGGATGCTTTTTTCTGGTCAAATCGCAATACCAAAAATATATATATATTTTTTAATTTTTAAAAAATGACAGAAAAATACATTTTCTTTGAAGAAAATATAATTATTTTTCAACTTCTAACATACTAATTTCATTTTTTCCTCTTTTTTTACCTTTCATTTCGTTTTTAATTTTACTGTGACTGAACATATAGGAGAAAGACACCGAATTCCACTACGCTTTCAAAGAAGATTGCCCAAGGCAACTTAACAGCTAGCTGTAAACGATTGATCTCTTGGTTCTTGCTTTACAAAGGGACCGAACTGGGTCGTAAAATTGTCCCCGTTCGACCTCCCAAGTTCTAAAAGGGGAAAGGAAAGAAGTCTGTTGTATTTTTGAAGGGAATCGCAAAATAAGAGTTAAACGCTTTCGGAATAACTTTTCAGGAGGAAGGTATCCAGTTAGAGGGTTAAATTTTAAACTGAATTCTTAAGCAGATCGTTTCTTTCACCCTTCTTCGTTATCTTTAAATATAAAACATTTCACATGTCAGTTGGGAAGTTTTACTATCGATTCCATGATTCAGTAAAGTCTCAATGTAGGATGATCTGTAAAGGTAAGTATTGCTAGAATTAGAATCAATGCTTTCATTAAGTGTGATATCCACTTGCGAAAAAAAAGAATGTAGAAGTATGTTAATGGGACCAATTTCTGCGCCTTTTTCTATTGGGGAACCATCTGATATTACAATTTTTGCTTTTAAGTAAAGTTGCGTTTAACTCAATTCTAGATATAATTGACAACTTCCAGAGATATTAAATTCAACTGAACCGCCATCGAATACATTAGACAATGGATGAAATTCCACCTCTTTCTATGGCTATTTGGATGGCAGGTAAGTGAAAAAATTCTAGCTCTGATTTGACACATTTGGGGGATCTTTTTAAAAAAAAATGCCATTACGGGTCAAAGATATCTCGTCCTTTCACCTTTCTTCGCGCGAGGAATAACCTTCTGTTTCTTTCCCCTTCCATTTATATTTTCCTCGTCCTATCATCAATTGCACATTTTCGACAGCTTTGTGAGCCATACCTCTACCAGCTTCTTCACTTCGTTTTCTCGCGATTTTGAAATCTCTTCTCCAGACAATACATTGTTGACCACTCTCGTACCCCTTTCCTACGGCCTTTCCTCCCTTGACTAAGAAAGGCAAGGCGGCTCTAAACAATCGACGAAAAATTCCTCATAATCCATAACCTTTCTGAAACGACACTTTCGTAATAGAGAACTCCTTGACCCGATATGATTCGTATAACAGTCTTAATTTTTTTTTTTTTTTTTTTTTTTTGTACAACACACGTAAGGTACTTTCATGATGTGACTATTTTCTTAACATTATGTGAATGAATTTATTCTTTGATGTACTGCGTATTTATAGTATCTGCCGCATACGGAAATGCAGAACAACTATCACCTTACCTCTTTCAAAAGGTAACAGATCACCTGAATTAAGACGAATTTCGATTTCAATGGTGTGGAAAGAGTGTCGTATAACGGGAACGTAGTGTAGTCTATCGTACTGAGCATTCACAGCAACTCCGGAAATTCTGACGACTCTTAAAAGGGAGGCTTCGACGTGACCTACCACCACCGGGTGGACAATATCACTTTAAACATAAAATACTGGAAATGCTGCCTGTGGATTAGCTACAAAAGCACTTTCTTCAATACCTTTTACGACTTGAGAATGAAATCCAAACACATCGCATAACCCTTCTTCCAGAACTACTCTCGCATCGTTTTGAGTTTTTACTCGTTTATTATTAGCATTGAATCTGAATGAAATTTTGACTTCGTGTAAAAGCAGCGTCATTGAACGTAAAATATCGAGAATTGATTCATAATAACCAGGTGGCAACTTTCTTGTATAATTTATTTCCCATCCCTAAATCACAAACCCGAAAATAGTTTGTTTTTTTTTTTCATTTATATTATACCAAGTATGTGGATGAATTATTTCAGCTAGTCCAACTTCCCACTTTCCTAACAGAATGGGTGTAGGCAGTTGCGTGTGATGAAACTTAAAATTTTATTGTTTCGAAAATAATGTAGAGAGCTATCGGATGGCAATGTTACATAGAAAGACATGTTTTTGTTACTGACAGATACAAAGTCTGTACAGAGTATTTATAGCATTTTAACATCACTGACCCACGTATTAAATTTTTCCGGATATATATATATATATATCCAAAGAATTTCACAAAATACTCTATATTTCTTTTCTTTAAAACTTTTTCAACTGGAAAATAACCAGATTCTCTGTAACCCCTTTTGTATTTCCTTTTCATAAAATGTGCCTTCGATAATGGAGATCTTTCAGCATGTAAACGAAAGAATTTCTGGAGGGGGGAAGAGTTTTGTAAATAATAAATATTTCCATGCACTTATTGTCGTAACCCTTATCAAATCTCTTCTTTCCACTTACTGATGCGAACTTTATCATTTATCTTAAAAACGGGTCCTTTGACTTAAGTTTTACTAATGTTGCCATATAAGTTTTGCCACACTTATCCTTGGGTATCAACATTTACGTTGAAAGGCTCCATTTTAATGATTCGATGACATGTCTGATTGTAACTCCCAAGTTTTTCAATCACATTTATTATTTTCGAGTGTTGTATTCTGTGAAATATTTCGTCATTTTAGACATCAGGGTTCTATGGAAACGTTCGACGATGCTGGCTTTTGTTTTAATATTAGTTGTAAAAAAAAAAGTGTACGTTCATTTTCTTAAAATTGATTTGTACAGCTTTATTTTTGAATTCCGTTCCTTTGTTCGTTTGCAAAAACAATGGCTTCCGTTCCCTGAAAATATTTTCGAAGCCTTTTAATATGCTCTTACTCTTTACCTCTCAAGGAGCATATTTTGAAAACAGAGCATATTTGATAGCCCGAGCATATTTTGAAAACATGTCTATGCATGTTAAAATGTTGTACTGACTTAGAGATTGCAAATCTAGAATAGATCTGCTTGAAACTGCTCTTCCATCCCTCCTACTAATACTCGATTTCGCTTAAACCTTTATCTTGCAGATTTGTGTAAAGTGTAGGAATCTATTGTTTTTAACCACTGTTTGATATCTTTATTCTTAACGCGATTATCTAAAGCTCTATATAAGGCATTAACGCCTCCAAATCTGGCTAAATTTTCGTATATAGGTTCCATAGACATTACTAAACGTGACATTTTCCCTCCAACTTTCGTTATGAATTCTCCGCATCCAATACAAACAAACAATGAAATAAAAATGAGAATTCAAATACTTATGTAACGCCCCAAAAAATAAAAATAAGATAAATCAAACAGATACTAGAATATATAAAATAGTTTTTATTAAACCAGATAAATCAGTCTAAAAATTCTAAGACGGTAATAAATCTAGCGTATAATCATTTACATTATGTCTTCTTTTTTTAAAGACATTTTTAATCTCCATTAAATCAAACATGTCACCTCTGAAAAACTTTACATATGGACGAATTTTATTTAAGTTAACAAAATCGACAGCTAGAGTCTTCCAGTCACTATTATAGAATGCACGTTCAAAATATACATCAGAACAATCTCGTTTATTTACAATCATGTATTTTTGGTAAAACAAAATCATCTTTACGTACAACACAATCCAGTTTCAGAAATTAAGAAATAGTGTTAGAAATATATTTTGTTAAACACTTACATAGACTGGTAAGGTTCGTGAAGGCCATGTAGACCAGGAGTGTCCAACAAACGGACCGCCAGTACGTAAGTTGCGGCCCGCCGACTCTTTGTAAAAAAATTTTAAGTATCAGATTTTTAGTTTTTTTCATTTTGAAATTTATTCGAGGGAAAATCTATATATATATATATAATCCAAAATATAAAATCCAATATAGAAATATATATATACACACATATACAAACAAAAATATAAAAATATACAGATAGTTATAAACCTAAGATAACTATAAATAGGAAGAAAAAAAGGCACACTAGTACAATGACAAACTCCGGGCCTTAGGAACCAAGATTGCAGGTTTAAACATATTTTGGGGCTAGCCAACCTTCACCTGTAGTCTGTCATACTACGTATCAAGAGGAAAGGAAAGAATTACATATGAGGAATCAAAATATTAAAAAAATCATTAAACTAATAAAATATGAACAAAAAATATAACCTACATTATTCGCAGTGTAGATTTAATACAACCCTAACATAGATAATAGCTATATGTAGGTCGGGAGTGCAACAACTAGTTATGTGTTTTCCGCCAAATACAAGGGAATGAAAACAGATCCACATAAAATTAATTACGATAGGATATTAAGAAGTTTATATATATGTATATATATGTGTGTATATATATATATATATATAATTTTAAAAAATCATAAAAATATATTCATATAAATATTAGTGTAAAATATAAATGATATGCAAAAATATATAAATATTATTAAAAATTTATTATTAAGTATTTTTGTGGTGCCATCTATTTAATAGTTGTAGAATTATTTAGATATATATATATATATATATATATGCACACACAATGTATTTGCCTGTTACCTGTTCTTGTTTTAAAATAAATCCTTTTTGATAATAGAAATGTCCTTTAGATTAAAATAGATTTATATTTTATCATACTGTAACATTTGATTTTACTATAGTAAATTAAGATATGATTATTTTTAAATATAAATAAAACATTAAACTTGTACATAAATTATGCATTTTAAAAAATATTTATAAAATAAAAAACATAAATTATAAGTGTTCATAGTACATAGTAAAATAAATTTTTTTTATTTTAGTGCGAACTTTGCACTGTGGGTGTGTGAAAAGCTATATTTACTGTAGTAATAGAAGGGAACAATTTGTGACTTTCAATTTGATACATGATTCCGAAAGTTCAGGTGTCAAACCAATTTTTTCGTGGACTCAAAATATGCTTCATATGAGAAAAAATTTGTTCACATAGATATGTTGAATCAAATGCAGAAAGTAGAGTGCATCCTACTTTCTTCAAACAATTAAATCGCTCTGGCAATGGCATCCAGGATTGAAAATAGCTGTTGTTATCAGTGTGATTTAAGTTCCACATTTTTCTGCAAATTTTGCTTTCCATAATTCTGTTAGTCCAAAGAACTTTATTTTAAAATTATCAACTTCCATCTACTTAAACACTGACAACTGAAAAATATTTAATAAAATAAAGTCGTTTTCCAATAACTATTTCTATTAGCTAGATTCATGCCAGAAGTATAAGATAATTATGAATTCTTTAAAACAAAACTCAAAAAATTGCAGTTACTCTTAATATTTATTTAAAAAGGCATTTGTTGTGAAACTATACCAATTCCTGTACTTATTATACCGAGAGCTGTATGAGTAACTGTGATTTTAAAGATACATTTTGAGAAACCTCTTGTTGCACAGTTCTCAAACATAAGGCTTTTTTTTTTGTATGAACCAATAAATGTTTTTTTAAATCAACATTTCGTGAAAAACCCTTGTTGCACATTTCACAAATATAAAATTTTTCCTTTGTATGAATAAGCAAATGTGTTTTTAAATTAGAAGCTTGAGAAAAGCCCTTGTTGCAAATTTCGCAAACATAAGGCTTTTCCTTGGCATGAATACGTAAATGTGCTTTTAAATTACCAGGTTGAGAAAAGCCCTTGTTGCATATTTTACAAACGTAAGGCTTTTCCTTTGCATGAATACGTAAATGTGTTTTTAAACCACCATTTCGAGAAAAGCCCTTGTTGCACATTTCACAAACATAAGGCTTTTCCTTTGTATGAATAAGTAAATGTGTTTTTAAATTACCAGGATGAGAAAAGTCTTTGTTACACATTTCACAAACATAAGGCTTTTTGTTGGCATGAATAAGTAAATGTGCTTTCAAATTACCAAGTAGAGTAAAGCCTTTGCTGCATATTTCACAAATATAAGGCTTTTCCTTTGCATGAATACGTAAATGTAGTTTTAAATCAACATTTCGAGAAAATCCCTTGCTGCACATTTCACAGATATAAATTTTTTTCTTTGAATGAACAAGCAAATGTGTTTTTAAATTAGAAGCTTGAGAAAAGCCCTTGTAGCACATTTCACAAACATAAGGCTTTTCCTTGGCATGAATACGTAAATGTGCTGTCAAATTACCAGGTAGAGTAAAGCCTTTGTTGCACATTTCACAAACGTAAGGCTTTTCCTTTGTATGAATACGAATGTGTTTTTTTAAATCACCATTTCGAGAAAAACTCTTGCTGCACATTTCACACACATAAGGTTTTTCATTTGTATGAGTCCAAGTATGTGCTTTTAAATGACCAGTTTTAGAAAAACCTTTGTTGCAGATTTCACAAACATGAGGTTTTTTATTACCATCAACATGTAAATGATGCCCCGAGTTCCCTTGAGTGAAAGCCATTTTTCTAATTTCAAATGTGCAAGTTTTTTCACACATGTGACAACAAAAACTTCAATTTAAAGTCTGCAATGGAGAAAATGGGTCTTGCCCTCTTGTTCTCTTCAAAATATGAATATATTTTTACATTCTTCTGTAAAAAAAAAGAGAAAAGAAATATCAAATGTAATGCAAAACATGTAAAAAAAAAGCAGAATTTTATTCTTCATTATAATTTATGAAGTAAAAATATTCAGCTTGTTAACACAGCTTAAAACAATCAGCTAAGAATTTTTTTTTTTCTGATATCTGAAAAAATCAGTAGGCTTTTAAATAACATTTTTGTGAAATCAACCAAATATATATTACATATTAGTTACTAAAAATATGTTCATGTAATACTTTATCATGAAAATCAGGTTAACATGAGTAATATAAAGAAAACTGAAGGAATATCAGGACAAAATATGAATACCTTCTTGGAGAATTCTAACAGGTTATGTACTGTGTTGTAATACTCAAGTATTAAGTATATAGAAAACCGGGAGGAAAAAACACATTGCGCATTTTTCCCCCCTGCTCTTTTGATGACTGATTGAGAGGTTTTGTGATGTTAAATATTCAATTTTTTAGAAAAAGGTTATTCAAGTGGAAACTAGATTCTATCAAACAGATTTACTTAATAACTTTAATGAGATTAACTTGCAGTTACAAGGCAACAGCCTAAATTTGATTAAGTCAAGGACTATCACTTCACCATTTCTTACCAGAATTATGCTAAAGTAGTATAATATTGGAAGTTGTGAATTTTCCCACTTTCTCACAGCCAACCTACCAGGAACATGACACATTTCAAACTACATTCCCTATTTAAATACCCTCCATTCAGGTTTTAAAATTTGAGAATCTTTTGACCATGGAAATATTACAGTGTGCACTTAATTTATATAGCCACCGTTTCTTACACTCCTCAATTAACTGTGATTGAGCATGCAGATTTTCCCCTGTTTCCTAGCCCAACTAAAAATGTACAATTCCAGATCATGGCATTCTGACTGTAGACAGGAAATGGATGCAAAGTCTTTGTCAAAAAATGCAATTTAGATTATGTTTAAATATGCAGCACCTTCAAATGTGTGATTCACATTTATACCCACATTTCTACTTAAATTTAAGCACATAAATTAAATTGTAAACATTTTCTGTAATAGAAAAATCTGTATTATCTCTATCTCTGGCTGTTATTTGAACTCAAGCAATGCCAATAACCACATTGAAAAAAACGAGCGAGCCTTACATTAGTCACATATGATGTGTAACATCTGACATGTTATTGTGGTAAATATGCAATAGTAACATAAATCCTAAAGAAAAATTAATTGGGTATGATTGGAAATAATTTTCTATCAAATAATTACATCTTTAATGAAAATTTTACTAAGACAATTATATTTATTAATACAATTTCTTATCAAAAATAATTACTCTTGTTCAATATGGGAACAGCGAAGACAATAGACATATAACTAAAATATGACACATATACTTGTGATTTCCAAGTATTTAAAACTGTTGAAAAACAGCGTCAATAACAGTACCACTGTTAGTTGTAGAAACATTTTGATTTTTGTTCATTTTGAGCTTGAATTTATCATTCAAAAAAGCTTTAAATGGCTCAGCTTCTGGCAAGCTGAAGTTTACATTTAAATCACCACTCAAAATCATGGGTTGATTGAATATTAATGTCGCACTGTTCAGCTACACGAGGGCGTTTGGCGATGGACCACGTAATTTAACTCAAAATCATGGGAAGCAAAAGCAGTAAGAGCCAAGCAGCTTCCTAACGTCATTTCCACGGCATCGAGCAGGTCTATGCTAAGTTTGCGAGTAATTTTGACAATGTCAAATTCAGGATGTTCATCCATGACTTTAATAATTTTGCACAGAAGATTACTGATACCTTGGTCAGTTTTGTTGACACATTAGACGATGTATGTGGGGCACAAGTACTCCTCAATTATGAACTGAAAATCCATATTCGCACCAAGAACATTATAAATAAATGAATTGAATTGATTGATTCATTTTTCAGTTTTTTGCCAATTGAGAAAAACCATTGGTCTCTTAATACCAGCTCTGAACACGTCAAGGCAGAAATTATAGGAAAAAATATTGTGTGCCTCAAAAAAGTTATCTATACTTCTGTAATCGTTTCCTGCAAGTGCTTTCCACAAATTACTGTAAATGTTTGCAAGGGTATTTCGTCGAGGATCATCTGCAAGCATAGGTACAAGGAATTAGAGAAAATTAAAATTACCTGTGTAATTAATTAGTTAGTTAGTTTTTGTTAATGGAGAAAACTTTTTTAAATCACAGTTACAAATATTATATTGTCAGCAACAGGAATTAACCTCAAAGTAAGAAAAAGATACACAATAAAATATTGATTTGAATAATTCCATATTACTAACTCGCATTTTTTTAATGATGAACTTTGTCAGATGCTTAAAAGTAAATATAATTATTAATATAGTTTACATACATAAATATAACCTCAGATTTCACACAACACTGTATAACTGTAGATAAGTGCACAGCAGGATGCGTTCTTCTTTTCCCTTTCTCTTTCTTGTCATACAGACTATGTTGGCTGACCGTACAACGTGGTACCAACCTCATGCAAAATGGATTGGCACCATTTCACAGCCATCTCTCCAACACAATGCATGCTCATTGGTCAAATCAAATAGCGCACACTTCCCTGGTTTCCTGTAACACATTTCCGTTCCTATTCACGAAATCACTCCCACAAAAAATTACCCAGCAATCGAGAGGAAAGATGTTACACATCAACAAATGTCATATTTACAAGAGCCTACCTCTACAGTGCAGGAGAGATCCTGGGCTCTTCAGACTGTCTCGGCACACTTTATTAGCTGTAACCTACATGGCATGACTTTTGTGCAGGGGGTAAAGTCTTTACCTGTCCCTGCTTCTCGAGCTCATCTTCTGGACTGCTGGGGCATCTCCCTGGGACAGTTGTTTGGAGATCCAGACCTCACTTGTAATATTCTTAAGCTGAAAGGTCAAATGGACTTGGTGTAGGATTTTGGCTCCAAAGAGATTTGAAACAACAACAAGTAGAACTTATCGGAATAGACTAACGAAAATCTTAAAATACAACTTAGAAATGGACATGAGCAATTTTGATTTTAAAAAGAAATACTTGTTATTTATCCTGAATTATGGAAAAGTGTGATAAAGCTTATAATTGCTTTTTCTCGCAAAAAGGAATTTCAGCACAGATGTCAGTCTCCAGAAAAAAAAAAAATTACTGGACATTACTAACCAAAATGATTTAGGGTTAACCCAACATAATTATTGCAAAGTTTTCAATAATTGTTAAAATGCATCAGATTTATTCTTCTCATCAAAATTATTACCTTTTTTTTTTTGCTTAATATTTCTGTATGGAACAGGTAATTACTTATAATTTAATTAATAAATACTTAAAATTAACAAGTGTGTGAGTGTTTAAGTTTTTAAAATTGCATTTTACCACAGATAAAAATTCAATTTTTTAAAATTAAGTAACTCTATACTTGTTGTCAAAAACACATTTCAGTTCATAAATTTACAAAAACTCAATATTCGGTAAACAGTGGTCCACACCTACTGGAAAACATGGCAAGTAGTCTATGAGACAAAAAAGTTAGGAACCCCTGCTCTATATAGATGGGGTTTTGATCTACCCCCAAACCCCATTTTTGTTATACTACTGTCCTTGACAAAAAAGGGTGTGCTATTAAGGAATCCCACTACGTGCAGGGTGGCTCTAGGGCTAGAGAATCAGGACCCCTGCCCAGGGCGGCATTTGGATCAAATTTGAAAAATACTTTTTTGTTACAAAGAATTCAATATATTTTCTGAGATATTATTGGGTGTGAATTTGGTATTGCATTCAATGTATCTTATCTTTTTTTTTATTTTATACTCTATATATTTAACGACAATTTTCTTTGAACTTGGAACTTTCAAGGCGGGAGTATATGTTAAAGCATGAAATTTAATATGTTTACGCATTTTCATTTGTAAATCTCTTCATCCCGGAGTAAGGCCACAACAGATATTCCTTTCACCCTTACAATGTCCGGTACCAGCTATCCAAAAGGGGACAAGGGTAATAAGAGGATATGATTGATCGAGCAACAGGAGATGTTTTATTATGGTCCTGAGTCTAGTTACTAAAAGTTAAACACTTGTGATTCCCACCATCAGTAGACTATTTTTCAAAGAAATTGGCCTGCTGAAATGGATGATCCCTTCTCTTATCTTTCACTTGTTTGATATAACCAGTAATTATGCCCTTAATTTTGAATTATTTGAATTTTTTGAGACTTAAATAATATATATATATAGAGAGAGAGAGAGAGCATTGGAGAGAGAGGCGGCATTTCGATTTTTGTCCAGGGCAGCAAAACTGCTAGTCAGCCTTGCTATGTGCAATAGATTTTTAAAAAAATATGAGATATGTGAATACTTGAAGTGGTTTACAGATTAATATAGAAAAACTTATGAAAAAAAAACTTAAATTGTAAACCACTAAATATATGGTGAAAATTTAAATAAAAAGAATACATAAACAGAACCTACTTTGTACAAAAACTTTATGAACAAGTTTTCAACACTCACACACACTGTTGTGTTTCTTTTCCAAAAAAATATTTAAAATATTATTAATAACCAAAAAGATTAAATTAAATGCAAACAAGTAATATAAAAAAAAATTTTAAGTCAATTCCTACTTTGAATGGATGAATAGAAAGTATTTTATTAACATGCTGGTATACCTGTTCTTCGCATGGGTGAATTTAAAAATTAAAAAATACAGACTGAAGGATAAAGAAATTTTTAATGAGTTAATTTTACGTGAATTGTATAAATTAAACAAAAAAAAGCTTTTTACATAACTCAGCTGAACGAAAAAACCATGTTTGCTAAATTTTAAGTCTTCAGATATAATTGCTGATTTTTTTATTATTCTTATTATTTATGACGCCCTGTAAGTTTCTAGTGGGTCGATTTTTGAAAACACCTACCTGCTCAGCAAAAGTACCACATTGCTACAAATTTTGTGTAATAAAAGCTAAAAATAGTGTAAATAATTTTTATCTGGATGTATAATACATTAATTTTACTTTCTGATGCATTCATTTTATGTTAAATAGCTGTTACCCGCGACTTCTTCCATGTGGAATTTAACAAAAGTGTTTATTCACTTCGCAGAGTTTACGAAAACTTTTCTTCTACTTTGTGAATCTATGTTTCCTTTTTGTTTTATTTTTTTTTCTTTGCTTTTTGTTGAGCAAGGGGTGAAAGGGATGCATGACCTTTAACACTGTCGATGGGGTGAGGAATAAAATCTTTAGGATCAAAATCGGTCTAAATAGCAAGTAGGGTGAAACGTGAACACAAACGAAGCCGCAAGGAAGGGGATGAAAGGGACCCATGACCTTTGACAATGCAGTTAAGGACTGTAAAATCCTTTGGATCAAAACATGAATAGGAAATGTCGCGAATAGTAGCAACCTAATCAAAGAAAAAAGTTTGATAAAACTGCTTTCAATCGTTGAGACAGAAGGCTCGCGAAATAAAATAATCCTTATTGAATAAAATAGACCCTATTGAAATAAATAATCCCTGTTTGTATCGGATATTGCTCACTATTTCATTGGTTTTAATTTTATTTTATCGGAATCCTAATTTTTTTTTCTAAAATAAAAGTAGCCTAAGTTATTCCTTATAACATTAGCTATCTGCCAGTGAAAGTTTCGTCAAAATTGGTCCAGCCGTTTCAGAGATTAGCCGGAACAAACAGACAGATAGATAGATATACAGACAGACAAAAATTTTAAAAATTGATTTTTTCATGTAAGTACCGTACATACTTTTAAATGCCTTTAGTAAAAAGCTGTTAATTTCAAATTATAAACAGGCACTTCATTTTTATTTATATGTATAGATTGAAAATTTGAACAAGATTATACATATACATACAAATCAAAAAAATATATAAATAGGGAGAGAGTGAACTCATAGTAGGAATAGAAAAAAGAACATGATTTGTAAAACACACACCCAGTTTGGCTAGTTCTGGTGAGAAATCGATTCGGATGCCAACTTTTGTCGTTGTTTTAACAGCTACACTTTGTTACAACAATATATATGAATATCAGTTGGTGTTGAAAACTGTTAATTAATTTAATTAATGAATTAATATTTGAAAAAACTATTAACATCAAGTGTCACCCACTACAAGTTTAAAAAAAATTATATGAACTTGATAGGATGAATAGAAAGTATTTTATTGATGATTGAAAATATAAACAAGGTAAATATACATAAATAAATAAATATATAGAGAGAGTGAGCTAATAGTAGGAATTGAAAAACTATGGTAATTATTGTCATTGCAGCAGTGCTAATTTTCTCTAAAAAAATTTTTATCTAAAACATATTATAGTTTGAAAGTTATATTTGTGAGTTCATACTCAGACAGAGGTTTAAAAAATCTTCACACTTATAAGAGAGCTTTATTTTCCTCATATATTGCACAATATATTTTTAAGACATTGATTTTTTTTATTTTATAAGGATTCTGCAATTGGCTATAAACCTCTCTTAAGTAAATGATACTTTTTTTATAAGATTTTGCAAATTCTTTTGTAATAAAACTACTACAGGATTTTGGGTACTTATGTACTAAATGTCACCACAAATTACACCCTAATATCAAACCCACAAACACCACCTCAAAAAAATATTCTAATGTGTTTTATTTGGAAAAAAAAAAACAATCAGTCACATGTTGGTGAAAAGTGGCACGATTATAATAGTGCAAATTTAACTATTGTGATATTACAGGAATGTGTAACAAAAAAATGGTAAATAGTAGAATTTGTAAACCTTCTAGGTTCCTTTGTAATAAAGGCTTGTCTCAAAGGTCATCAAACTTCTTGGTGAAGAATAAGTTACCAAGAAAGGTTGCAAAAATTTCTCTAGTTCAAAGTGCTAGGAAACGGAATCTTACCTATTTTCTACAGGCAAGACATAAAAATCAAAGGCAAGAATTTTTCCCTAATCTTCACCAAAGCATTGAAATAGAAATAGGATCGAGTTCTTAAAAGATGTTGCCAAATGACATGATTTGTAGATTCCAATGAAAACTGTTTCCCTGCATGAACAAACAGAATATTCATGTTTAACCACAAAACAGCAGAAAAAAGTGTTTTGGGAAAAAATTAACAGTCAGTATAATATGTAAATAATAAAACAAAAAATTTACCCATAGCATTGGATGTATAAAAAGTAACCGTACATTAATAAAAAGAAAAGTATTTCACAGTAAGAAATTAATTTAAATCCTTTTTAATAATTAAGATAATAAACAAAAAAATACAATGATAAAAATGAAATATAGAAAAATGATACAAATAAAGAAATCTTGTTCAGACAGATCAGTAGATTTTTTATAACATATTAAAAATTTGAAACCAAAAACTTAAATCTAAGATTGAAAGACTATACTTTAGAGATTCTACAAAGTTTCAAAAAAATAAATGACCATTTTTAATGAATTCAGTGATAGCATTTACTTTTTGTGGAGGAAAGATAACTGTGAGGGCTGTTCAATAAGTAATAAGACTAAAATCATAAATAAAAAAAGAATACCTTTAATCGTCATCATTTACATGGTCTTTTTCAAAACTTCCATGCCACATGATGCATTTATTCCAATGTTCTGTCCACTTCTTAAAAACATGTAAAAGTCCGTTTTGTGAGAGCTTTATCAAAATTGCCTATGCAACCTTTACATGTGCTTTGTTGCTTGCAAAACATTTGCCTCGTAATGGTTTCTTAAGTTGAGGAAACAGCCAGATATTGCATGGAGTTTTATCAGGACTGTATGGAGTGTGTGGTAAAATCTCTACATTGTCCTGCCGCGAAACATCCAGTATGCAATGAGCAATATGTGGTTAGGCATTGTCATGGTGCAATAGGAAGCCATTTCAGAGCAATGAACGTTTCCTTTTAGCGTGCTCTATCATTGCTTGCAGGACATTCGCATAGTATGATCTGTTTATGGTAGTACAGGATTCAACAGTGTGTAGTAACACAATTCCTTCATAATAAAAAAAAAATATGAACATAACCTTACCAGCCAATTTCCCAGTTTTTGCTTTCTTGGGAGTAGGTGAAGATGGATGATTTCGTCCACTGCTTTGTTGTTTTATGGTTGGATCAGTGATACGACCAAGCTTTGTCTGCTATGATGAAGCATTTTAAGATATTGTTGCCTTCTTGTTTCAGTCTTTAATCATATTGTATCACATCAAAGGTCTCCGATGCTGATTTTTGCTTCTATTTTGACAACTAGCCGTGCGTTGTAGGCGCCCACAAACTTGCTTCAGTTCAAGCATGTGTTACTCAAGAACCCAAGTCTGTACACGTAATCTATTGGCAGCTTTTGTTAATACAGACAACAAACTTTTCCTACACCACAAAAATTAACATTCCGATTGGTGGTTTTGCGGCAGTAAGTCTTATTACTTATTGAACAGCCTACGTAGAATTTGACGAAATCATCTAAATCAGTGGTCCTTAAACATTTTCAACTCACTGAGCCCCTAGAACTTGAAGGTGCTTTCCTGGAACCCCTAGAACCAGAAAATGTTTTCGTGGAACCCCTAGAACCAGAAAACGTTTTCGTGGAACCCCAACCCACACATACTTTGAAGAATGCTTCTCAAAATAATATTTAAAGTAGGACAACATGTTATAGACACTTTATGTAGACAATTAAAAAACAGTATTGCATTTATTATTTAAAAATTTTAATCTAATTTTTTTAACATAGTTTACTTATTAATAATAATAATTTGTGATCCAAGTGTCACCTATCAAAGCATTATATTTAGTATCTGGGATATGTGTTTGCTTTTTTTCACACAAACTGTCAAAGTCTAGATCTATTGAAATCATTTGCAATGGCATTTCATACTAAGTGTTTCATTTTTTTATACATATATTTTGTTCTTTTTGCCCACAAATACATTGAGAAATATATTTCACTTTAACACAATGTTCTGAAAGTCATTAAAATGCTTATAGCTGTGTGAGAAATCCCATGTATTTTGCATGAATATGCAACCTAAAATGTAGAAGCTGTTCTTGCTTAAATTTGGATTTTAACATCGAATCTGTTGATAAGTTGTTTCCACTCCTTCATTATAGGTGTTTTATCCACAAATCCAAAAAGGTGCATTTTCCATTAGAAAACTTTTTAGTTTGAGCTAACTAATGAGTATAAAATTATCTCATGGTACCCAAGATAGTAAACAATGGAATATATTCACAATCTAGTAAGAAGTATATATATAAAGATGAACATTTTAATATTCTTTTTTATATTAGAATAAAAGTTAAAAAAGTGTAGCAAAATAAAATTGTTAAATATAAAAAAAATTTAGTTTTAATGAATAGGATGAGCTTTAGATACTTGTAACTATACAAACTTCATAGAGAATGTGAATTCAATTTGCATACTACATTTATTTCTTGATTTTTTTATTGTGGAACCCAGTTTAAAGACCAATGATATAAAATGTCAAAATTAAATCATGTTTTTTATAAAGGGTATAAAAGATCTAAATCCCAGAGGCAGAGTGGTTCCACAACACAGGTCAGAGGTGCAAAACCCTGGCTGGGCAGGGTGGACTCAGCCTTTCATCCCTTCAGTGGGTCAATAAAATAAGTACTAGATTTGCTTGGGAACTTATAGCACTGGGGGTTTTTGCGTCAGACTGACCACCAGACCGGATCATCTGCTCATGTACCTGAGGGCCCATGGTCGTGTATGCTCAGTTGGGCACAGTAGGTCTTGGCTATCATGAGCTGTCATGCCACTGAGTTAAGTTATAAAAGATCTAACACAGGAAAAATTAAAGTACATTCATTATATAAGTGGACTACAGGCAAGTATGGACAGCACTAAAATGTCATATCCAAAGAAAGTTTCATTTTTAAATATATACCCTATTTTAGCAGGACACTTACAGCTTCTGAAACACATGCAGGGACTCTATTTTATATTATCAAGGAGCATTGGTAGAAAAGGCATATTAGGCACACAGAAAAGTTTCATTCCAGCAGAAAATCATTTGCCAATTATTCTCATTCTAATGACAAGGTTCATTGTATTAGATGGTTCACTCATGTGGGTAGATATGAATTATTTCAATAAAGTACATCTTTTACACTTGAAACTGAAATCTGAAAGCCAGCTAAATTTCGAGTCCCCAGACAATAACATCTTTTTAAGTAACAAACAGGACAAGACAGAAATGCATGTATTGTCATGAATATATAAGCTTAAATTATACTACCTCAAAGATTTTTGGTTGAGCATTAAATAAAGTATTGATTAAACTATTCCCCCTTTTAGTTTAACTAACACTTTCTTTAGTAACTTCTCATATCAGTGGAGACATTTCGAATACAGATTTCATTTTTCTGAAGAATCTTCCTCCACTTCAGATTACATAATTATATATAACAATTTGAAACAATTGTAACAAACGAACAAAAGAAAAACCCACAACTTATTTGATAACAAAAGGAAAATTAGAAGTGATAATGATGATACAAAGCATATAAATAATGTCCTAAAATTACCAGATTTAGACTTACATTAAAATGAATAAATGTTAAGTATCTTCTTCGTAGCATTCAAGTAAATAAATTTGTAAAAGAAATCAAGTAATAGTATTTAAAAAAAAAAAATTACGTTTCACTTAAAATAAAACATCCATTTCTTTGGTAGGAGGCGGGAGAGAGCTATCAATCAGAAGAGATATCTGTTGCCAGAAATAGATTACCCGTGTGACCGCTGTACAATGAAGTATTTAGCACTAAAATCAACTATAAAAATGAAAACATTAAATTTAAATAGTAATCTTTCTTAGAGAATGTACATGCACACTAAGGAAGAATTTGTCCAAAGTTCACCGTGAAGGGGGTGAAAGGGGGGATGTCAACAGAAAATCGTTCTTGGACGAGGTCGCCACATTAGAAAATTGGCATTAAAGCATAAATTTTTTGAAAATTATATTTACATAAATGTTTTTTTAACGAAAAAATTTCTCAGAATCCTCTTATTGTTCACAATCTTGGATACTCTCTTGTGAATCCGCTGTAGGGAAGTTGGATAGTTTCTAATGTAATCAGTTGAGTTGAGTTTCTTCGAAATGGAAGTGTACTTGTCAAAAGAGGATTTGAGCTTAAAAGTAATGTGTTAGTAGCATCTTTATTACACGCTTCTAGAGAAAATTTTGCAAACGTTTTTCGAGATGCTCGAAAGTTCTTATTTCTGGCTTCAGCAGCCTCTTCTATGAGTTGTCCGATTGACAATCAGGCGTAAAACACCATTTCCGCCTCATGCACTAAATTAAGAACATTGTAAGTGTTATCGGATGCAGGTTGTATAAATAAACAGGTGATTCAAAATTGAGAGGAATGTAGAGAATAGCACTATACACACACACATGATACTGGGAGAAGACAATTGATATGGGCTGTGAACGTCGAAAAAAGAGTCCTAAAGCCCTTTGAAGATAATCTGAGCACCAGCACAGCAGATATACACAGAAGCTTGAATTCTGTCAGTCGATGCATGAATATGGTGTGCATTCTTACCATATGCAAAGAGTTACAGCAGACTAACGATTATCCGAACCGTGTGGAATTTGCCCAATGCCCTATGAAGAAAGGTGTTGGGGACCAAGTTTTCCAGTTTCTTCCTTTTTGTATGCTAAATGCAGACTTCACTCAAATTACTATATTTTTTTATTGCAGAGAGACATTTTTCGCGATAGTGATTCTGGGCTCTAATTTTTTTTTTCCGTCAAATCATTAAAATCTTTTAAAGTCGTTCTCCAAACTTACTTCGCATTGGCTCAACTTCAATTTTTGTTGCTATTTTATTTGTTTTTCATATTTAGTTTTCTCCTTGATAACATCCTTTGAATCATGAATAAACCTTTTCATAATCCTTTAAGACCCGAATTATTTTTATCTTCAAATACTTAATTCTTCTGGTTATTAAAACTATATGGACCCCTATGACATTGGGAAAAATAATTAAAAAAAACTTCCGCTCTCCTCCCTTCCCTGGAACGTAGACGGTATCCCCACGATCGTGAGGATTGGTTGTTATTTGTGAAAAAAGTCACCTATAAAATTTTACGACATACATTTTTAGATCTAAGTTGATTGGAGAAACAATCTTAATTCAACTAAAATTGTGTTACAAATAAGGAAATTATTGATGTATAATTAACTCTTTAATTAATTCATTATTCATTTACTGCAAAAAATTTTTGTTTTGTTTTTGACAGGTATAAATAACCATTGCATTTTTCAAAACATGTTTTCGAAAAGCTTTCGTAGTTTTCAAATCTGCATTTGCGAGGCCTTGAAATGTCATCAACACATCAAAAATGGCTATACATGTCAAGCCTTTAATCCTGGAATGGACAGGATAAATACTATGACATGCATAGCAGGTGGATTATAACGCTTTGATCTTTTTGCGAGTGAAATTACAACACTGTTATCTTCATCATCAGTTAAAATACTGTTGCGTTTTCGGGGGTTCGAAATGATTGAAGCCGAAGAGCGGAATCCAAAACAATTTTATTCTTGGCCAAAACAGTCCTCCACAAATTGTAGAACAGTTCGAGAAATTCACGTACAATCGATGAAAATACTGATAACACAGATGTAATACACTAACAAAAGCAATAGTAAACACTCAGCACAAAAATAATAACTCAATAAAAGCAATAACACACGCACTATGCAATCGTCTCTCTCTCTCTCTCAAGCAGAGAGGTATCACTTGCATGAAAGCTGAGATCTGACTAACTGACTAGCCGGCCCGGGCCTTTTTATACCTTTCGGTCAGAAACCTCTTGCACTTGCCAGAATAATCGAGAAATAGAAAGGTCTAGCAAAATCCGGAACGTACGAGAAAAGCTCAATACAGTAATACATTCAATACAATAGTGTTACAATACCGCGATAGGGTTGCCAGACAGGGTTATTAGGAGCAGGGTTGCCATGGTCGCCAAGCTTATCACCCACATTTGGCGCCAAAAATTAAGTCGCCAAATTCGTCGCCAACTTGGCGCTAGCTGCAATATTTGGCGAGTTTACCATTTAAACCAATGTTAAAGCATGGGGGCCGTGCAATGCAGTGGAAATGATATTACAGGTAAACAGGGTTGAAATCACATTAGATACGACAAATTAAACTGTAAAAATAAACACAAATGAGTAGAAACAATTAGAATAAGACTAAATTCGTAACATTGCCCCCCTCTCAAGAACTGCACGTCCCGGGCAGTACAACCCTTCATCAGACGTTAACATAATAATAAAGCAATTGATTAAAAACAATTAAATGAATATGCAATAATAAACATGTAATACATAGTACAAAATAAACACCTAATGCATAGTAGAAAATAAACACTTACAAAACAATAAACAAAATTATTTACAAGATTATTTACACACTAACTTATTTATTCAAGACCATGGTCAAAATAAATTACACGATAATTGACACACTAAGAATTATGGCCATAATATGGAGCAAGCTTGTCGTAATGAACGACTCTAGGCTTCGAATTCGTTGACTTACGGATCCGGATTACGACGTCGTTTATTATCTTTAAAATTGTATAAGGACCGTCCCAATGCGATTGTAGCTTAGGAGAAAGTCCTTTGCTTCGAGTCGGGTTGTAGAACCACACCTTGTCACCTTCCTTGAATTGATGTCCTGTGGCTTTTGTGTCGTACCGAGTCTTCATCTTCTCCGTCCTCAGGTTGATCCGTTCTCGAGCCAAATTGTGTACATCTTTCAAAACGTGCCTGGAGATTCTGCACGTACTCCTCAGGCGATGAAGGTGTATCCGGAGGGCGACCAAACAGCAGGTCACAAGGGAGACGAAGATCTCGGCCAAAAAGCATCTGGGATGGTGAATATCCGGTAGTCTCGTGAACGGCGCTGCGGTACGCTAGCAGAAAGAGAGGAACTTTCTGGTCCCAGTCTTGTTGGTTCTTGGAGACCATCAGTGAGAGGTTATTCAGGATGGTACGATTAAACCTCTCCACCATGCCATCTGACTGTGGGTGCAAAGGTGTGGTCTTGGTCTTGTCAATTCCGAGTAGTTCACAGACCCCCTTCAATACTGCAGAGACGAAATTTCTTCCCTGATCGGAATGAAGTTGAAGAGGTACCCCATATCTCGATATCCAGTGCTGCACTACAGCCTCCGCTACGGTGGGGGCTTCCTGATCCGGAATGGGGTACACTTCGGGCCATTTCGTGAAGTAGTCCATGACAACAAGTAGGTACTTATTACCAGACGCAGTCCTTGGCAGAGGTCCCAGGATATCGAAAGCGATACGTTCGAAGGGTGCTCCAACATTGTAGCGATGCAGCTTCCCTCGGCTACGTATCTTTGGCCCCTTCCGAGCTGAACAGGCATCACAGGACTTGCACCACTGTTCCACGTCAGCTCTCACTTTACCCCAGCAGAATCGCTCTCGAACTCGGTGCAAAGTTTTCATGACGCCGAAATGACCTCCTGTTGGGCTGCCATGCAATTCTTTGAGTACCTCTGGGATACGAGATCGAGGAAGTACTAATTGCCACCTGAATGTCTTTCCATCCTCTGATTCGAATTTTCGGTATAGAACACCATTCCTGAGATGTAGAGAATTCCAGAGGGCCCAATACTGCTTAGTTGTAGGACTATAAGCCGAGATGTCCTGCCAACTTGGTTTATTGCTGGAAGACTCCTTAAACTCTATAAGGGGTTTAATATCAGGATCCGCCATCTGGTCTTCTCGAACTTTCTCGTCACCCAGGGATCGGGTGGCGTCGCTGTTGAAGTTGTTATCTGGCGTATAGCATAGTCATATTTGGTCTCTACTCTGGAACAATGACGACAATTTTCAGGGCATGGTCTTCTTGAAAGGGCATCAGCATTTCCATGCGAGGAGCCTTTACGATGTCTGATGTCAAAGTAATACTCGTTGAGCCGTTGTATCCATCTGGCTACCTGGCCTTCAGTGTTTCTAAAATTCATTAGCCAGGTTAAAGAGGCATGATCGGTACGTAGAAGAAATTTTTGGCCATAGAGATAGTGATGGAAATGCTCGATGGCTTTCACAATAGCCAGTAGCTCTTTTCGAGTGACACAATAATTTCTTTCCGGTTTCGATAAACACTTACTCCAATAAGCTACGACTCGTTCCTGGCCATCTATTTCCTGAGATAATACTGCTCCGACACTCTCATTACTGGCATCAGTGTCCAAGATAAATGGCTTGTCCGTTTGTGGATATATTAAGATCGGTGAAGACGTCAAAGCTTCTTTAAGCTGGAGGAAGGAATCTTCACATTCTTTTGTCCACTGAAACTTTTGTTTACTTTCTGTTAGCTTGTGCAATGGTCTTGCGATGTTAGAGAACCCTTTCACAAACTTTCGGTAATAAGTACATAGTCCCAGGAAGCTTCGCAGCTCACGGAGGTTTTCAGGGCGTTTCCAATTCTTTACGGCGGACACTTTTTCGGGGTCTGTACGAACACCTTCTGCAGAGATGATGTGTCCCAGATAATTGACTTCTTTCTGGAAGAACTTGCATTTCGAAGGGTTTAGCTTCAAGTTAGCGTCGCTTAATTTTGATAACACCTTCCGGATATTTTGAAGATGTTCTTCAAACGTACGCCCTCCTATTATGACGTCATCCAGGTAAATAAGGCAAGCTTCAAAAGTCAGACCCTTTAGCACGGTCTCCATCAGGCGCTCGAAAGTAGCTGGCGCATTGCAGAGCCCGAACGGCATTACTTTGAACTGCCATAGTCCTTGGCCGGAAGTGAATGCTGTTTTTTCTCTATCTTCGGGATGGATCTCCACTTGCCAGTATCCGCTCTTTAAATCTAAAGTCGAGAACCATTTATGACCGGAAAGGGTATCCAGGGTGTCATCTATCCTTGGAAGAGGGTAGCTGTCCTTCTTGGTGACGTCGTTAAGTTTTCGATAGTCCACGCAAAATCTTGTGGAGCCATCTTTCTTACGAACCAAGACGATTGGAGATGCCCACGGACTCGAAGACGGTTCTATGATGTCATTTTCCTGCATCTCTCGTAATAGTGTTCCGACCTCTTCCTGTTTAGCAAACGGCAAGCGTCTTGGGTGCTGTTTAATCGGCGGATGGTCTGCTGTATCAATTCTGTGTTGTGTCACTGTAGTATGGCCAATATCGCTACTGTTTCTAGAAAACACGTCTTCAAATTCTTGGAACAGTCTTTCTGCGGAGCTTTTCTGTTCGGGGGACAATTCAGCATTTTCTAGAAGGTCGGGAGTCAACTGTTGAGGCGAGTTGGATAGGAGAAAGCTCGAACTTTTGCAGACACAGGTTACTGGACTGCAGGTTGCCAACACTTCACCTTTCTGGAACACTCTAGGTTTTTCAGTTACGTTGCAAATTCTTACCGGGATAGTTTTTCTGGAAAGGTCCACTAGCGTCGAAGCTATTAGCAATCCATTCGCTTTATTTTCCGCAGATCCAATTAGGCCAGAGTTGAAACTCACATCGTTACCGATGTATCCAGGTACTATGATTTCAGTCCTTGGGGGAATGGTAATATTCTCGTTAGCGGTTACCTGTCGAATAGATTCTGTCCTGTGTTCAATTTTGAATATAGTGACTTCTTCGTGTATGGAACGTAATTCGTTCTTGTTGAAGTCTAGAGTGAAACCATGCTCCTTTAGAAAGTCCAGTCCAAGAATGAAAGGGTCTGCAATATCTGCGACATACACAGCATGTTGGTAGGTAGTGTCTCCAAACTGGATCTTGACTTTTAATTTTCCGTGAATATCAATCTTTTCCCCCGTCACGGTCTGTAGCACCACGCGGGGCGGGGTCCAGAGGAGTTTCTCTTTTAATTTTTGAGCCAGATCGTTCCGAATGATAGACACATTGGCTCCTGTATCGATGATCATGTTGCAGGGAAGCTCGTTAACATGTCCCATTATAAAAATTCCATTCTCACCGGAACTCTTTGTCGAAATTTGACACGCTTGAAAGTGGGGCTTTCCAAAATCTGGCAACCTCCGCCCCACGAGATGGCCATTAATTAGTTTTTCCGACACCTCCTTCCGGGAGGCGCTATTAATTTCAGCGCCTTGGCGTGCCCGGCAGCTTCTCTGCAGATACCCTTCTCGACCGCAGGTCCAGCATTTAAGGGTCTTCTTCCCGTCTGCTTTCTGGGACATTAAAGACTCAACTTTATTCAAGAAGCTTCTCATCTGTCGCTCTAACCGCTCCACACCTGAGTTCGACGTGTCCGATTCGTTGACGGCTCGTATGGGGTGTCTGTCCTTTCGTGTTGCTTGCTGGGCTGCCTCGAATTTCATAGCAAACACTAGGGCCCCCTTTAAGTCCTTGAGTTCCGCCATTCGGAGAGCTTTCTGGATTTCCGGATCACGCACCCCGTCGATGAAGTGTTGCAGCGCCAGGACTTCTCTTACTTCAGTCGGACAGTCAGAAAACGCCAAGTGAGAAAGCCTCTCGACGTCCGTCGCCAGTTCTTGGAGAGTTTCGGACACTTTCTGCTGCCGTGACTTCAGCTGGAGTCTGCTGTAATCCTTCACACATTTCTCTCCGAAGCGTAACTCCAGAGCATTAACGAGAGCGTCGAAATCCAGCCACTGTATTTCCGGCAAAGTTTGCAAAATGTCAGCAGCGTCGGCTCGAAGAGAAGCAGCTAACTGGCAGGCCTTGGTCTGGGAGTCCCACTGGTTTGCATCCGCCACTATGGAGAATTGGGTCTTATACACCTGCCAAGAGGACTTTCCGTCATAAGTAGAAAGCTTGATTGAAGGCTTGGAATAAGGAGCTTGAAACTTAAATTCATCCCCTTGACCAGTCATGACTTTCTGCTTCAATTTCTCTAGGTCACTCCTGAACGAGATGGAAACATCTTCTACCTTTTCGAAAATTTTCACCTCCAGTTTGCTCTCCATATCTTTGAATTTATTTTCAAATTTGTTCTCTATATCCACAAATTTGTTTTCGAATTTATATTCCACCGACTCGATTCTTCCTTCCATTTCTTCAAATTTCTTGTCCATAGTCGTCAATTTGTCGCCAATGCCCTTCAGATCACTTTTCAACTCTTCCTTGTTGGCGCTGATCTGCTCGTTTACGTTAGTAAGCTTGGTATTCAACTCGCCCATATTGGCATTCATGCTGGCGGTCAACTCCGATTTCATTTCGCCCATATTGGCATTCATGCTGGCGGTCAAGTCCGATTTCATTTCAGTCAATTTTTCTAGAAGAGTCTGGAACTGGGCCTCCATCGCTCTTGTTGTTGGCATTCAACCCCACTTCTGACACCAATTGTTGCGTTTTCGGGGGTTCGAAATGATTGAAGCCGAAGAGCGGAATCCAAAACAATTTTATTCTTGGCCAAAACAGTCCTCCACAAATTGTAGAACAGTTCGAGAAATTCACGTACAATCGATGAAAATACTGATAACACAGATGTAATACACTAACAAAAGCAATAGTAAACACTCAGCACAAAAATAATAACTCAATAAAAGCAATAACACACGCACTATGCAATCGTCTCTCTCTCTCTCTCAAGCAGAGAGGTATCACTTGCATGAAAGCTGAGATCTGACTAACTGACTAGCCGGCCCGGGCCTTTTTATACCTTTCGGTCAGAAACCTCTTGCACTTGCCAGAATAATCGAGAAATAGAAAGGTCTAGCAAAATCCGGAACGTACGAGAAAAGCTCAATACAGTAATACATTCAATACAATAGTGTTACAATACCGCGATAGGGTTGCCAGACAGGGTTATTAGGAGCAGGGTTGCCATGGTCGCCAAGCTTATCACCCACATTTGGCGCCAAAAATTAAGTCGCCAAATTCGTCGCCAACTTGGCGCTAGCTGCAATATTTGGCGAGTTTACCATTTAAACCAATGTTAAAGCATGGGGGCCGTGCAATGCAGTGGAAATGATATTACAGGTAAACAGGGTTGAAATCACATTAGATACGACAAATTAAACTGTAAAAATAAACACAAATGAGTAGAAACAATTAGAATAAGACTAAATTCGTAACATTGCCCCCCTCTCAAGAACTGCACGTCCCGGGCAGTACAACCCTTCATCAGACGTTAACATAATAATAAAGCAATTTATTAAAAACAATTAAATGAATATGCAATAATAAACATGTAATACATAGTACAAAATAAACACCTAATGCATAGTAGAAAATAAACACTTACAAAACAATAAACAAAATTATTTACAAGATTATTTACACACTAACTTATTTATTCAAGACCATGGTCAAAATAAATTACACGATAATTGACACACTAAGAATTATGGCCATAATATGGAGCAAGCTTGTCGTAATGAACGACTCTAGGCTTCGAATTCGTTGACTTACGGATCCGGATTACGACGTCGTTTATTATCTTTAAAATTGTATAAGGACCGTCCCAATGCGATTGTAGCTTAGGAGAAAGTCCTTTGCGTCGAGTCGGGTTGTAGAACCACACCTTGTCACCTTCCTTGAATTGATGTCCTGTGGCTTTTGTGTCGTACCGAGTCTTCATCTTCTCCGTCCTCAGGTTGATCCGTTCTCGAGCCAAATTGTGTACATCTTCAAAACGTGCCTGGAGATTCTGCACGTACTCCTCAGGCGATGAAGGTGTATCCGGAGGGCGACCAAACAGCAGGTCACAAGGGGAGACGAAGATCTCGGCCAAAAGCATCTGGGATGGTGAATATCCGGTAGTCTCGTGAACGGCGCTGCGGTACGCTAGCAGAAAGAGAGGAACTTTCTGGTCCCAGTCTTGTTGGTTCTTGGAGACCATCAGTGAGAGGTTATTCAGGATGGTACGATTAAACCTCTCCCACCATGCCATCTGACTGTGGGTGCAAAGGTGTGGTCTTGGTCTTGTCAATTCCGAGTAGTTCACAGACCCCCTTCAATACTGCAGAGACGAAATTTCTTCCCTGATCGGAATGAAGTTGAAGAGGTACCCCATATCTCGATATCCAGTGCTGCACTACAGCCTCCGCTACGGTGGGGGCTTCCTGATCCGGAATGGGGTACACTTCGGGCCATTTCGTGAAGTAGTCCATGACAACAAGTAGGTACTTATTACCAGACGCAGTCCTTGGCAGAGGTCCCAGGATATCGAAAGCGATACGTTCGAAGGGTGCTCCAACATTGTAGCGATGCAGCTTCCCTCGGCTACGTATCTTTGGCCCCTTCCGAGCTGAACAGGCATCACAGGACTTGCACCACTGTTCCACGTCAGCTCTCACTTTACCCCAGCAGAATCGCTCTCGAACTCGGTGCAAAGTTTTCATGACGCCGAAATGACCTCCTGTTGGGCTGCCATGCAATTCTTTGAGTACCTCTGGGATACGAGATCGAGGAAGTACTAATTGCCACCTGAATGTCTTTCCATCCTCTGATTCGAATTTTCGGTATAGAACACCATTCCTGAGATGTAGAGAATTCCAGAGGGCCCAATACTGCTTAGTTGTAGGACTATAAGCCGAGATGTCCTGCCAACTTGGTTTATTGCTGGAAGACTCCTTAAACTCTATAAGGGGTTTAATATCAGGATCCGCCATCTGGTCTTCTCGAACTTTCTCGTCACTCCAGGGATCGGGTGGCGTCGCTGTTGAAGTTGTTATCTGGCGTATAGCATAGTCATATTTGGTCTCTACTCTGGAACAATGACGACAATTTTCAGGGCATGGTCTTCTTGAAAGGGCATCAGCATTTCCATGCGAGGAGCCTTTACGATGTCTGATGTCAAAGTAATACTCGTTGAGCCGTTGTATCCATCTGGCTACCTGGCCTTCAGTGTTTCTAAAATTCATTAGCCAGGTTAAAGAGGCATGATCGGTACGTAGAAGAAATTTTTGGCCATAGAGATAGTGATGGAAATGCTCGATGGCTTTCACAATAGCCAGTAGCTCTTTTCGAGTGACACAATAATTTCTTTCCGGTTTCGATAAACACTTACTCCAATAAGCTACGACTCGTTCCTGGCCATCTATTTCCTGAGATAATACTGCTCCGACACTCTCATTACTGGCATCAGTGTCCAAGATAAATGGCTTGTCCGTTTGTGGATATATTAAGATCGGTGAAGACGTCAAAGCTTCTTTAAGCTGGAGGAAGGAATCTTCACATTCTTTTGTCCACTGAAACTTTTGTTTACTTTCTGTTAGCTTGTGCAATGGTCTTGCGATGTTAGAGAACCCTTTCACAAACTTTCGGTAATAAGTACATAGTCCCAGGAAGCTTCGCAGCTCACGGAGGTTTTCAGGGCGTTTCCAATTCTTTACGGCGGACACTTTTTCGGGGTCTGTACGAACACCTTCTGCAGAGATGATGTGTCCCAGATAATTGACTTCTTTCTGGAAGAACTTGCATTTCGAAGGGTTTAGCTTCAAGTTAGCGTCGCTTAATTTTGATAACACCTTCCGGATATTTTGAAGATGTTCTTCAAACGTACGCCCTCCTATTATGACGTCATCCAGGTAAATAAGGCAAGCTTCAAAAAGTCAGACCCTTTAGCACGGTCTCCATCAGGCGCTCGAAAGTAGCTGGCGCATTGCAGAGCCCGAACGGCATTACTTTGAACTGCCATAGTCCTTGGCCGGAAGTGAATGCTGTTTTTCTCTATCTTCGGGATGGATCTCCACTTGCCAGTATCCGCTCTTTAAATCTAAAGTCGAGAACCATTTATGACCGGAAAGGGTATCCAGGGTGTCATCTATCCTTGGAAGAGGGTAGCTGTCCTTCTTGGTGACGTCGTTAAGTTTTCGATAGTCCACGCAAAATCTTGTGGAGCCATCTTTCTTACGAACCAAGACGATTGGAGATGCCCACGGACTCGAAGACGGTTCTATGATGTCATTTTCCTGCATCTCTCGTAATAGTGTTCCGACCTCTTCCTGTTTAGCAAACGGCAAGCGTCTTGGGTGCTGTTTAATCGGCGGATGGTCTGCTGTATCAATTCTGTGTTGTGTCACTGTAGTATGGCCAATATCGCTACTGTTTCTAGAAAACACGTCTTCAAATTCTTGGAACAGTCTTTCTGCGGAGCTTTTCTGTTCGGGGACAATTCAGCATTTTCTAGAAGGTCGGGAGTCAACTGTTGAGGCGAGTTGGATAGGAGAAAGCTCGAACTTTTGCAGACACAGGTTACTGGACTGCAGGTTGCCAACACTTCACCTTTCTGGAACACTCTAGGTTTTTCAGTTACGTTGCAAATTCTTACCGGGATAGTTTTTCTGGAAAGGTCCACTAGCGTCGAAGCTATTAGCAATCCATTCGCTTTATTTTCCGCAGATCCAATTAGGCCAGAGTTGAAACTCACATCGTTACCGATGTATCCAGGTACTATGATTTCAGTCCTTGGGGGAATGGTAATATTCTCGTTAGCGGTTACCTGTCGAATAGATTCTGTCCTGTGTTCAATTTTGAATATAGTGACTTCTTCGTGTATGGAACGTAATTCGTTCTTGTTGAAGTCTAGAGTGAAACCATGCTCCTTTAGAAAGTCCAGTCCAAGAATGAAAGGGTCTGCAATATCTGCGACATACACAGCATGTTGGTAGGTAGTGTCTCCAAACTGGATCTTGACTTTTAATTTTCCGTGAATATCAATCTTTTCCCCCGTCACGGTCTGTAGCACCACGCGGGGCGGGGTCCAGAGGAGTTTCTCTTTTAATTTTTGAGCCAGATCGTTCCGAATGATAGACACATTGGCTCCTGTATCGATGATCATGTTGCAGGGAAGCTCGTTAACATGTCCCATTATAAAATTCCATTCTCACCGGAACTCTTTGTCGAAATTTGACACGCTTGAAAGTGGGGCTTTCCAAAATCTGGCAACCTCCGCCCCACGAGATGGCCATTAATTAGTTTTCCGACACCTCCTTCCGGGAGGCGCTATTAATTTCAGCGCCTTGGCGTGCCCGGCAGCTTCTCTGCAGATACCCTTCTCGACCGCAGGTCCCGCATTTAAGGGTCTTCTTCCCGTCTGCTTTCTGGGACATTAAAGACTCAACTTTATTCAAGAAGCTTCTCATCTGTCGCTCTAACCGCTCCACACCTGAGTTCGACGTGTCCGATTCGTTGACGGCTCGTATGGGGTGTCTGTCCTTTCGTGTTGCTTGCTGGGCTGCCTCGAATTTCATAGCAAACACTAGGGCCCCCTTTAAGTCCTTGAGTTCCGCCATTCGGAGAGCTTTCTGGATTTCCGGATCACGCACCCCGTCGATGAAGTGTTGCAGCGCCAGGACTTCTCTTACTTCAGTCGGACAGTCAGAAAACGCCAAGTGAGAAAGCCTCTCTCGACGTCCGTCGCCAGTTCTTGGAGAGTTTCGGACACTTTCTGCTGCCGTGACTTCAGCTGGAGTCTGCTGTAATCCTTCACACATTTCTCTCCGAAGCGTAACTCCAGAGCATTAACGAGAGCGTCGAAATCCAGCCACTGTATTTCCGGCAAAGTTTGCAAAATGTCAGCAGCGTCGGCTCGAAGAGAAGCAGCTAACTGGCAGGCCTTGGTCTGGGAGTCCCACTGGTTTGCATCCGCCACTATGGAGAATTGGGTCTTATACACCTGCCAAGAGGACTTTCCGTCATAAGTAGAAAGCTTGATTGAAGGCTTGGAATAAGGAGCTTGAAACTTAAATTCATCCCCTTGACCAGTCATGACTTTCTGCTTCAATTTCTCTAGGTCACTCCTGAACGAGATGGAAACATCTTCTACCTTTTCGAAAATTTTCACCTCCAGTTTGCTCTCCATATCTTCGAATTTATTTTCAAATTTGTTCTCTATATCCACAAATTTGTTTTCGAATTTATATTCCACCGACTCGATTCTTCCTTCCATTTCTTCAAATTTCTTGTCCATAGTCGTCAATTTGTCGCCAATGCCCTTCAGATCACTTTTCAACTCTTCCTTGTTGGCGCTGATCTGCTCGTTTACGTTAGTAAGCTTGGTATTCAACTCGCCCATATTGGCATTCATGCTGGCGGTCAACTCCGATTTCATTTCGCCCATATTGGCATTCATGCTGGCGGTCAAGTCCGATTTCATTTCAGTCAATTTTTCTAGAAGAGTCTGGAACTGGGCCTCCATCGCTCTTGTTGTTGGCATTCAACCCCACTTCTGACACCAATTGTTGCGTTTTCGGGGTTCGAAATGATTGAAGCCGAAGAGCGGAATCCAAAACAATTTTATTCTTGGCCAAAACAGTCCTCCACAAATTGTAGAACAGTTCGAGAAATTCACGTACAATCGATGAAAATACTGATAACACAGATGTAATACACTAACAAAAGCAATAGTAAACACTCAGCACAAAAATAATAACTCAATAAAAGCAATAACACACGCACTATGCAATCGTCTCTCTCTCTCTCTCTCAAGCAGAGAGGTATCACTTGCATGAAAGCTGAGATCTGACTAACTGACTAGCCGGCCCGGGCCTTTTTATACCTTTCGGTCAGAAACCTCTTGCACTTGCCAGAATAATCGAGAAATAGAAAGGTCTAGCAAAATCCGGAACGTACGAGAAAAGCTCAATACAGTAATACATTCAATACAATAGTGTTACAATACCGCGATAGGGTTGCCAGACAGGGTTATTAGGAGCAGGGTTGCCATGGTCGCCAAGCTTATCACCCACATTTGGCGCCAAAAATTAAGTCGCCAAATTCGTCGCCAACTTGGCGCTAGCTGCAATATTTGGCGAGTTTACCATTTAAACCAATGTTAAAGCATGGGGGCCGTGCAATGCAGTGGAAATGATATTACAGGTAAACAGGGTTGAAATCACATTAGATACGACAAATTAAACTGTAAAAATAAACACAAATGAGTAGAAACAATTAGAATAAGACTAAATTCGTAACAATACTTTTGTTAGTAGATGGAGAGGCTGATAACACTTCCACTATCTCTAGCTTAAATTTTAAGCGATCCATTTTGATTTTTAGAGGATTTTTTTTTTTTTTTTTTTTTGCTATCGCATCTTGCTTGCACAGAAACTAAAAATTTGCAACAGCAAAATCAATGTAATGGATGTGTTCAAGAGACTTTTATGGTAAAGAATGATCCAAAATTGTCTTTCCATTTCAAATATTTCCATGTGTTTCTTCATCGCTCTCATCTGAACTTGATTCTCCTTCCAGTATACGCGATCCATATGTTTTGTTCGCAGCATTGTCATCATCTGAGAGATCACTAAGTTCTGATCTAAGTTCAATCTGATTTATTCATTAATTGAAAATTTTCTTCTGTGAGAATTCGTCTCCTTTTAGACACCTGAAAAATATTTTGGTTAAAAGTTAACACAGTATTCCATGAAAAATAGTAAAATGTATCAGAAAATTTTATTATTTAAATATATATATATATATATATATATATTTAAACCACACCATTCTAACTACCACCGGAAAACCCAGATTAATTCACATTTGTAGAAATTTGTATTAACATCAGAGTTAAAGCCAATGTATCTCCTTTGGTTGAATATTATCTCTATAATATCCCCTTTAGAAATAATTGACCCAACTAGTAAATTATTGGAAAGTTGCGGTGACATTCGAAAAAAAATTGAAATAGCTTTCTGTGTCTGATACAAGCATGTCATCTGTCAGCCTAGATGTTGGTTTTAATCGCTTTTATTTTGAGAAATACGTTTTTAATGCAAACAAAATTGTAAAAAAAATTATTTTTCTCTTGCGCGATCCATACTTAATTAGTCTGAATCAACTACTTAGTGCGATTTTCAATTACTATCTTCAGCATCACCTAATGAGCAAAAATCCACCGCTAGCGTACGAAAAAGTTTTGGTGCGAATTGAACAACGAAAACATCTCTCCTTCCTACTATAATCGTGACGCGTAAATGTCTAGGTGTGAATGAGCCTTTATAGGAGGTGCATCAACGGTGGGTGGACTTTTCTAGAATACGGTCTACTTCTATCATTTTTAAGGTGTTGCGATCCACTTATTGTCGTATGTGTGGCTATTCTGATGAAAATTGTATTTGTTTTCTTAACACTTGTTTTCTAGATTGTACCCATCTATCAAAATATGACATATTACTCTTTTCGCTACAAAAATACAAAATTGTCAAGTTGAATGCTTGAACAACTATGAGGGGCTGTTAGACCGTGGAGCATGCGCGCAATCAATGCAGCGATCAGAGAAGATGCATGGACCGATGAATCTAATACTGACGTATGTACTTACATTTGTTCACTGCCAAATCCCGCGCCATTGCACGATATGACTTTAACAAGAGAGCCCAATCCAGTGAAAGTGTGGGGCTTGATATAGTCTGGGCACTGAATTGTCTCAATAGCCAATCAACTGCTGTCGCGTTAAGAGATTATCATTATCAAGAGATGATTTATTCTCTTCAGTCGGACTGTGGAGAAAATTTCGTTTGTACGTCTGGCATTACAATGATTTTTATGAACAACGGCAGTGAGAGCGTTAAGAGTCATCATTTGATTCCAATGAAGATACATGTGTCGTCTACACACTTTTCGAATCATGTGCCGAACCATTTCCCCTGTTTTACCCAAACACCACTCGAGCACATGAACTGACACTTCCTTGATTTTCCCGAACGGCGCTCGGGCAACACTTTTTTTTTACTCTTATCCTCTAATTTTTCTGTATTTTCTGTTTATCTAATGTACAATGTTTCCAGCAGATGTCTGTAATAGTCGAAAAAAGTTAGGATTGCAAAAAAAAAGTCTAAATCAGTTTCAAGGTGTGGTTTTATTGCATTCTTTTAGACTATATGAGGCGGGAAATTTCTTTTTACTAGATTTTGCCCAAACACCACTCGAGCACATGAACTGACACTTCCTTGATTTTCCCGAACGGCGCTCGGGCAACACTTTTTTTTACTCTTATCCTCTAATTTTTCTGTATTTTCTGTTTATCTAATGTACAATGTTTCCAGCAGATGTCTGTAATAGTCGAAAAAAGTTAGGATTGCAAAAAAAAAGTCTAAATCAGTTTCAAGGTGTGGTTTTATTGCATTCTTTTAGACTATATGAGGCGGGAAATTTCTTTTTACTAGATTGGTGAACCACAAACTACGAACACTTTTTTTTTAATTTAGAGCTTAAAATAGAAGAAGAATGAGTGATCAAGGGGCTCATAAAAAATAATTCTGATACTGACTCAAGTAGCGAGTCTAAAATGTCTGTACATGATTCGTGATGTAATGAAAGTTTGTTATCGGACTTCTCTTGTGGTGTATATGGAATTTATCAGCATCTCACAAATTACCCAACAACAACAAAAAAAGAAGCTAGAAGTAATACAAAAAGATTTTTGCTGCCATCTTTTAGATACATCGTTGTGGAATTCTTTCGTTTTATATCAGAAACTAGGAGGAAAATTATCTGATTTGAATTTCCGGCTAGATATTATAGATCGCTTTATTGAAAGATATGGAACGGTAAATGAGAAAAAAGGATAATCAGCAATTTTGCCTAGTCCAAGCAAAAAGGCATACGAAATTTTTTCTGCCGCATGTAATAAATTCTTTACATTTTTAGTGTCCTCAGATGCCAGTATAAACATACAGGTGATTCAAAAATTTTCGTTGAAATTTCTGGGAGAATTTAGGGAATACGTCAGCAAACCGATTTCACAAGGGAAGTTATGCCACCAAATGTACGCTTGCGTCTGTAGAGGGTGCTTTGCGTATTAAACGAGTATAAAGATCGGCCGACCACTTCTACTGTTATCAGTGAACGAGCTGACTCACGAGTCATTAGATAAATTGTTTTACAAATCAATTGCTTGTTGATGTGTATCTAGCAAATACGGCAGCAAGCGATAGGGGATGCCGAGTTTGGCAAGTTTATTAAAAAAGATACCCTGACAGAAAAATTCCACAGCACCAAACGTTTGTGTGTGTGTGCATTGTAATGTGTGCGATGGTTCACTGAGAGTAGTGATATGCATGAGATACCGAGAGAAGTCAATTGACGTGGACTGTGAACGTCGAAGAAAGAGTCCTGCATTCCTTTGAAGATAATCCGAATACCCGCATACGAGATATGCTCAGAAGCTTGATTTCTGTTAATCAATAGTGTCAGTTGGATGCACGAGTAGAGTGTACATTCTTACCATCTGCTAAGGGTACAGTTACTGCAGACAAACGACTATCCGAAACGTGTGGAATTGGCCAAATGGCTTATGCAGAAAGGTTTTGGGATCCTAGTTTTCCAGTTTCTTTCCTTTTGTAAGCTATATACAGACTTCACTCAAATTACTATATTTTTTAGTGGTGAGAGACATTTTTCATGATAATGATTCTGGGCTCAATTATTTTCTTTTTCATCAAATCATTAAAATCTTTTGAAGTCGCCCTACATAAGTATATCATCGCATTGAAAATGCTGTGTTATAGGTGGAAAATATGCCTTCCCATTAATAATGGCGTGTTTTAATTTTTGATCGACTTCAAGAAAGATTTACTTTTAATGAACTTTACTTTTTTTGTAGGTATTTTATTTTAGTTTTCCATCTTTAATTCTCTCCTTGATAACATCCTTTGAGTCATGAATAAATCTTTTTCTAATGAGCCTACAATATTTAAGGGAGGATGGCACTGGATTTGTTACAACACAATTGACCCTTATTAGATAATTTGCCTAAAGCATTGATTTTTCAAACTTTTTTACCGTCATAATGATAACTATTCCATGCGGATTGCCGCATAAGGTTTAATGGGGAGAGGGGGATCACTATAAGATCCAGATAATTTAAAATGCGGAAAATTGATCAAATTAAAACATATAATTTTGGATTTTAGTTTTAAAACTATATATTAAATTCTTAAAAAATAGGTTTTATGCATTTGTTTACCTATTTATTGGGTAATTTCGATTTCCTTTCATCAATGATTCCAAGACAGTTGTTCGTATTCAACTATCATAAAAACAAAGCTGCTATGTACTTTGATGTTTTTCTTTTGACAAAGCCTCACTTATTCTAATTTCAGATAATAATTTATCAAGTGCAAGAGGGTAGCAAAGAGTTTTTACTGATTTCCAAACGGAAATCAATATTTGTTTAAAATTAATTCAGACTTTCTTGCGCCTTTTAGTTTCAAATTTATTCAAATACGTTTCAATTTTACCAAAAAAAAATATTTGAACAAATAGCTAAATTTATCACACAAAGAGTGTATCGGAAGTATTTTTTTAAAAAAAGTCTCTAACAATTTTTGTATCAATTCATATGTTTATTAATATTTGTAATGTCACAAATATTACAGGATGCTTTAGTTACCTCTTGATTTTGTGACATTATCACCAACAAAATGTTTTGTTGCTGTTGCAAAGATATTTTTAAGAAAGTATTTTTATCTTGTCTTGCAACAGGTCCATTCATTGAAAGATTCGTGCTTAGTGTTATAGTGATGAGCAAAATTATAATTGTTAAATACATTCGGACCTTTATTTAACGAATTAGCTAAATCCCGAAAAAAATTCGTTAGATAGAGGTTCACCTTTCAATATACTTTATAAACCACATAAAACAAAATTAAATTTATAAACACTATGCATTAGAAAAAGATATTATTCACACCTTTTTGCAAATTTATATTTATTTATTTCATATATCTTACCCATAAAAAAAGTAAATAAAGAAAGAAAGAAAACATCTAGGACAGGGAGCGCGATTTAATGGCACGTGACACAAATACTGGGGCACGTCTGCAATCAAAACGGTTAGCATTTTAGGTCAAAATAAGAAAGTTCAATATGAAGTATTACGAATAAACGCAAATGAGATCAGTCGCGTTTTTACAGACATATGCCAACATTTCAAAGAATTGAATGTAAAGACTCTCAAGACACAAATAAAAAATATTATCTTCACGAGGGATCTCAATGCTTTTGACGCTAAATTGCATATTTACAGAAACGATATTATTACAAGAAGTACTTCGCGAACTTGAAAAAATCAGACGAAGAAAAAGTTATTCAAGAACTTTTTTCCATAATAATTATGTACCCTGATGTAACTTCATTTGATAAAAATGAACTTGTCCCAATTCGATAGGAAGAAATTGAAGAATTTGAAGTGCAACTCTGCTTGATTTCTAGTCTAGTTCAGTATGGATTCAAAAATTTATTAAAAGAAGAAAAATGTTAGAATTGATTGAAACAGAAAATTAACAAGCAATATAAGTAAACATGCCAGTAACGAAAATTTGGAAACATGGAATTCGACTCCAGATACATTTAACTGTTTGAAGAAGCTGGCTCGTGCTTTTTTAATCATATTTTCATTTACCTATGTCCGAGAATCAGTATTTTCAGAGATGAACAACATTTAAGACTCTCTTAGAAAACCATTTGGCAGATGACTCTAATTCAGCATGTATTCTGCAAAAAGCAGTGTTTTTCAAACTGTTGAGTGTACCCCCTGGGGAGCATGGTAACTCTGCGAAAGGTGTGCGAGCATATTGAAAATAAAAGGTTTAAAACATAATTTATTGGAATGAAGTAAAACAAAATGCTTTCTGACAAAATGCTTAGTGAAAATGCTTTCTTAAAAATACACATTTACACTGATATAATTTATGTGTATCATCTGGTGATCATAAAAAATAAAAGTTTCCAATTTAAAAGCTCATTAGCTAATTTTGATCTTATAACCAAATAAAAAAAGGCATTTTGTTTTCTTTGCTGTAATCCCACGATGAGAGATTTTTTTATTATGTTTCTTTTAACCCCAAAAATACTACTTTTGATTATCATATATTTGACCTTCAAACTTATGGAATGTTTCACTCCGTCTCTGTTTCTTTTGGAAAGTTGTAAATAATATTTTTCTGTTGCTTTTTTCCCCATGTTTTATGATAGATATATGGATAAGCATGTTGAGCACTTTGAAAGATTATTTGGCCAAGATGTATTTTTCTGAGTATTCTGAAACGTATAAGGCATAATGAAAAAAGTTTTACAAACTTATTTTTTAGAACATGCTACACTTTCCCCATGAACAATATGTGGTTTTGATTGCTGTTTTATACGACGTATTATAGTTTATAAATGCAAATGAGCAGAATATAAAAAAATGGGCATCTGTGATCCCTATTGAAGAAAGTTGAAACTGTTTAAGCAATTGAAGAACCTGCTGAAATAATGCATATTAATCAAGATAGCGAAAGTAAATATGAGAAAAGCGTTAGACATGAAACGTTTGAGTTGATTTGAAATTTTCAAATGCTGCCTAAAGATCTCCATGAAGAAAACTATGAAGCCATAAGGTAGCACTTCACCTTGTCAAAAAGACACAAGGAAGAAAAAGTTCAAAATACTATTTGTAGATCATCAAACAACAGCAAAACTACAATAACGTGAACAAAATTAGGCAGTTTTGCTGGAAAATAATGATCCTGTATTGTTAGCGAAAAGTGCCCTTTATTAAGGATACGCACATTTGGAACATCTTCTTTAGTTTTTTTGGATTTTTTCTCAAATTTTCAAAGAAAGTCCTTGAAAGTAGGTAAGTATATTTTCTCTTAATTAAATTATTAACTGGAATTTTTTTTTGTGATTTTTATCGTGTATAGTAAAAATAAATATAAAATAAATAATATTTTTAAAACAAACTAAAAAACACGCTTTTATAGTGAATTGAACAAAAAAGTAAAAAATAAATAAAAATATATATTACTTAAAAGTAACACATACAACATCTAATACATATCTTGTTAATTTGGACGGTTTATAATTGCGATCATATTAAAGCTTTAACGCCCCAAAAAATGCATTATTATTGCATTCAATACATTATTATTTTTAGGGGGGCGCGAGATAAAAATAATAATTGAAAATTGGCTCACCAGTAGTGAAAGTTTGAGAACCACTGTGCTAAAAATAACATCTTACAATTCTAATGTAAGTTATTTGTCATCTGATCGGCAACAACAGAAGTCATACTAATGTTACTTTAATTTGAATTACACGTATAACTAAAACATTTACTTCAAGACAGCGCAAAATGTTTTTTTAATAGTTAATAAAGAGTTTTGAGTGGTTTGTATTTAATTTTTTTTTTATTATTTTCCCAAAAATTTTAAGTAAAAATTATTTGATGGCACGTCTATACCCCATTGAAAACTTTTTTTAGAAAAAATGGCACGTTGATCCAAAAAGATTTGCTACCTCTGATCTAGAAAAATAAAAATAAAGATTATCGAGGAATATACAGTATTTTCAGCATTATGAAAATAATTTTATACTACAATTTATTGTTTTGAGGACTTTTCTAATTTAAAGCATACAAGTAATTTTAAACCTAAATTATTTTTTATAACTAGAAATTCTAAACATACATTATCATATGCGTCCTTAAATTTAGTTACTCACAAAATCTGCTAATCTTGTTTCAGGTTTTTATTTGAAAAATTGCTTTTTTTTCATACTACACCTCCCATCTTTGCAATGCTCTAAAAATACCTTCAAACGTGTCTTTACTTAAATTTTTCTAGCCACCCATTGCTACATAAAAATGGTCCTATCACAATTCCTTCGCAAAATGAAATATTTCTCTATTATGAAAAGTTTAGAGTCGGAACATTTTTCTTTCGCATTGTGTACATCCACTTCAAATCTTCCTTGTCGACATCTTCATAGACACACGATGAATCAGAATTTTGTAACTTATCTCGAATTTTTATAATACTTGATCAGTTGTTTCGAGGATTACCAAATTTTAAAGCAAAATACTTTTTCTCGAAGCCTTTATCCACCTCCTGAAAAATGATCTTTTTTTTGTTTAATGCTCAAGCACTTTCGTTTTGACATTTTCAAACTGCAAGAAGTGAAATTACCAGTACGTCTAATTAACATTACAAACAAACGGAGACTAGTTCAAGGACACGGGACAACTTAACTGAAAGAGAAGGGGGACATCGAAGATGTGGGTGATGGGTTTCACTTCTTGGATGAAAAGCTCATAATTCTACTACTCTCGGCGAGTTAGGCACCCAATACAACCATTTCAAGATTGATGACCACCATAAAATGTGTTAAAAGAGAGAACAATTTGGAATGTCCAGAAATACTTTTAAAATAGGGGGGATTGAATCACAAAAAAATAGTTCGTTATACAGAAAATGCCCATCGCTGTTGTGAGGGTATTTTACGAAGAAAGTCGTGAAATGTTCTTGGTTCCAGGAAAAAGTTCGCTATATAGAAAAATTCATAATATAGACGTTCGTAATAAGGAGGTTCGACTGTATAACATTTTCACGACAAATCGAACAAGTTGTTGATCCAAGTTAGTTTTTCTCTTCGAAATAGTCAAGATCCCAATCGTTTTCAAACAACCCATTTCCATCAGATATTTTTTTTTGCTTGGAACACATGAGAGTTAACTAAAAATTAATTTCCCCCATAAAATGTTTGCTATTCTACCGGTGCCTGTTTATGCTCATTTAGGGCCTTGGGCGCAAAGTATCTATGAGCCCCCTTGTCACTGTCGGATGCAAGGAAGGCTCTTGTATCCAGGTTATCTAGGCCTTTTCGGACAGCGGACCCCAGGGCGCCCGCCCTAAGCGCCCGATGGATAAACCTGCATTGTACTCCACTGTTATTTGTAATCTCTAACCGTTACAAATACAAAAAGAAAAAAAAAGTTATCCCACAATTCGTAGCAGCGCGACAACGATAGCAAACTTGATACATTTGATTGATTGATTAATGGAAATTTCCTGTTAAATTTTCAAAAAAAATTTATTCAACTAGTTAGTGCAATGGGTCATGACTGGGGTACTCAGAAAGGTCCGGTGGGCCACATACGGTCCGCCTGTTAAGTATCGCTGGTCTAAAGGATACAAAGGAGATTTGAAAAATATTCGTAACCGAGTCAGGCGCATTTTAAACTTCTGTTTGTACTGATTTTGCTGGGAACCGTTACAGCCCCATTTTCTACTCATTCCACAGTTAGATAGTTTAAAGTTATAAAATAGTTCTACAACATTATGACCTTCAAAAACTTCTTCCAGATACTGGCACAAACAAGAACAAATATGGTCCACAATACCTTGCAGTTTTACATCAATAAGATGGCAAGATGGACGCTGATGGTACACGAAAAGCTTCAGGTTGCGGGTAATTTTTTGTTCTTGTTTTTGCTCAAAACACACGGAAAGTGCTGTTTGTCTGCTTTTCTCACATTAAATTGTCTTGTAAAATCTAACAAACATATACACGCGAAAGCTGCGTTATGTGATGTTCTTTAGTAAGAGATTTCTAAAATATTTCTCCTTTGTAGGTGATTTCGTTAACTCCTTTAAAATATTGGAGCCTTCTACATAACCAGTGGTTCTTGATATCCCTTGAGTGGCAAATATTAATCTTTCTAAATTTATATGTTCTCGGAAATCTTTTTTCTTCCCCTTTTTGATGTATTTTCTATATGTAAGAATGATTTTTGTGGTCGTCCATAAGTTCATGATAAAGATAGTACCACAATTGACAAAGCAATAATACCTGGTGACCAATGTTCTTATTCTTGTTTTCAAAGATTATACTTTTCTTGTAAGCAGATTTGCATTTATTCTTAAAATCGGATTTAAAGTAGCACAATTTACACTTGAAGGTATAACATTCACATTTGGTATTTTCATGTAGTTTTCGAAATACTCTAGTTTCTTGACTATTTGTTTGATATGACATTGAAACATGAATTTTTTACCCGACTTTTTTATGCCAACAAAACTAGAAATAATCATTCCGTCATTCAGTTCTATGCGTAAATAAGCAACAGTTCCATATGCTACACTATCTGGCCAAACGTATCCGGACACCCAGTGGTATGTACTTAGAGCGTCCTGAGGCACATATTAATCTGATGTTGGTCCCCCCCTTTTGCATGCATGACAGCCTGCACACGTTTGGGAAGACTTTCCACCAATTTTTTATAGGTGACTATAAGAATTGTCTTCCAGGCGTCCATCACAGCTGAAGTGAGTGCTTGCAGTGAGAATGGTCGATTTGGCTGGCTACGTAATCTGCGCTATAATTCACCCCAAAGGTTGTTCTATGGTATTTAGATCGGGGCTCTGAGAAGGCCAGTCGAGTTTTTGAACACCCATTTCGTCAAACCACTTCTGTGCAAGCCTCGATGAGTAAATGGAGCAGTTATCCTGCTGGAAGAGAAATGGGCCTTCCCCTAAATATTGCCATAGAGTTGGGAGTGCAGCATTGTCTAGAAAAAATGTCCATATACATCTCAGAGTTCACGTGTCCAATCACAAGAACTAACGGACCCAGGCCAAACCACGAGAAACACCCCCAAACCATTATGCTTCCACCACCAAACTTAACGGTCGGCACAATGCACTCATTAAAGAAACGTACGCCGGGCATCCGCCAAAACCAGATGCGTCCATGCGACAGCCAGACTGTAAAGCGAGATTCATCACTCCAAAGAACAGTTTTCCACATGTCCACAGTCCAACCACGGTGAGCTCTACACCATTCCAATCGATGCTTCGCATTCTGTAGAGAGATGTTTGGCTTGTGAGAGGCTGCACGACCATGGAATCACAAGTTTTTTAACTCACAAAGGACAGCCCTGCTGCTAACACTAATTACTGATGAACTTTAGAACTCCTGAGAAATTTCCACCAACGAGGACTTACGATTTTGTTTCACTACCCTTTTCAGAGTTCTGCGGCTGCGTTCACCAAGTATTTTCGGCTTACCGGTTCATTTTTGAGCAGTTTCACTGTCTCGACGTTAACACTTCACAATTACGTCACTCACAGTGGATTTAGGCTTCTGTAGAATATCCGCAATCTCCTGAACTGATTTTCCCTACAAAGGTGGCATCCCACTATACCGCCACGATCAAACTCACTAAGCTCCTTTGACTTACTCATTGCCTCACAAACGCATAAATACAATCTGAGAAGCCACTACCAACACTTTTATAGCTTTCAATTACGTATCAAATTGCGTCACTCACTACAACCACTTTTTTAAGGGGTGTCCGGATACTTTTGGCCAGATAGTGTATTTTGGAAGCATCTGAAAAGCAATGCAATGGAATGGTGGTTGCATTTCATGGCAAAGAGTTTTAAAGGTAATATCGAAAGATATTTATTTCACTTAAATAATGAATCTCATTACACCATTTATTCCACGAAACTTCTTATTGTTTGGGAAATTTGTCATCCCAACCCAATCCTAAACATCAAATGTCTTGAATGAAACATTTTATTCGAGTCATATAAGGACCTACGAAACCCACTGGGTCAAACAATCGACCTGCGGCTTGTAACAAATATCTTTTTGTATTGATTCTTTTGGTAAGAAATATTTCTAAATCGCTGGAATCAAAATAAAATGTGTCGGATTTTTCATTTTAACCAACTTATAAGACCTTTGAAAATATCAGCGTGCTCAATGACTCTTTATGTTCATCTACTTCAATGTTTTAATTTTTTAACCCTTGATTTAGCCCGGAAGAGTTGGTCCTCCATTTTCGAAGATGCATACTTGCGACTTCCAAAATTTGTTAACTTTCTATACAGGTTGTCAAGGCTTCTTCGACACTGACATTTCGGCACAGAAAATCATCAACATACAATGCCTTTTTAAGATGGTTAAAAGTATCAGGAAAAATATCCACATATTTTTTAAGATGATGCTTTATCGTAGCTGCAAGGAGAAATGGACTTGATTTCACTCCAACTAAAGCCCTAGTCATTCGGAAAATCTCAAGCCGTTTGTTTTCTAAATCAATTCCTGGATTTTCATCCCAGAAAAATTTTGTAAAATCCCTTTCACTTTCATCTATCTCAATCATCAAAAATGTCATTTGTATATCAACTACAAATGCAATTGGATTCATCCTAAATTTGCTTAATAGAAAAAATAAGTTAGGTATAATATTTAGCCCTGTGTGTAAGCAATCGTTCAAAGACAGTTGTCCTTCCGCATGTGATGAAGCATCAAATACGATTCGCAATTTGCTTGTAGTTTCATCAGTACATATTATTGTTCTATGTGGTAGATAAAAGGTATTATGCTTTAGATTTCCTTTTTCAAATGGAACACGTTTTACACTGCTGGACAATTGCTAAGGACGGATCACAAATTGCTATGTAGCATAACATTAAGCGAGACATGAGGCTTAGTAGGATAAAATATAGTTGCCACACTGTTCAGACATTAGAATAAAGAATATTTATTGTTCTGGAAAGTACAAAAGCTGTGAAACATCTGAAAGAAAAAAAATGTTCATTTTAACTGCGTACGGAGAAATGGAACAATGCATCTAAAAGTCAACAGGCACCTAAAAGAAAGGTATCAGTACAGGATATGTCCACCGTGGAGTGTGATGCAACATTCCACACGTCGTACCATACTTTGCACAGCATTATCCAGCAGCTGTTGATGCAATTTACCCCATTCCTCTGTGAGTGCACGGATGAGGGTGTTCTTGTTTGTCGGAGGATAGTTTCGACCAGCAACTTGCCTCCCCAAAGCATCCCACACATTTTCAATGGGGTTTAGATCTGGAGAACGCGCTGGCCATACGAGACGTTGAATACCCTCGCTGTCTAGACAATCCTGAACAACGAGTGTTCGATGACATGTTGCGTTGTCGTCCATAAAAACAAATTTATCACCGACAGCACCACGGAAAAGACGAACATGAGGAAGTAGAACTTCATCAATGTATCGTTGGCCCGTCATAGTCCCATTCGCAACCACATGTAGGCGCGTGCGGCCATTGATCATGATGCCGGCCTACACCATGATACTGCATGTCGGATATCGGTCCTTTTCCTGGATATTTTCTGGACGATAAGCAGTACCACTCTCGCGCCAGATCAGTTGGCGTCTACAATCCGATGACAAACTGAACCTACTCTCATCTGAGAATAGTACGCATGCCCAGTCCTGTTCAGTCCAATTGCGATGCTCACGACATCATTGCAAACGGGCAGTACGGTGCTGTCTGGTCAATGGGACACACACAACAGGTCTGCGTGCGTATAGTCCTCCTCCCCTCAAACGTCTGGCAACAGTTTTTCGGGAGATCTGCTTTCCTGAGGCAGCAAGAAACTGATTTGTCACCTGCTGAGCTGTGGTGCGCCTGTTCCTTTTTGCTGATAGGACGATATATCTGTCTTCTGCAGACGTCGTACTTCTAACACGACCTCCCCCGTGCCGTCTACTACACATTCCAGTAGTTTTAAATGACTTTCACAACCGTGAAACAACGCTGTGAGCGATATCGAACTCACTGGCAACATCTGTTATTTTTCGCCCTTCTTCGATCTTTCCAATAATTCGGCCACGCATAAAATCATCTATGTGATGTCTGGAAGACATGCCAAAAATTTTAATTTCTTCTATTAAATCTTTCCTGTAAAACTTTGACTTGAAACAACAACTGTCCAGACGCGTCAAAACCTTTAAAGCTCTTATGAACGCTATCACGGGATAAACAGACGTGGAAAAAAAATTTGCATACTCAGAGTTCTTACTAATATCCCGCACTTATTCTAATTTTCCACATTTTTCTTCCTTTCATTTTGTGGTTCTATGGATGATAGTGTTATCCGTCCTTAGCAATTGTCCAGCAGTGTATATTCTCAGTAAAATAATTATTTACAACTAATTTGTATTCCTCAAATAAGGAACTGTCATTGTTAAAACGTGATCTCAACTTCAGAAATCTTTTCCTTGCAATTTCTTCATTATTTTCTAACAATGTTTTAATGTTAGGTTTCCAAGGGAATTTAACTTTATACCGTTTATTTTGCTATGAAATCTTCGCTTCAAATTCAGACATTATATCATTATCAATATTTTCCACACCAGACACCTCTGCTTCTATATTCCTAAATTTTCTAAATCTCAAAATTCACTAAGCTGTTTCGAAATATTGGATTCATTAACAATAACACTTGTTGTTAAAAGTTCCTCTCGATCTGTACTCTACTCTTGTAAAGACCACCAAAATAATGTCTCTACTGCTACAAGATTTTTGTTTAGATGTTGTGATACGTTGTGGTAAAATGTATAATGTTGTTGTAGTTTCCCCAACAGACGTATTCTTAAGGACAGCACTTTTATTTAATATAAACACGCAAATTTTAAAATTAAAGGACCCACGCGGGTAATGTTTCAAAATGGCCTCCGGCCTAACGCGCCGGTACCGAGAAGCTCTCTCTTCTTATACAAAAAAAACACATTCTCACGGGAGGGGAGCACAGTGCGCCTCCTGGTGAAGGGAGGAAACACTACACCCCCACACAAGATTAATGTGTCACGCATGATAATCTGATTATAAAGCATAAAATAATATACATTCATATAATACACTAAAATACAAGTAGTTAGCATTACCTCAAACTAAAAAAATATGAAAAATAAGTATATACATAACAAATTATACAAAACTAAATTAAGAATACAATTTTGATATGATTAATTATACCATAATAATCAAGAAAATTGAAATTTAAAGAATTCACACACATAATAAACAACATTAATCTAAAAAAAACTGTTATTCGAAAAGAAACATTATCATTTTTTTTAAATGTAAATAGACACACAAATAATATAATGAGATACACAAAATAAGATAAAGAAAATAATTATTCACTAATTCTAAAATTTTCTTTTTAAAATTGAAAAGCACATTTGTTACACTAATCGTGAGAGTGCATCAGCATGAGGCATTTTCACACCAGGACAATGTTTGATTGTCACATTGAACTTTTGTAGTGCAAAAGCCCATCTTTGTAGCCTCGCAGATTTTGGTGCACTCTTTGTTAAATAGGGTAAAGAGTTATAATCAGTATAAAATTCAATCTCAGTACCACAAATACCCATGCTTCAAACTTTTTTAAACTCCACACAATCGCAAATGCCTCTCATTCCATAGTTGACCATGACTGTTGAGTCTTGCTTAATTTTTGACTTGCATAAGCAATTGGGTAACACGTATCACCACATTTTTGTGACAGGCAAGCAGCTATACCAATTTGCGATGCATCTGAATGAATCGTATACGGTTCATCAGGAACTGGATAGTACAGCAAAGGTGCTTCAGCTAAAGCTTTTTTCAGAAGATGAAAAGATGAATCATGTTTCTCAGTCCATGGGATGGAATCAGGTACTCTACTTTTGGTGAGTTCTGTCAATGAATACACAAGTTCTGAGTATTTAGGAACATACACGCGATAGTAATTACACAGTCCAAGTACACTACGAAGCTCCTTCTCCGTTTTAGTTGTTGATAACTGCAGTCTTTTTGGGATATGATTCGTGCTTACCCAAACCGATAATAAGACCCAAATATTTCATTTGAGTTTTTCCAAAGGCACACTTTTTGAGGTTCAGAATGAAATTTAACTCTAAAAGTTTCGTTAAAATAATATCCGGATAAAGAAGATGTTCTTCCCAATTTTTGGAGGAGGTTGCGATGTCTTCAATGTAGGCATGTGAAAATTCTATATAACACGATAATGCTTTGTTTATTTCACGCTGAAATATGGCAGAGGCCTTTTTCAAACCGAAACTCTTCACCTTGAAACGGTACTGTTGTCGATGAGTCTTGAAAGATGTAAGATTTTTGCTGTCTTCAGCCATGGGTATAGGTTAATATCCCTTCAAGAGATCTAACGTTGTGATGATATTGGCTCTTCCAATAGAATGTATGAGCTCCACTGCATCTTCCATCGGAAAATCATCAGACACACTCTCCGAGTTCAAAGCTCTGAAGTCAACGCAAAGTCGTAGGGTACCATCTTTCTTGTTAACGCAAAGAATTGGATAGGCTATTTCTCTGCGTCAGATTCTTTAATTAAATCAAGTCGCAAAAGCTCCTCTATCTGCTCATCAACTTTAATCTTCAAGGACTCTGGTATGCGATATATATATACGAATGGCTTTTTACGTTCAATGTTCGGCTTTAAGCGAATTCGATGAGTCCCTACTTTGGCTATTTTCACATCACTTGTGAATAGTGTTTGGTGTTTTAGAACAACTACTAGCACTTGTTCCCTCTCACTCTCCTTCAGATGATTCAAATTGATTTCATGTAGAACTCTTTCAGATGTGAACCTCGATAAATTAGGAGTGGGATGGATTTCTCCGAATTCGTGGTCACCTTCAAAAATGACCCCAACTGCAAGTGCACGAGGATGATACTTCCTGATCTTATTCACGTGAACATGTCTTACAGTTCCATCGGGCAGTTTAACTTTATATGAATGGGGTGGATGGTGTTGAATTATCTCTCCAGGTCCAGTCCATCTCGCATATATCTTATTATTAGAATCTGGTATCGGCAAAATAACTTGTTCTCCGATGCTAAAATTCTTCACAGATGACCTCTTGTTGAAGTAATCTCCATAAGCCTTTTGTTTCTGAGCAGCAGTTAAAGAGGCACTCTCAGCAGCCTTTTCCATATTTATCTTCATTTCCTGAATGTAATCAGCAGCTGACTGGAAAATGTTCGTCGGAAGATGTATTTCGCCTGCCCAGGATGATTTAAGAATGGCTAACGGCCCTCGAGCTTCTCTGCCATAAAGTAACCTAAATGGTGATACACCAGTGGTGGTGTTCGGTACTTCACGGTATGCAAACAACAGAAAAGTTAATTGTCGATCCCAGCTTCGTGGATCTTCACGAATAACGTGATGAATCATGTCCTTCAATACCTTATTCCATCTTTCAACTAGTCCGTTGCTGGCCGAGTAGCCAGGACAGAAAAACCTAGGACTAGATCCAATCCTTTTCGTAAATTCTTGGGTTAAAGACGACTTGAAGTTTGTGCCTTGATCACTGGCAATTATACTCGGAATTCCAGTCCTCGAGAATATTTGTAATAGAGAGTCACATGCATTTTTGGCTGTTAGGGATCTAAGTGGTACTGCTTCAGGCCAACGTGTATGTTGATCCATCATACAAAGAACGTATTTATGCCCTCTACCAGATGGCGGTTGAATAGGTCCGATCCCGTCTATGTTAACAATCTCAAAGGGAAGTTCAGGACGGACAATAGGTGTAATGGGAGCTCTATCTCCAATTATCTCAGGCTTCCGAAGCTGACACCCTTTGCATGTCTGGACGAATTCAGCAATTTCGCCAGACATATTTGGCCAAAAGAAATTATATTTTATCCTCTCTTTTGTTTTCTTAACCCCCATATGACCTTTAAAAACTGACTCATGGGCTAGTTTCATTACCTTATCTATTCTGCAACGCGGTAAAACTAATTGCATAACTGGTTCATTTAGAATTTTATCCCTGTGATAAATTAATCTATCAATTAATAAAAAATTTCCTTTGTTTAATTTTAACTCTGCACGAACCTTTTCAAGAGAATCACAAGTATTCTGCTCATCTTTCATTTTAGTGTAATCGAATTAAAATTTATATTATCTGAGTCACTCTCGACATAAAATATATCTTTTCCCACACTCTGCTTCATTTTCATCATTTGAAAACGTAATAGAACTATCAGCCGATTTGGCAAAAAATCTCATTTTCCTTTTATTATTTTTGTCATTTATTGAACACAAAGACTCATATAAAGCAGGAGGTATTAAAGCATCAGCATTTAATTTATCTGTGATCGCTACCAAGCAATCCATTCGATGATTCAAAGAATTATTATCAAGAGCTATAGTGGTTTTAATTAGTTTTGCTTCTACATTTTCTCCGAATGCAGAGCTTAAAGTAATTTTTCCGAACTTATCATTAGAACTATCTGGAAAGGTATCGGAATTACATATAAAAATCTGGGTTCCGCTATCCAAAACACAATTTATTGCTTTCCCGTTAATATAAACAATTACATATTTCAAAGGCTCAAGGTCAACTTTCGGTTGTACATATTGCACTTGAGAAGTCTCTTTTTTCTCATTTTTTTAATTTAGAATACTTTCTATTACAATCTCGAGCTAAATGGTTTTCACCGCAAATGTAACATTCTATTTTTTTATTTAACCTACTTTGTTTTGAGTTAATAAATTTGTTTTCTTTCGAATTGAGATTTATTACTTCCCGTCTCGCGTTAGGAGGGATATATTTAAAATCCTTTCGTGAGTCATTCTGATTATAACATGCTCTATGTGTAAACTCCGAAAATGATTTTCCTTTACAAGCATAAAACATGTCACACTCTTTTCCCATTTGAATTGGTTTGAACCAATTTTGCTCCTGTTTTATATTTATATGAACGGCAGTTTCATTATCTAATGTTTCATATAGTTTATCGCTAACAATTAACTCCTTTAAAGAATTAAAATCATTTACATTTCTCAAATTACAGTATTGATCCCAATTCGTTAACAAACGAGATGCCAACTGAACATGCATTTCATTTGGCATTCGTTTCGCTTTTTGAAAATTTTGCAAACAAATTAAAGGTGTTGGCTCAAATTCTCTTAAAACTAAACTTTTTAATTTATTATAGTCGCTTATTTCTTCATCTTTTACATAAACTAAAATATTTTAGGCCTTTTCTCCTAGCAAATTTAAAAGAATCTCTCCTTTAAATTCACCCGGCACATTTTTGGTTTTAAATGAACGTTCTAAAGAAGAGAAAAATAAATTCCACCCCTCTTGTTTTTTAGGAATCGGAAGAGTTAAAGTACGAACACTTAGAATAAAATTTTCTATCGAAGTTTGCTTTGTTTCGGGATTTGTACGCTGCAACTCATTGCTATCCCTTTGACTTTCCAATTTTGCCCTTTCTAAATTTATTTTTCCCAATTCTATTTCCAGTTTAACTTTTTCCAGATTTATTTTTTCGAACTCAAGTCGCGATTCTGCCGTTACACGCGCTTGCTCTTCCTTTGATTTTCTGTCCGAAATAATCGAATCTAAATAGTCATCAATAAACTCTTTATTGTTTTTATATTTATCTCTCTCGCTATCTAAAATTAAATTTTTCAAATCTAACACTCTCATTTCTGGGGTTATTTCCTCACCCAATTCATCCGCAATTAATATTAATTCTTCCTTTCTAGCTCCGCAAAACATGATTAGAAAGAATTATACTAAATGAATTAACCCAGAAAATTTAGAAAAAAAACCTTGCTGAATTCTCTCAAAACGATACAAAAGGGTTGCCTACCTCGTGGTTCCTTTTGATGTCTTGACTCCCTCAGGCGTTCTATATCCTGACGTGATGCGCCAATGTGATACGTTGTGGTAAAATGTATAATGTTGTTGTTTCCCCAACAGACGTATTCTTAAGGACAGCACTTTTATTTAATATAAACACACAAATTTTAAAATTAAAGGACCCACGCGGGTAATGTTTCAAAATGGCCTCCGACCTAACGCGCAGGTGCCGAGAGATTCTCTCTTCTTATACAAAAAAAAAACACATTCTCACGGGAGGGGAGCACAGTGCGCCTCCTGGTGAAGGGAGGAAACACTACAGACGTGTTATTCTACCTGTAACTACTTGATAATAATAGTCCGCACCAATAAGAATTGATATTTCTGTATCGTTAAATTCGTAAGAATCCGCTAATTGTGCATTTTTTAAGCATCTAAATTTTTTATTAATATTTCTATCAGGGGTCGGTAAATGTGTAATCGAAATGTGTTCTGTTTCTACCGCTTCTATTTCAATGCCCTAATTCGGGCATCATCCCTATTTTTCAATTTTACTTTAACTATATTTAAAGTTTTTGCTTCAGTCTCTTTAGCACCAAATGTGCAAATAGAAAGGTTTTCTCTTCTAAGAATTGAAAATTTAAATTTCTCAGAAGTACTCTTTAAAACGAAACTTCTCTGTGAACCATTATCCAAAAATAATCTAATAACTTCCTGTTCATTTTTGTCATCTAACAATGCGGCGCATGTTTGTAATATAATACACTATTTACTTCTCTTTTAAATACTGGTGAAACAATATTATCAGTGTCTCTTTTTGGAGAGAAATCGTCTTCATGCCGATTTCGAAAACATATTCTGAAATGATGGGAATCATTACAAATAGGACATGATTCATTTTTCACACATTCCATTGCTTTATGATCGGGCAACAAAAACTAATAACAGCGTCCTCTTTTTCTTAAAATTTCTCTCTTTTCGTTAGCGCTCAAGGAACATAGGACCTCAAGTTCATGACCTTTTTGCAGTATAAACATTTGCCGCTTCTAGGTTTTGCTTTCCCCAGAACGCCGAACAATGAATGTGGTCGGGACGGTTCTCTGTTCGGGGCTGGTTTCTTGCGTTGTCTGAGGAAATAGGAGCTTTTATTTTTTATCTGTCTTGCGGTGGAGGGGAACAATGACATGGTTTATGATTGTTTATTTGAGAGGCTCGTTCCCAACTTTGGATTTCCAAGTTCAGGAACCGCAAAAGAGGGCTCAGGTCAAACCCTTTATCCTTTGAGAACGATTGAATTCCAAAACGAGCTTTGAGGGTATCTGTTTCAATAGGATTGGAGTTAATAAGTTTGAATATGATTCTCCTTTTACTCCTAAAAATTCAAGACTCATTATTTGCGTTCCTTCTCTATCATAAAAAATTTTTAAGCCCGCAATATCAGTATGATTTCTAACATGTGTTAAATTTAATAAATTACTCAAGTTAGCGTAAATTAACAAGTTTTTTTTTATATTCAAATCTATCTTTTAATAGATCAAGAGCTATATCATAATTATCATCAGAGATTGGAAATCCATTAATGCAAGCAAGCGCATTATCACACAAATATGATTTTAAAATATTAATTTTATCAACCTTCTGTTATTGTGAATACAGCTTTCAAAAAAATTATAAAAATCTAACCATTCAGAATAATTTCCAGAATACTTATTTAGATGCAATTTAGGTAAATTTATGTTAATCCATTCAAAACTATTGGAATCAATAACTTTGATATTTCGAGAAACTGTATCAACCTGGATAGAGTCAGAATTTATTATCTTAATTTTAGAAGAAACCTTCGATTTCCAAAATATAATCCTCTTTTTAATTACTTCCGAAGTTTCCATATCTTCAGTAATTGTGTCAACAGATAAACGATCTTCAATTAATGTATTTAATAAACTTAAGTTACTTTCTTTATCATTTAATTGCTTTAAAAAAGCTTCAAATTGATCAACAGGTTCATTTTCATTGTTGATCGTTCCTTCAATTTTGTCAACGAAGAACGTACCACAGTACGCTTCTTTTTCAATTTTGAGAGATCTGACATTTTAATCTCTCATTCAGGTATAATTTAGTTTCAATATAAATTCGGCTTACCTGAATTCACTGTCGACGATAATGTTTCTACTTCTTGGCCGAGGCTACCAAAATATTCGGTCATCAATGGTTCAAATCAGTGTTAGAATGCTTTTGGATCAATCACTGATGTACCATCAGAGTAATTTGACTCAATTTCAATTCAGTAAATCATCGAAGACAAATGTAAGATTAAGTATAATTTTAATGCATAGCTGGGTTTGGGTAATAGAGCACTTAGCACGCCAGGACTTTAATCTCCTGTCTGGTGAATTAAAGAACTTGAGAATAACTTAATTATACTTGCCCATTTTTTAATAAAGATTTTAAGAGAAATAAAATTTGTGAGAATGAATATAGTGAATGATAAATTTACTTTAAGAGTGAATTCAAATACTTTATGATAAATAAATAACAGAACAGCTTTTTTTAAAGCTTATAAAAGCGTTTACTGAAATATATACTGGTGTGCAAAAATTAAGGACGATACGGTTTTTTCAATATAACTTTGTACAAAAGCTTTCCAAATCAACACATTTAATACCGTAAGATCCCCAATACGTAAGGACATGTGTAATATGTAAGCAACACTTACTAAAAGAGAAATCAGAGGGATAAAAAGAAGCTTTATTGAAAAAGTAGCATGGAGCGCAGTGCGACTGAAGGCCGAAACATCCCTGTGATGGGTGTCCAGCAAGAAACATCCGGTCTTTAGTAGGGGATATGATCTCCCCTGACTGCTAGGCAGGTTTCACAGCGTCTGCCCATGCTGAGTATGAGGGTGTCAATGAGTTGTCGAGGCATTGCTGCCCATTCGCCTTGCAGCGCCAATCGAAGCTCCCGAATCGTTACTGGTGGTAAGGTACGAACTGCCAAGCGTCTGCCTAGAAAATCCCATACATGCTCGATGGGATTGAGATCCGGAGATCGTGCCGGCCAATCCATACGTTCAATATCCTCACTCTCTAAGAGCTGTTCGGCAGCTACTGTGCGATGACATGGTGCATTGTCGTCCATGAAAAGGAACTGCAGACCCATAGCGCCTCTAAAAAGACGCACATATGGAAGAAGAATCTCGTTACGATAACGCGTCCCGTTGACTGAACCTGCGTCGAAGATGTGAAGGTCTGTACGACTACCAAGCATGATGCCTCCCCAAACGAGAACACCGCGACCTCCATGCCTGTCCCTTTCAATGATGTTCGAGGGATGATTGCGGCTTCCCCGCTCTCTCCAGATGAGTATGTGATGAGAATCGCTACTCAAACTGAATCTGCTCTTATCTGTAAAGAGTACAGATAAGAGCTATTGTCTTATTTATTGTCTCTCGAATTCCGGTGTTCCCGGCACCACAGAGAACGCCTTCTCCGATGGGCAGGCGTTAAAGTTACACACCGTACAGGGCGTCGTGCAAACAGACCACCACCGTGCAGTCTTCTGGCCACGGTAAAACGCGATATCGGTCGTCCAGTCGCCTGTGTCGTGTGTCTAGCGATTTCACCCGCTGTCTGCCACCTGTTTCTTCTGGCCTGTAAGACAATTTACCGGTCATCTGCGGGTGTGGTTCCTCGTGGACGACCACTACTGAACCCCGGATAGCTGTTCCTGTAGTTTGAAATTGTCTCCAAAGTCGTGAAACGATGCTGTGAGCAATTCGAACTTTGCAGCCACACTTGTCACACTGCGGCCTTCCTCCAACTTCCCAATGATTCGACCTCGGGTAAAAGCATCCAGATGTCGTCTAACAGATTGATTATTCGCCATTTCTCGCTGAGGCAGCAACTCGGTGTGATTTTAACTGCTATACGGCGTGCAATCTCTTTGCCAGAAATACTGATCTTACACCGACAACATGCTTTATACTACTCAGACACTCCCCCATTACGTCTACCTGCATATCTGCGCATGTGCTACCGTACATCACCTTACTTAATCTCCTGATTGGTCTTTCTGTCCGCTCTGCCTCTTCGTTCAGCTGATATGCTAATTTTTCGACTTCGTCCTTAATTTTTGCACACCAGTGTTGTTTAAGAATTTGCTAATGAGAATCTCGGGCTGGCTGACTGCCTGTCCAATGGGGTAGTAGCTATTCGTGACGTGTTGTGAAGTTATGCGCTTCTCTCCCGTGTTTGCGAAAGAGAGCTCTCTGATTGTTTGTTGTGTTAATTGTATGAGTTCGGCCCCGGAAGAAATACTGTTGCCGTGTGCGGGAGCGGAGGCTGCTAGAGTTCGTACGTCCAGTGGAACTCTTCTATTGGTCGATAAGTATCTGATGTTTTGGAGTGGTGAATTTTTGTTTGTGTGGAATGTTCGAATTCGGAAATTTCGAAAAGTGGTGTTATTACATAAAAAAGATAAATATGCAGTGGGTGCGGTGGAGATATTAATGTGTTAATTTAGTAAAATGGTTCTTAGTCTGTGTATAAATCTTGATGGGGAGTAATTCTCGATTTTTTGGATCGAGATGTTATGAGAATTGTCAATTTTCGTGAAGAATTTTTTCGCTAGTTTTTGAATAAACTGCCTAATTGTTTTAAAACTTATGGCTTTTCTGAGTGCAGAATTTCTCATGTACCAACGGGCACATAAGATCTGTCGTAGCATCATGTTTTGGATCCTTTCGAGTTTTTGAATGTGTGTTTTAGCTGCATATCCTCACACTGGAAAGGCGTAGGTAAATATTGGTCTTAAAAATAGAGTATAAATAAGTAGTTTGTTAGACCTACTTAATTTAGATTTTCTAATAATTAGATGGAATAACATGCGAGCTTTCTTAATGAAGTTCTCACGTAAGCGTGTGATATGTTGTCTGAACGTGAGTTTATTATCTAACGTAACACCAAGATATTTGGTGTGCTGAGACCAAGGAATTTGTTCATTGTGTAAGAAAATTGTTGGATATAATTTCCTAGTGAAGAAGACTGTGCTTCCGTGTTTGCAACATTAAGTGCGATTTTCCATTTGGAAAACCACTCTTCTAAATCTAGGTGTCTGTTGAGGGCTCTGGCAATGAGTTTGGGTTCCGAGTGAGATGCCAAAATTGCTGTGTCGTCAGCGAACATGCACAAAATTGTGTTGTCGTGCACATAGATGTTAAATAGTAGAGGGGAAATTAAAATCTTCTGAGCCACACACGCTTCTGTGGCTAAAGTAGGTATCGTTAATTCTGACTTACTTACTTACTTACTCCAGAGAATCGAGCTCACCCAAAGGGTTTAGAGCTGCATCCCGTTAATTCTGACAGAAAAGTTTCTGTCAGTTAAGTAGGAAGATATTATTTTAATCATGGGAGGTGGGAAATCATATCTAATTAGTTTATAGAGGAGGCCCTCTCTCCATACTCAGTTGAAGGCTTTTTGAATATCTAGGGAATCCGCACCAGTCGATTTATGTTTTCTGAAACCCGACTTCATCGTTTCTACCACCATCAGGAGTTTGTGGGAGGTCGTAATCCATGTTGTTCGGGAATAATTAGGTTGGTAGAGTCCACATGGTGTTATAGTCTTTCTAGTATTATTTTCGCGGCTACTTTGCCGAGTATAGAAAGGAGTGGGATTGGACGAAAACTGTCCGCCCACGGTGGGTCCTTTCCTGGTTTTAATATAGGGATGACTGCAGCGGTTTTCCATTTAATAGGGAAGTATCCGAGCTTGATTATATTATTGATGATATTGGTTAATTCGAAGATATAGGAATTAGCGGAAAATGCCTTAGCATGCGAATAGAAATGCGGTTCATTCCCGCTGCATTTTTGGTATTAGTTTTATCGATAATTTCGCTTAGTGTGGGGGGGGGATGTTAGCGAAGTTATTTTCATTATTCAGATAGGTGTCAACGTCATGTGTTATTGTCTTATCTGTGTCATTGAAAATATTGTTTAATTTAAAGTGGTTTTGGAGCGAGTCAGCAATAATTTCGCTTTTGTCCGTGTCACTATATGCAATTTTGGCAGGGATTTAAGGGCCAGTATTGGGGGAGTTTGTTTCCTGAAATCCCGGGCATCGCTCCAAAAGAAATGGAATGCCTCTGCACTCGGTCACGTACAGAAGATCTCTTGTGTAAACAAAGGTTTTTACAAACAGCGCCCTCTATACTGAGGGGGTTGGTTCCACCAATATCCTTTCTTTAATATAGAGCAGGATTTCTTTCACTGATTTATTTAACAAACAAGTAATAAAAAAAAATTAAGTCAATTCCTTATTAGATCAACAAAATTTTTTTATTTTAGCTTTTTGTTAAATGGTTACAATTAAAATAAATAAGTATACACATATGACAGAATCATGACATTAAGTGGTAATTAATTTTTATTAATTATCATTAAATTTTCGTATGTTTACCTAAAACATTAGTGTGTAGAAAATTGCAGCTCAAACGAGAACTTTAAAACATGAGAAAAAATCTTTTCAAGTTTTGACACAAGTCGCCAAAATAGTCACTAAGTCGCCAAAAATGATGCCAACATGATTGTATTTGTAATTCTTCAAATAATTAGTTTTAAACAAATATTTTTTATTAATAAACACTAAATTATTGTACTGTCATCCAAAATAATCATGTACATAAAATTTCAGCACAATTGAGCGCTTTAAAAAGTATTTTATTAACGATTGAAAATTCCACCAAGATAAATAGAGTGTGAGCTAATAGAAGAAAAAGAAAAAAAATCCTGCAAAGATTGATTAACACAAGAACATTATGCATTATCACATTGGGGAAGTACACTCACATTTTAGATTAGTATTTCAAAACGATTCTTAGAAATAGATAAACATCAATATACTGACATTCACAGTATTTATTAAAACAAATATCCAAGTAATTTATGAATAATTTTTAAGAGTTTATAACAAGGGTCGACATCATTATAGCTGTGGTGAGCCAAACTAATCTAACATACATTATTTTGCATATCTCAGCTGAACAAAAAAAGAAAAACACCGTTATATTTTAAGTCTGTAGATATAATATAGCTGATAAAAAAGATTTTTTATATATATAACACCCCGTAACTCTCTTGATGGTCGATTTTTGGAAATACCTTCCTAAGCTAATCTCTGCTCAGGAAAAGTAACACATTGTTACGAATTTTGTGTAATGAACGTTTAAAATAGTATAATTTATGTCTGAAGGTGTAATACATTAATATTACTTTCTGCTATATTTATTTCATGTTAAAATTGTAATATTCGCAAGCAACGCCGTTTCTTAAATTATAATGTCTATTCAATGAAAAACAGCGAAATATTGGCGATAGAGTTAAGTTGGCAAATATATAGGTACTTTCATAGCTAAAGTTTTATTAGAGCTTTGGGAAAGATTAGAAAGAGTACCAAACATCCAAACAAACTTTCGCGTTTATATTAGTAAGGATTAATTATGCATCTTTGACCATATTAATAGATTAAAATATATAACTATTCTTCAACATAAGTAAAAAAAATAAGGTTGTCTTCACCAATTGCGCAAGAGCCAGAACTAAACGTGAAGCACACTTTCAGACAGAAGAATGTCGTAATTTTCATGAAAATTCGTTACATAGTAATTCATACACCTGTAGATAATATCATCATCATATCTGGCAAGAGAGCCCCTCGTGAGCCAGTGCCTTCCTTTGAAGTTTCCTCCACAGTGACCTTCGTTCTCCAAGTTTTCTTGTTTATAGTCCCATGTCTGGTCCCACTTTTTTCGAAATTTCGCAATTGTCCATCTCATCCTTGTTCATCTTCCACTCTCAATAATTGACTTCTGAGTCCCAGCCCCTGTTCTATCTTTTTTCATTAAAGACAACATTATCATCTGGCATTCAAACTATATGGGCTATCCAATTTATTCTATTTTTTTATATATTAAATGATATCACTTCGTTTAAGAATTATATATAATTCAAAAGTAGTTTTTCTTAGAAACCAGCTATAGTTTTCGGCCGTTCATCAACCAGCCATAGTAGGCTCTTTCTCCTTTAGCAAGCATTTTTGGTATTTTTTGCTACCGCCTTTGGATAGTTTGTGTTTTGCTTTTTCGTATAATAATGCTTGTACATATACCTATCATGTTCAAAAATTACGTTTTAATAATTTCCATCGTTTTCGTTTTATTTATAACGCCCATTATTTCCATCATGTCTAAAATGATACTTTTGAAAAGACATGGGCTCAAGATTAAAGAAAAATTTCAAAAGAAAGTAAAGACAAGGATGAAGGCATTATTACTAGCCTTCTTCAGTCCTTCCCGGGAGCTGCAAGTTTTGAACTGATGAATATCTTAAAATGGAGACTACTCAAATTTAGTTTTTAAGCTATTTTTAAAAAATTTCTCAGACTGCCGACGCAAAACGTCTCAAAGGTTCCTCAAAGATTGATTAACCTATGCATTATGGAATTCTTATTCCCATCTTCCATATCTTTAGTGGCCTCGTAGTCAATTTTTGCTTCCATCTTCGAGCGTCTCCCCTTCTGGCCCTCCAGATATAATATAGCTGAAGACCGTTCTCAACGCTCCCTACTCATGAGACCCTGGATAACGCCTATCAGCAAAAAATTTGTAAATATATTCATCCGAGATTTGGAAAAGCAAGTGGCTCTATCCGAAGGAAAATTACAGGAATCTCAGCGCTGTTTCGACTCGGTCATTTCTAGCCTGGCTTCACATATTGAATCAACCGTTTCCAGTGTAATTTTCATGAAAATTCGTTACATAGATCTTAAATATCTCCATCATATCTGGAGCATAACACTGATACTCTCGCACAGTGACCTTCTTCCAGCCATCCCATCACCAAGCCTAGCTACGCACAGGTCGCTTCTTCGCCAGCAGTGTTTCCTCCTTTTATATATTAAATGCATTCCTCCGTTTAAATTATATATAATTCAAAAGTCCGAGTGAAATCAAAGGTCCTTCTGGTCAGATTTTTCCTCTGGAACCTAATGCCAGTTCTTCCACCACCCGTAACAAAGAAAGTAAAGACTTCCTTTCTGCTGAGCAAAAATCTGCCTTTCAGCTTTAGAATAACCAGAATTAAAAATATCTTCCAATAATGGTGGAATTGCAATCTGTTTCACCACCGACGAGGATGTAAAATCTCAGCAAACAACTTCGTTTCCAGTGTAGTTAAGAACTCTCAATAATGCTGACTTTGCTTCAAGTTTTCTCAATATCCAAGCCAATCCGACGTAAGCCCCAGTTTATATTATTTGGTGTGGATTTATCATACAACAAAGACTCCATTACCAAAACATTACTTCTAAAAAATGATATATTCAAGGATGGTGGCTTTGAGGTCAATTTCTCTATAAAAATCGAAATCTTCAATAATTTGGTGCATATCTGTAATTCCTGATCTCTACCCCGTTATCAAAGATCACGGTTATCTTTATCTAAATTTTGAGAGAGTTAGAATTGAAACATTTATATCTGTCATGCAATGCTCTACTTGTGGTACTTTGGGCCACACAAGGAATCATTGCTCCAATACTCAAGCTTTGCTTCAGTTGTAGTTCCACGGACGACCATGATCGAACCTCCTGCGAACCTCGATGCATAAACTGTACAAATCATAATGTAGGGTTTAGATCAGGTTTTTCAGAAAATCTGGATGCCGTGATAAACACTGCCAGTATTAATCCAATTTAAAAACGTACAATGGATCACACACTGATTACGGACGTTGATTTCTTTCACTTACTTTCTGACTTCTTCACTTTCGCAACCTGTTTTATCATTTTTATAATTAATTATTCCATTTATTTTTATTTATCAGCATATTGAAATTACTTGTTTAACTTCATTTCATGTTTATTTTGTTGAGCTGCATTTTATTCTTTATTTTTTCCCTTCATTTTTGTATATTATGTGTGTACCTTGTGCTTTAATATTTATATTTATTTTGTAGTACCTTCTCAACTTTATGTACATATGTTTTTTATTATTATTTTGATATATTCTGTTTATATTTGATCTTAAATTGTTCTGATTCACCTCTTATTTTTATGTAATCAAGGCACATTTTTTGCGTGTTATTATATTTACCTAATTAGTTTTTATCATTCGATTTTATTTGTTTTCGATTCGTTTCCTTATTCAAAATTTTTTGCAAGGCAGATTTTGGCCACTAATTTTTTTTATCTTAGTTATTATTACTCACGTACTTTATTTTTATGTATCTTTCATGCATTTCGTTTATTGTATTTCATTTTTAAGTATTTATACTAGTATTGTATTTTTATTGATTTTTATATTATATTTGTATTGTATTTGTTTTGATATTTTAATTCATTTTTATTACTTTTATTTTTCATTTGCATATACTAATAACTCTATCTTTAATTATTTTATGCTTTCAATTCTTGCTTATCCATTGCAGTTATAACCACTCCTTTAATTCTGGCAGATCTTCTTAGAATTTTTACAACTAAATGCGAATCACTCCCGGTCTGCCCATCTTCAAGCTCACTCGGTTGCAGTGGAGATGGGTTTCTCTCTCTCTCTCGATTTACTTCTCCTCCAGGATCCTTACCTAACTTTAATCTTCCCTAAATTCCCCCCACTTGGTTCCTCTCAATTCTTTTTCAAATTCTCTCTCAATTGTGCAATTGTTTTGTTATAATCGGAATATCATTTGCAACTTTCGCATGAAAACAGATCACACTGTGTCCGTCAACATTAAATTAAATCAAGTTCTTCTTACTGTTATTAACGTTTACTTTCCCCCTCATGGTGATTTCTCCGAGGCTATTAATCAATTGAACCTCTATAAAGGAATTAATAAGAATTGTTTGTTAGCCGGGGACTTCAATGCAAGGTCAGTTGTTTGGGGTATAAGAACACTGACAGGGAGGATATCTTGACTGATTTCTTACTCTCCAACAATTTGCATCTTTGCAATATTCCAGGACTGGGACCAACCTTTCATGGCCCTAGGTCCGCGATTGGGAACCCCGATCTCACCCTCACATCTTGCGACCTGGTTTCCTTTGTTGAGAATTGGGAAATTCTTTCCACCGAATCCCTTAGCGACCATAGTTTTATCAGTGTTCATCTCCGGTGTGATCTAACCTTTTCTGACTTTGTCTTTAAAACCAAATATGGCATTAATAAATTCATCTATAATTTTCGCAAGAACTATAACCTTCTTAATTCCTTCTTGACTAACATCTCCTCAATTGAACTACTTGATGATTTCGCGAGTCTATTAATTAATACTACAAATGCCTCTGCCTTCTCAACTCTTAGAAAGCGCCTGGTTTTAAATACCCCTTCTTTCAAATGGTGGAACAATTCCTTAAGAATCCAGCGTAAAATCAGCTGAATGAACACAAGCGGAGGGTGGTTTCTCTCACTACGCATGGCATGTCGGTCGACGAGATTGCCTCCATGCGCTCCAGGTACAAAGCCCTCAGGGTCAACTATAAAAAGTCAATAATTGACACCAAGAATAAAGCTTGGGAGTATTTCTGTTCTACGAATTCTAATAATTTTGGATTTACTTTTAAAGCAGCTTTCGGAAACTTATCCAGCCCAACTAATCTTCATCAAATTTCGACTGGCGATCCTGCCTCTTTGTTCCATAGTAAGGTTAGCCTTCTTCTTGATTCTCATTTTTCTTCAGGATCTCCTATTCCTTTTGTCTTCAATGACTGCTGTCCTCCTTCATGCCTGAGCCCCAGTGAAGTTGAAGTCGTCTTCCGGAAGCTTCGTGGGGGTAAAGCCCCGGGTATTGATCTCATTGACTATGCTATTTGAAAAGTTCTTTATAACTCTTTCCCCAACTTGCTTTTTCGATTCTTTAACCTCTGCATCCAATTTAATCACTTCCCTTCCATTTTTAAGAACACAAAAATTAAATTTTTACTAAAGCCGGGCGTGACCCATCGTCTACTCTCTCCTATCGACCAATTTGTTTGCTCTCCACCCTTTGCAAAATTTTAGAAAGAATTTTTCTTAATAGGTTTCTCCGTTGGATTTCTAAGAATAATATTCTCCATAGATCTCAGTTCGGCTTTAGGGAAAACCGCAGCTGCATTGAGGCCGTGGACAAATTAGTGCATCACATTAAAAATACAAGGGTGAATAAACATACTGCTTCTACGTTTATTGATATCAAATCTGCTTTTGACAACGTTGATTGGTCGACTCTCTTCCATATTTTTCATTCATACCGTATTCCTCTTCACTTTCAGAAATTCATTCACTCTTACCTCACTAACAGGGTAATTATCTGGACTGATAATTCTTTTACCATTAAAAAACAAATTTTTAAAGGATGCCCACAAGGATCCGTTCTTTCACCAACTCTTTGGAATATTTATTTTAATCGTATCCTTTCTCTTAACTCTGAACTGTTTCTTCTCCAAGCCTTTGCGGACGATCTCGCAGTTGTCTCTTTTGGCCTTTCCCGTAAGGAACACTTGAAGATAATACTAATAAAATCCTTAGTTTAGTAAATTCTAAGCTTTCCGAGCTCAATTTGTCAATAGCAACTGCTAAAACCGTTTCAGTTGTTTTCAGATGTCCCTTTCTTCAATGCCGTGGTTTTCGAGGGAGCACGACCTTCAGGAGGAATCCCATTTTTAAAATTGGTTCCAATTCCATCCATATCTCTAAGTCATACAAATACTTGGGTGGCAACATTGACAATCGCTTATCTTTGACTCCCCATATAAATTCTATCAAAGATAAGATTCTCTGGATTTCTTCCAGCTTTTATCGTGTTTCCAAAAATTTCAATCCCCAGCATATTTCCCTAATGAAACTTTGGTATACTTCGGTTGTTCAACCAATCATCTCCTACGGAGCAGGAGTGTGGGGTGGATCCCTGACCTCTATCCAGGTCCAAAAGCTTAAATCTTTTCAGATGATTTACTTATTAAAAATCACTAAAGCCTATAAAACCTCCCCTACTGACGCTCTCAATATCCTATCAGGCATTCCCCCCATTCATATTGTTATTCGCTCTCTACTTTAAATTCCAACTTTGGAACAACAGGAACGATCTCCTTCCAGGTCTTATCCCAGCTACGAAATTGGACTCTTTTATTTCTCATCAGGTCCTTCCCGATTTTCTTTTTCTCCTTTCCCATAAATACTTTCGAGGGCCCATCTGAGTGGGAAGTGTATACTGACGGATCCAAAATCGATTCCAATGTTGGTTTCGCCGTGTGTATTTTTTTCGGGGCTCTCCCTTTAAAACATATCTCTTTAAAATTCAGGATTTTAACTCGGTCTTTCAGGCAGAGTTCTCTGCCATCGGTCTCTGTCTGTTGGGCAGTTCATCATAATACTAAAATTCATATTTATACTGACAGTCTCTCCTCTATTCTCTTTCTTAATAATCTTACAAATAAATCCAGTTATCTCAATTCCATTAAATTCAAATTGTTTCAATTCAGAAGCTACTACAATCTTTACTGGGTCATAGCTCATAACAATAACCTTTATAATGATTACGCCGATTTTTATGCAAAACAGGCTGTATATGATGGTGAAGTGTTTTCGGTTCCCGCTCCTTAAATAAATTTATCCTAGAGTCTTGGACCTCCTCTTGGAATGATTGCAATACTGGATTAAGGGTCAAGCGCTTTTTCAATAATCCTAAATTAAACATTCTTCCCATTTCTAAATATCTGGTCCATTTTCTAACTAATCATGGGCCTTTCCCCGCTTACTTGCACAGGTTCAATCTCCTTCCCTCTCCAAACTGCCTGTGTGGGTCGCCTGGAGACGCCGACCATTACGTATTCCACTGCCCCTTCACTTCTGATCACCATCTTGTTAACCCCAGCCCGAACGCTCTCTATCCTTGGTTCAACTCTATTATTAATAATCGTGCTATTCACAATAAATTAATTTCCTGCTTTGCTATTTCCAAATACATATGTGATAATTTGGCTTAACTTTCCCTTTTCCCTCTTCGGTTCTTGCTATTCCTTTAAATCTTTTTGTTCCCCTCCCATAATTTATTGCAGCTTCCTGTTTTAACCCTTAGTCATCATTCTGGGTTTACTTTAATATTAATTTCTTGTTTGTTTTTTTTTCTCTCTTTTAGCAAAAATGGTTTCTTTAATAAAATTCAATAACTTATCTGTTTCCACCCTCCTTCTCTTTTTAGTGTCTTAAAAATATAATTGGAGGAGGAAATCTAAAAAAAAAAATCATCTTTCCAGTGCTTTTTCAAAAAAAAAATCTAACGACAACAGGAAGTGTTGGCGCCAACTGGAATTTTGGTTCCAAAATATAATTTTTTTTTTGTTTCCTGTTTATTTTTTCTATTTTTCACACCTCGTGCCCTATGTGTGTTTCAGGATCTTTTCTTCTCCTTAGAAGATAGCACCTGTGTGTGTCCTTGTCTGTGTTTTTTTTTATGTATTTGCATTGTAATTGTTAAGCGTTTTTTCTGTATTCTTCCCCCAATTCTCAAGAATTTTGGGGAAGGGACCTTTTTGTACATGTTTTTCGTTTAATTTGATAATCAAATTCTTCTCGGAGGGTCGGATGCAGCTCTAAACCCTTTGGGTGAGCTCGATTCTCTGGAGTAAGCAAGCTATTGTTTTCATTTACACCTCCAAATATAAATAGGTTTTAAAATTTCAAAATGTTCCATAAATAATTACTTTTTCGTTTTAATATTCAAAGTGAAAACCCATTTACCATTTGGAGAAAAGATGCGAAACATATTTAATATCAGAAGAAATGGATCAACTCAAGATTAATTTGAATAGTATGACCAAAAAAAAAATTGAATATCTATAGGATAGAAAAGCTAGAATTTAATGTTAAAAATTCAGCTAGCTCCTTTGTACCCGAAAAAATATCTAAAATTCGGCACTTATTCTGTAACACTGACCGAAGTCAGCCTTAAAAAAAACACTCTTTAAAAATGTGAAACTGATATGCATTCATCATTATACTAACTACCATTCAATTGGAGTTGACACTTAAAATAATAAATTCTGTGAAATAAATGGTTTTTAAAAAATTTCACAAATGGCCCTAGGTACAATGATATCATTGTACCTAGGGTCAGCAGCTGCTGTGCCTAGAGCCTTTCCCTGGAAGTTTGTTTTCTATTGATTACAGAGGGACACTTAACATACACATGAATTTAATAAAAGAAACAATATCAGCAAATAAATTGATTTATCATGTAACTATTTAAATTGTGATGTGCCAAATTATTAATGAATTACACATATTTTCTTTCAACATTATAGTTCAAAAAACTGATTCCAAAAGCCAGCTCTGCACATTGTCACTCTGAAGTACTAACTTATTGTGGTTTGGGCAATTTGTACACAATATTTCTGTTGTCAATTTCATAAGTTTCTTCTTTATCATAAAGAAACTTATTTGAATGAGCAATATTTTTCAGAAATTCAACATTATAGTATTTTCCTTTAACATCTAATATTTCTGCCACATAAAAATGCTCAGTTTTTTTGCCTTGTATTTTTGTTAAACAAAAATCTCCCTTTTCAATAGTAACCCTTGCATCAGGTACAGTAGAATTTGCATCACCAGTGGAATGAGAATCTTCAATATGTGATAATTCTTCTAAAGAAGCTGCCTCAATTTCAAACTCAGGTTTTTTCACAAGCTTTCTTTTTTTCGGGAAGGGGGGGGGGCTATTTTAATTGCATGATGTTTTTGGATTACTTCCTCTTCTGCAATGTCAGTCAAGATTCTAGATCAGCCTGGTATTCGGCCACCTTTGTTGGATTTACTTTCAAAATTATGCTTATTAGAAATTATTTAGAATTAGGCTACTGTTTTTATAACTATAAAGAATTGGTTTTTTTTATTAAATGAATTCTTACGTTTGCATAAACAAAATAATAATCCTGAATAATAACAATAATGGTAGCAAACATTTTATATAAATTAAGCATATTCAAAGTTTCAGAACAAAATATACACTCTTCTCATTTAAATAACATCTAATAATAATAAAAAACTTGACTAAATTAAAATGGTTCAGATAATTAAGACCATTTTCCTCATTTTATTATAAAAACTTTTTTAATAAACATAATAACAAAGAATATTAATTAAAATTGTACCTAGGGCCATGGACCTAGGAACAAGGCAACTATGTGGCCCTAGGTACAAGACTAGGTTATTTCATACAAAATGTCTTTTGCAGAAAAACCCACATTGAGAGGGGATTCATTTAAAATCTACTTTAGTACTTAATGTTATAAAAAAATTATGCACTAAAATTCAAAGAAAAATATTTGACTTATCTTTGTACAACATTAGAAAGAGATGAGCTGAAAAATTTTATTTCAGACCACGTAAAAATGTTTTTCATTTATAACTTTTCACAGCTTCCTTTTTCAAAATCTCAAAATGAATGCCAAAGTAGGAATTGGTGTTGTTAATCACTTAACTGAGTAATAAAACTTACAACTAAATATTATTTAAATAAAATGGGGTGACCCTAGGTACAGAGGTCTCCCCAACGACTTTTCCTTGGTATGAATAAGTAAATGTTTTTTTAAAGCACTAGAATCAGAAAAGCCTTTATTGCACATTTTACAAACATACGGCTTTTCCTTAGTATGAATACGTAAATGTCTTTTTAAACCACTATTTCGAGCAAAACCCTTACTGCAAATTTCACAAACATAAGGCTTTTCCTTTGTATGAATACGTAAATGTTCTTTTAAATGCCCAATATGAGAAAAACCCTTGCTGCACATTACAGAAACAAAAGATTTTTCCTTTGTATGAATAACTAAATGACTTTTTAAATTCCCAGCTTGAGAAAAGCACTTGTTGCACATTTCACAAACATACGGCTTTTCCTTTGTATGAATTAGTAAATGTTTTTTTAAATTACCAGAATCTGAAAAGCTCTTGCTGCACATTTCACAAACATATGGCTTTTCATTTGTATGAATACGTAAATGTTTGTTTAAAACAGATTTTCGAGAAAAACCCTTGTTGCAGACTTCACAAACATAAGGCAATTCATTTGTATGACAACGTAAGTGCACTTTTAAAAGAGAAGTTTTAGAAAAACCCTTGTTGCAGATTTCACATACATAAGGTTTTTTATCATCAAAAACATGTAAATGATGCCTCGAGTTCCCTTGAGTGAAGGACATTTTCATAATTCTAATTTCAAATGTGCAATTTTTTCACAGCTGTGACAACAAAAATCTCAATTTAAAGTCTGCAATGCAGAAAATGAATTCTGCACTCTTGTCACTTCAGAATATGAATGTATTTGTACATATTCCTAAAAAAGAAAAAGAAATGCAATCAATATAATATAGAACATGTATAACCAGAATTTTATTCATTATAATTTCTGAAGTAAAAGTATTTAGCTGGTTACCACAGCTTTAAAAAAAAAGATAAGAATTTTTTTTTTCTGATATCTGAAAAAAATAGTAGGCTTTTAAATAACACTCTTGTTAAATCAATAAAAATCTAAAATATATATTAAATATTAGCGACTAAAAGTATGTGAATGTAATACTTTATGATGAAAACCAGGTTAACATGAGCAATATATAGAAAACTGAAGGAATATCATTATAAAATATGAATACCTTCTTGGAGGAGAATTCTATCAGGTTATGGTACTCAAGACTAAGTATATAGAAAACTGGGATAAAAAAAACATTTAAAACATTTTTATGTGGCAATATTAAATTTTGAAATAATTTTTCTCAAAATATCCATACTATAGAATATTATTACCACATATTTAAGTAGCAATAAATAATTTTACTCTCCTTGTAACCCCATTCAACCCTAGTGAGAATAATTATTTATACTAAAAATTAAAAATCTGCTGTTCTATATCAGTCATTCCCAAAACAGTCTATATCGACACTTAATGTTCTAATGATGGCAAACAAGGGGTTCACATAGGTGGGGGGGGAATCATTTTAATTTTAATTGTCTATGAATGGACATTCCACTTACAGATGCTATCTATTTATCTACGTAATATTTTATCATAGTATTTAAATAGTTTTCCTTTGTTCCATATGAAAATCAGGGGAAAAACCTAATAAATATAGAATTGGATATATTGTTTACTTCACCATGATATACTTTTATCTTGTTAAAAAATAATGATATTTTGCCCTTTTTGCAAACTTTTCTAAAATGAGTCAGTTTTGACACTTTTTATGGGACAAAACATTCAAATTGCTCTGTATCTCATTTGGATCAACATGATTTTTCAAATTTTCAAATTGAAGAAATGCATGCTTTATTCTTTTAGACCCCGTGATTTAAAATATTGAATTCCACATCAATGTGTTTATTACAACTTTTGGGAAATATTTTTTTAATTTCAATTCACATCAATATTTCTAAAACTAAACACACAAATCTTATTTTACTTGTACCATACCTTACCATCCATATTTTCACTGAATATTGAAACATTTGCTAAAATAGCAATGCATTACCAATGTTAACCACATTAGCAATGTATGTATTGGCAATACATTACATCATCCAATGACTTCATTTTTTTTTTTTTAAAATCTGAATGGTAGATTGAATGAATCTCTTCAAACAGTTATCAAACCGGTAAAGCAAAGCAATACAATGAACATGCATTTATTTGCACGTAAAATTATGATAACTCCATCACATTAAAGTACACTTTTCTTGAAAGGCTTATACTTGTAAACATCATTTTTCTTTAGCACTTTTGACGACTGCTTTAGAGTCTTGTGAAGTTAAAGATCCAATTATTTAGAAAAAAAATTTAATTATGTGGAAACTATATTTTATTTATCGAACAGCTTTACTTAATAACATCAATGAAATTACCTTGCAATCAAGGCAACAGCGTATATTTGATTAGGTCAAGGACCATCGTATCACCACTTCTTGCCAGAATTAAGCTAAAGGATTATAATATTGGAAGTTGTGAATTTTCCCAGTTTCTCAATTCATCACAGACTACCTACCAGGAACAGGACATTTCAAACTACATTCACTATATAAATGCCCTTGAATCAGGTTTTAAATCTATATTTGAGAATATTTTGACTATGATAATATTACAGTATGCACTTAATATGGCCACTGCTTCTTCCTCTCCTCATTTAACTGTGACTTTGTGTGCAGATTTTTCAGCATTTTCTGCTCCAACTAAAACTGTACAGACTCCTACTGCAGCATTGGTCAGAAAGTAGTATTTCCTTTGTTAGAAGTATGCAACATGTGGGTAGTTTAGTGCCTACATCTGGAGAAAGAGAGTTTTGGTATGATGTCAGGAGACAAATTTAATTAAAAAAAAGCAGGACATGGCTGAAAAAGATGCACCACATTGGTTAATGACAAGAAAAAAATACTATGTTTTAAAAATAAAAGAATTTTATGGACAATCCATCTGAAGTAATCTGATGCGCAGTATGGCTGAATTCGGCTTTTGCGCCATAAAACTCCAATATCACTCACTGAAGTAATCTGAGTGATACTGATGTTTCTGTCAGTTCAAAATTAATCAGGAGTAGATTACCAGATGCAAGACTAAAAGGTAGAATTCCACGAAAAAAAGCCATATCTCAACTTACAGCAGTGCTAAAAAAGGGACTACAGTGGGCAATGGAACACATTAATTGGACAAATCCTTATTGGTCACAAGTTATATAGAGGGATGGAACTATCATTATTCGGTAGTGATAGCCTAAAAGATGTAAGCCGTAAAATAGCAGAAACGCTACAACCTGAACACATCTACGTATCTGTGAAATACCCACATAGTTTTTTCACTTGGTCATGAATATCAGCAGACGGCATCGGTTGTCTTCATATCATCGATGGAATATACATCACGATGAGAAATACATTGACAACATTCTAGAACCCAAACTTTTGCCTTCTATCAGGGATCTATTTACCAACAATGCTTCATTTATTTTTCAGCAAGATTCTGCTTTATGTCACAAAATAAAGTAATTAAAAGGCTGGTACTGTTCAAAGATCATTGAGTTGATGTCTTGGCCAGGAAACACACACACACAGTCCTTACCTCAATCTCATCAAAAACTTATGGCACAGTTTGAAAACTCTTAGCCGAATGAGGTACCCATGAAAAAAAAGAGCTAATTAAGCATATAATTGTTTCCTTGCACCATGTAATAACTAAGGAAGAGCTGTAAACTATTTTCAGCTCAATAAAACATCGATGTTAAGCAATCTCACTTAGCTCTGATTCTCACTGCTATATCTAATGTATACTGACAGTTATTACAACATAAATTTTTATGCATTGCAAATAGTTGAATTTTGTTTTTTGTATTGAATTCAGTATTAAATTGCCTTTAAAATGATATGAATTACTTAGCACTTTGCGCAACATAAAACTTTCTATAAGTGTACAAAGTTAAAAAACTTAACAATTTTGACTACCACTGTAATACTTTAGTAACAAAATTTTTTTACCCTATAGTATTAGATGCATAAAACACGACTATACATTAATAAAAAGAAAAGTACTCCACAGCAAGGAATTAATTTAAATCCTTATCAATAATTATGATAGTAAATATAAAAAAACAATGATTAAATCGAAATATAGAAAAATCATACAAACAAAGAAATCTTGTTCAGATATATCAGTAGCTTTTCAATAACATCTTAAAAGTTTAAAACTAAAAAGTTAAAGAAGAATCAAAAGTTCAAAGACTATAAATTAGAGATTCTAGAACGGAATCTAAGGAAATGAACATTTTAAATTAATTCAGTAATTTGTTTAAAAAGATAGCATTTACATTTTGTGGAGGAAAGATAACGATAGACACTTGACAAAAGCATTTAAAAAAATTGACTCTAAATCTTCTTTATTATAAAAGATATAAAAAAACTAAAACAGGAGAAATTCCAGGACTTTCCTCTAATAAACGAACTACAGTCAAGTATGCATAGCACTAAAATGTCCAAAGTGTTTCATTTTGAATTATGATCTATTTCAGCACAGTTAATGTAAGTACACTTACAGCTTCTGAAACACATCCTGCAACTCCATTTTATACTGTCTAGGAGCAGACGTTGGTTAAAAAAAAAAAAAAGGCATATAAGACACAAATAAAAGTTTCATTCCAGCAGAAAATCATTCGTCAATTCTCATTCTAAAGACAAGGATAATCATATTATTGGTTCACTCGTGTGGGCAGATATGAATTAATTCAATAAAGTACATATTTTACACTTGAAACTGAAATCTGAAAGCCAGCTAAATTTCGAGTCTCCAGACAAGAACTTTTTTCAAAGAAAACAATTAGGATAAGACAGAAATGCAAGTATTGACATCAATATTTGTATAAATAATACAACTTGAAACAGCGTTTTGGGTAAACATTAAATAAAGTATCAATCAGTCTATTCCCCTTTTGGTTTAACCAACACTGACTTTAGTAACTTCTCATATCAGTAGAGAAATTATGACAAAACAATTACCTTTTCAGAAGAAACTTCGTCCGCGTGAGATTTCATAATTATGTACAGTAAATTTAAACAAAAGAGAAAAAAAACCCATATGATAATAAAAGCAACACAAAGGAAAATTAGTAATGAGAATGATGATAGAAAGCATGTAAACAATGTCCCAAAATTGCTAGATTTAGACTTACATTACAAAGAATAAAAAGTCTGGCATCTTCTTTGCAGCATTCAAATAAACAAAGATTAAGCAAAATAAAAATCATGCAACGGTATCAAAGGAAAAGAAATTACGGCCATTTCTCTAGTAGGAGCCGGAAGAGAGCAATCAATCAGAAGCGATATCTGTTGCCAGATACAAATTACTTATCTCCATGTGACCGCTTTCGAAAGAAGTATTTAGCACTAAAAACCTGATATTTGGATATTAATCTTAATCTTAGAGAATGTAAATCAGGGGTGGGTAGGCTTTTCTAGAGTACGGTCTACTTCTATGATTTTTAAGGTATTGCGGTTCACTCCTTGTCGTAGGTGTGGCTGTTCTGTATGAAAATTGTATGTGTTTTGTTTTCTTAACGCTTGTTTTCTACAATTTACCCATCTATCAAAATATAACAGATTACTCTTTTCGCTACAAAAATACATGTAAAAGAAAATTGTCAAAGTGAATGCTTGAACAACTATGAGGGACTGGTAAACCGTGAAGCATGCGCGGATGCAGCTTTCAGGAAAGATGCGAGAAACGATGAATCTGATACCGACGTATGTACTTACACTTGCTCATTGCCAAAACCCGCGCCAAGGCACGATATCACATCTACAGTGAAAGCATGGGGTTTGGGATAATTTGAAGTACTGTATTTTCTCAATAGCCAATCCATTCTGTCACGTTAAGAGATGATTATCATTATCAAGAGATGATTTATTCTCCCCTTCAGTCAGAGTGAGGGGAAAATCTCGTTTGTGCGTCTGGCATAGCAATACCTTTTTTGTACAATGGCAGTTAGCATGTTAAGAGTCATCATTTGATTCCAATTAAGGTACATGTGTCGTCTACACATTTTTCAAATCATTTGTTTAACCACTTCCCTGTTTCGCCTGAACGCCACCTTGACGCTTAAAATGGCACTTCTGGCAACACTTTTTTCTACTCTAATCCTCTGGTTTTTCTGTATTTTCCGTTCGTCTAATGTGCAGTGTTTCTAGTAGATGTCTGTAATAGTCGAGAAAAGTTAGGATTACAAAAAAAAAAAGTCTAAATCGGTTTTAAGGTGTGGTTTTACTGCATTCTTTTAGACTATATGAGGTGGGAAATTTCTTTTTACTAGATTGGTGAACCACGAACTGCGAACACTTTTTTTAAAAATTTAGAGCTTAAAATAGAAGAAGAATGAGTGATCATGGGGCTCATAAAAAATAATTCTGATATTGAGTCAGGTAGCGAGTCTAAAATCTCTGTACATGATTCGTGAAGTAATGAAAGTTTGTTATCGGACTTCTCTTGTGGTGTATATAGAATGGATCAGCATCTCACAAATTACCCAACAACAAAAAAGTAGCTAAAAAAATACAAAAAGATTTTCTTCCATCTTTTATTTTCATCGTTGCGGAATTCTTTCATTTTATATCAGAAACTGGAAGGAAAATTATCTGATTTGAATTTCCGGCTAGATATTGTAGATCGCTTTATTGAAAGATATGGAACGGTAAATGAGAAAAAGGATAATCAGCAATTTTGCCTTGTCCAAGCAAAAAGGCATACGAAATTTTTTCTGCCGCATGCAATAAATTCTTTACATTTTTAGTGTCCTCAGATGCCAGTATAAACATACAGGTGATTCAAAAATTTTCGTTGAAATTTTATGAGAATCTAGGGAATACGTCAGCAAACAGATTTCACAATGAAAGCAACGTTCCGAAATGTACATTGGATTTGTAGAGGGTGCTTTGCGTATTTAACAAGTATAAAGATAGGCCGACCACATCTACAGTTATCAGTGTACGAGCTGACTCATGGTTCATGTGATTAATCGTATTCTAAATCAAGTGCTTAACCAATTTTAATCATTTCGAGGAGAGTAAAAATTGTTCTTCTTCCTGAAAGCACTGAATTGACCAGGACGCACATAGAAAATATTCATTGCATAAGTTTACTCCCTTGTTTGGGAAAGTGCTTGGAAAAACTCTGCATTACTAGACTTAACCACTTTTTAAGAAAGTAAATCTCTTAAGTGATGACCAGTACGGTTTTACGCCTCAAAAGTCAGCAGAGGATGCCTTGTTTCGCCTTTGTGATATCATCAAAGAGGGAAAACGCAAAAGCCATGTGACTTTTTTAATCTCCTTGGACATTAAAGGAGCTTTCGATAATGCTTGGTGGCCTGGCTTCTTGCTCCTGCTCAAAAGTTTCAAAGTTCTCAAAATCATCTTTTACCTTTTTAGGAGCTTCTTACAATGTCGTTCAGCTGATCTTACATTGAGTAATGTCACAAAGAATCGTGTTTTGAAAAAGGGGCACCCTCAAGGGTCAGTGAAGGGACCTTTTCTGTGGAACTTCATTTTGAACGATCTTCTTTGCACTATCTCAAAGTTCCAGAATTGTCTTAAAATAGCTTTTGCAGATGATTTACTTCTTATTGTTCAATGTAAATACTTTCAGGGTGTCTGCACTTTGTCACAAAACATTCTTAATAATTTTTTGATTGGTCAGAGGTATATAAGTTGGAGTTTAACCCACTTAAAACAAAAGTAATGAAGATTTATAAAAAATCGACAGTAGATCAAAAAATCAACTTAAAGCTTGGAGGTGTACTAATTAAAGAGAGCACAAGATTAAGTATTTGGGCATAATTGTTTATAACAAAATGCAGTGGAAGGCGCATATCTCTTGTTTCTAGTAAAGGTGAAAAAATTCTTCTTGGACTGTTAAGAATTTCAAACAATACTTTTGGAGTGGAAACTGATGTTCTTCAGTTGATTTATAAGCAGGGAATAGTAACTTTTATATCTTATGCATCGAGAGCTTGGGGACATTCTTCAAGTAAGAAAATTAATAGTAAACTTATTAGAAGAACGCAACGAAGATTTTTACTTCGTGTCATTAAAAGAAAAAAAAACGATTAGTTATGACGCAGTGTTGGTATTTCTGGTATACCACCTATCGACTTGGTTATTTTGAACAATCTTGATGTTCAGTAAAACTATTTGAGTACCAGTCTTGGCGCGCTGAATGAGACGATTCCAGTTTCACTATCACCACATCCTTCATGTAAGAAACCAATCACTCTTGTGACTTACACAAATGAAGTCTTCCAAGTATATAAAACTGTTATCTTCAGAGATGGGAGTAAATTGAATGGAAGGGTTGGTCTTGCCTGCGTTATTTACGAGGAAGGTGTTGAAAATGTTACTTTCCAGCATCGATTGAGAGATGAATGCTCTGTTTTTCAAGTCAAATTACTCTGCATTAATCTTGTTGTAAAATTGATTCAGGACTCTTTCCGCCAGGACGAAACACTCAACTTTCTTATTTGCACTGTTTCACTCTATTCGCTCCATTGTTTTCTCAGCGTAAATTCCACAGAAAAACTTGTTGTAGAGGTTCAGTCTATTCTGTACTACCTAGACTGTGACATCCACTTTTCTTATGTTCGGTGCCATAGCGGAAATCTCGGCAATGATAGAGCGGATCAGTCGGCCAAAGAGTGAACTTTCCAAGGTGTGAACCTTTTAATATCTGTGCCACTGTCCCACTAGAAGCATGTAGTTTGGGAAAGAACTGTTTCCTTCTTTAACACCGAATTCTATGCCTCACCTAAGGCTTTGTGGACTTAAAGATTTTTTTCCGACCATTTATCAACGGCTTAAATCAGTGCTTCTCAAACTTTCAATACTGACGACCCACTTTCCAATCATAATTTTTCTCGCGCACCCCTTATACAATAATAATGCATTGAATTGTAAACCGTACAAATTAATAAGATAAGTATATTAAATTTTATATATGTAACTTTAAAGTAATATATATTTTATTTTTCTTTCTCGAAATTTTAAATTGGAACAGATTGAAAAATGCGGTGGCTTCTTTCAAGACAAAATATACATCTCAGCCAAATATAGAAAATTTACTCAGTGTCAATTTCTAATCGTAAACCTTCCTTCGAAAAACTTTCCTCTGCAAGACAAGCCTATGGAAGTCACTAATATTTATTAAACTTGCTCTTAATTTAGTATTAATAAATTAGTTATTAAATACCTTGTGCAGCACTGATACATTAAAATTATACTGTCTAAAGTACCCAATCTTTGAACGAGTTCATTTTTTAGAAAAATAAAACATTCCTGGTAAATAGGTGAATTGTTAGGAGAATAAACCCAAATGCGCGACAATGTTTATGAAAATGTAAAATGATATTTTAAAATGAATGCTGATACTATAATTAGTTTTAAGTGAACTGTAAGTTTAAGCTTCACAGAATTAGCATTTAGAATTAATGCTAAACAATGAAAATAATATAAAACTCCAATGAAGAATAATAGTGTTATTTTTAATATTTAAATCGAGAAGACTTCAAAATGTCTTATCTCGGGGACAGACACGCACTCGATACTAGCGTTAATGATCACGTGGGGGTGATTGAGTCACCCCAATCCTTTTTTTATAATTATTTTATTGTACACGATACAAATAGTGATTTCAGTGAATAATTTAATTAAGAGAAAGTAAACTTACCTTCTTTCAAGAACTTTTCAATTTTTCTTTGGTAGCAAATTAACAGTTTTGCCAGAATTAACAATTTTGTGATCTGTGTGTCCCAAGCTACCACTTCCAGGATAAAAGTGTATTCATTATGATAATATGCATGTTACTGCTAAAAATAATTGTGTAAAACGTTTTTCATTATGTTTTATATGTTTGAGAATACTCATAAAAATAAGTCTTCGCCAAGTAATCCTTCAAAGTGCTCTCCGTGGTTTTCCAAATATCATAAAACTCTTTTGCATGGAAAAAAGCGTAACAGAGAAATACATTACTTACAACTTCCCTAAATGAGAAAAATACATAAGAGAGGGGTCATAACTAACTGTACCAATAACTTAGAAGGTCAAACATATTATCAACAAAAACAGATTGCAGCTTAATGTGCGGTATTTCAAAAATAATCACAGTGATGAATTTTTTATGTTACTAAATTTTTTTGGTTCTGGGTCTGGGATTTGTTTTTTCTCTGAAAGAGTAGTATTTAGGTTTAAAAAGAAAACGCAATAAAAAATCTCTCATCATGGGATTACAGCAAATCAAATAAGATTTTTTTATTTGGTTATAGGATCAAAGATAGCTAATTAGGTATTGAAGAAGTTTTTATTTTTTGATGACTTGTATCGCGCGCGCCTATAAATTAGATCAGAGTAAAAGTGCAATTTTTATTATGTCTGAAAATATTTTGTTTTAATACATTCCAGTAAATTAAATATTTTTTAAATCTTTTACTTTCGATATGCTCACGCCCCCCCCCAGGGGGCACGCCCCACAGTTTGAGAAACACTGGCTTGAATGTAAGAAATTTGTTACTGATTTCAAGTTATCCCAGACTCTAACAGGACATGGAAATTTTAAGATCTATTTATCTTGATTTAATTTAATTGGTAGTGATATTTGTTCTTGTGGTCGAGATGCTGAAACTGTGGAACATATATTGTTGTATTGTGAAGTATATTTTTGTAAAAGAGAGAATTTTAAAAAGGAGTTGAAATGTTTAGGTATTTTCTGGCCACCTGCTTTGTCTTTGTTGGTCAATTGTACTGAAAGCCTAAATGTTTCAGGAAAATTTGTTTACTGTACAGATTTTTAATGTTTGATTGGTACCTCCCCTTGTTTAAATTTGTGTATTTCCACTCTTCCTCTTTATTTTATGTTTTTGTCTTAAATAGTTTTACAAATCAATTGCTTGTGGATGTGTATCTAGCAAATGGGGTAGCAGGCGATATGCGATAGGCGATGCCGAGTTTGGCAAGTTTATGAAAATAGATACCCTGACAGAAAAATTCCACAGCACCAAAGGTTTGTGTGTGTACATTTTAATCTGTGCGATGGTTTGCTGAGAGAGACAGGGAGAGAGAGAGAGAGAGAGTAGCGATATGCATGATACCGGGAGAAGATAATTGACGTGGACTGTGAACGTCAAAGAAAGAGTCTACAGTCCTTTCAAGATAATTCGAATACCAGCATACGAGATACCTTCCGCTGTTTTTGTTTTCGTTTCAATGAAATCTATAAAGGTTCTATACTCCAACTTCCTATTTCTCAATTATCACTTATCTTGCCAAAAATGTCATTTGCTCGATCTTACTGGCATAAAGGGGGTGGCCGCGGTAGCCTAGTGGTCAATGTATCGGATCGTGACTGGCTTGTCACGAGTTCGAGCCCAGAACCACTAAAGACCCGCCATGTAGGGGATAGATGCACGTTAAATCTGGCGAGAGCTTAAACATCAATCCTTGCTGGTGTGGTGTGGTAGTTAGGAGAGGGTGTACCAGTTCAGGCGTCGTCCTCGTCCCTTGACCATGGTTCAAAATTACGAGCTCCGTCGCCAAGAGCTCTCGTGTAGCTGAACAATGTGACGTTAATATTCACTCATTCACTCACTCAATGGCATAGGGGGTGCAATCTAAAATTATCGAATAATATTTTGCTTGTTTAATTTTATGAACAACTTGTAGTTTAATGTTCTCATGTAAAAGAAAAATTATTTCGTTCTGAATATTTTTCCCTAGATAATGTACTTTAGTTTCTTGATTTTTTAGCACTCATCAAATATTTTCCTCCATTGATGGATCAAATTTAGCAAGTAATTAAATTATTTGTAGAAAATTACCATTATTGGAATAGCATAGTTTATCACTCTTACTACTAAGGGCTAAGTAATTTTGAGCAAATATTTTTAATGCTGCTAGAATGCGTTGAAGCACCTCGTACCAATAATTAGTCTCCGCAATAATAAGTCTTTGCGAGTCACTGTCAATTGTTTTACAGTATTGTAATCTCTGACTAAATTCAATTCAAGACCTTTGGCTTTGACTATGTTGCCAATACGGTTATGATAATACATAAATACCAAAACAAACACAAAATATACCTCAGAAAATCTTAATTTTTCCATTTGTATAACCGAGTAAGGGCCGTTTTAGCTGTCAGGGAAGGTAGCTGTTTCAACTAATTCTCACTCCTGTAACCCCCTCCCAATTTTTTTTTTTTTTTTGCAAATTTGATAATTTTATCTTCATACCATGCTGTTTGCGTAAAATAAATATCATTTTTTTATTGATTTTCCATCTGGAGCTGTAATTTAAATGGAGCAATAGTGTATTTTACTCAAAACATCTTGTTTTATGTACAATATAGTCAAATTCTTCAATTTTTCTTATCTCCCATAAATGATTTTCCAATTGATGCATTTGATATAATTATTGTTAAAAATATTTTCAAAAGTATATCTGCAATAGGGAAAATCATGGCCATATTTTTCTTGCAACTCGATAAATTCCTTCGCGGGAAAATAACGCTTTGACTGAGTGAAACATTTATTTACGCCAATCGCCTTAAGAGGTGAAAGTCGTATTCTAGTTTTAGCCTCAAAGTATAGTATATTTGAATTCAATATATTGTTATTGTATGGGGGGTGTAACGTTTGAAAAAAATAACAGTAGCGTTCTCTTGGTTAATTTAAATATTGAATTTATTTACGTCACAACTATTGTAAACTATTTACAGAATTATACATATTGCAGTTATTAAACTTATTTAAAGATTGTTAGAGTCTAATAATTTGTGGGAGGAGTGAATCATTTTTCTGACCGCTCACCGGAACGTCAAAGCATCATCTTTTTTCTCTCCCGTCTCCTTGCGCTCGTCCAAGCATTCACCTTCTCTAACCACCCCTTCGAAGGGTCAGCATCCATCTTTCTCGGAGATCGGGCGACCCTCTTGTAGCTCTTCTTTTATCATCTGGTAGGGGGTAATAAGTTCTTCGTTGATCAAGGTGTTACGGGAGTGGTTTAAGGCGATGGCCTGAACTCTCCAATACACAGCTGCCGAAAGCAGGTGTAAATGTCGTTTCCACTGAAAAGAAGCCGACCACTTGTGTGAGATACTACATTACAGCCTCGCCCTCTCGTAGAACTTTTCGTTGAGAAAAGTTAACATAGAACGATTGTGACAACTGACAGATTACCGGCACTTCACTTCTTCAAGTACCACCAGATTTCTGAGCTGCAATTTTAACTATTAAAGAAAAACACCGAACTAAATTTGAAATTACTTATCACTAGTGAATGAGTGTTCTTGCTGGGTAACTTTCTGGAATCAAATTAAGAAAATGATCAATAGTATAGTAAGAAAAAACATACTATATAACATTAAATAAAATATAAACACTTGTATCGGCAAACGCCTATTAACAATTGTTCAAACAACATATAGCATAAAATGCTAAGTGTACCTTACACATTAAATATGTTTCAAAATATGTCATTTGCTTAAAACTAAATAATCATGTCTATTTTAAAACCAGATGCACAAAATTAACCACAGTAATATTACTTTTCATGGCTTTATCTTTTGACGTGCATCTCCATTCGATATAGTATACAGTATTAGTAATTAAACAAAATTAACACAATTATTAACCTTTAACCATAAAAAACATTATAAGCAACAATTATTATTCATTAGCAAATAAACATTAATAACAACAATTATTAATCCTTAGCAAGAGAACATATTAACAACAATTATTGACTATTAGCACAAATAAACATTACTAACACAAATTCCTAATCCTTAGCAATATAGTATTATTAACAGCCATGATTGACTATTAGCACAAATAAACATTACTAACACCAATTCCTAATCCTTAGCAATATAGTATTATTAACAGCCATGATTAACCATTAGCAATTAACATAACTAACAACAATTACTAATCCTTAGCAATTGAACATTAACAAAAATTATCAATAATCTACCCCGGATCCATTGAGACTACCCGCATTTTAATGACCTTAACGTGACCGATGTACCATTTTAATACCTCTGCCAAATTAGTTAACACTGGTTTGTTTGAAAAACACTTAGAAATTTTATCAGACAACTTGTGCAACTGATATATACGTGTGAGTCATGAAGGCCTTTACTGATTCCGCCAACCTGGGTTACCTCATCGAAATCACTACCTATGGAATTGTTTACAAAATCGGGGACCTCTAAAATTTGACTCTCGCAAATTCTCTGAGCCCCATCGGGGTGATTACTAAACTTGTATCCTAAAGTATTTCATTATCACAATCTTACGAAGTTTAAACCTTTAGCAGCGGTAATTCCGGAACATATTCCAGGAGTGCAGATATTAAGATTGAATCATCTGCATCCAAAGAAGCAATTATAGTTTCTTCTTCCCCTTTTCTATCACTACAACTATCTTCTTCTCTTTCTTTTATTAGCTCGGCCGTTTTATTTCCAAGCAAATACTGATCGTGTTGGTTTAAGTGATTTCCACAAGCCGCAGCTTGAGTTTGCACCGTCCCGAAATTTCCAGAATTTTCCATGGCCGTCAAAGGTAAACAAACCAATTCTTGGCTGGGCTGTTTTACCCCGACATTTTCATCGGAAAGAGAAGAAGGATTTAGGTATTTCTCGCATGCTAAATCTATTTTCACTCTCGTATCCCGAAGAATATCTATTTGTTTACCATTTACATAGCCCTTAGTGATATATACATTAAGAAAATTACAGTTTTCATTCATTCCTATCTGACTGGGGGATTCTATCTCTTTGTTTTTTTATTAGTTCCGGGCATACGGCTTCTATATGTCCGGGCATGTTGGAATGCCAACATTTCTTTATCACGCGTCTTTCGAAAGTGCTCTCTGGATGAGAAGATACTGATTTAAGGGAAGTTTTCCCGAATCTATTTCCTTTCTCTTTGATCCCTGAGGATGTCAAAATTTTATCATTCCTGCCCAACCTATCCGTGGGTCTCGAATTTAACTTTCGGGCATCCTCATAATTATCTAAAGGTCCTGCTATTTGTGTAGCCGATTTAAGGTTTACCCAATTATCTAATAAATTATCTTTCACATTAGCATTGGTACGTTTTTTTAATTGGTCTAGTTTAAACCTTTCTAAATCAAATCTCAATTGTAATTATTTCTCTTTTAATGCTTGCTCCCATTCTAACTCCACCAATCTCATTTTTTCGGCCCTTTCTAAATCCTCCAATCTCCTTCTTTCAGCCCTTTCTGAATCATCCTCCCTTTTCCTATTTGCAATGATAGTCTCATACAGATTTTTAACGAGTTCCTCTTCGTAATAATCACTGTTAGTGATTGCAATTTTTATGCTAGGGACAATCATATTTGAGGTGGCATTTATTCCTAATTCATCAGCAAGTTGCAACATATCTTGCTTTTTCCTTTACCGAGGAAAGCCATTTTCAAACAATATCAACTAAATATGACGTTAAATTTTACACTATTTTTACTATTCTCTAGTAATACAATAACACTGGTCCCATGCATACACAGAAATACACAAAGAAGAATTTAACACCAAAAGGTAATGAAATCTGCCAAGAGATTTAAAACACAATAAATCTTAAGCTAAAATTGCACACAATACTTTTGACTATTCTCTAGAAACAAAATAACACTGTTCCAATGCAAGAAAAACACTAAGTATTTCAAAATTTGTAAAGAGCATTTTAACGAAAATTTCTAATACAATATGCAATTTGCAACTCAAAAATAAAACAGTACTCACCCATTTGAAGTACTCAGCTTGCTGTAGGAAGAAAACTTTGTGTAGTAATTATGGTACTACTGGTAATGACTTTTCCACCAAGCAAAGATGCTTGAATTCTTTTTTCTCTACGCTCAATGGTCAATATGACCTTGAATTCACTCGATTTTAATTTTCCGTTGTAGTCAGTTTGTCCTTTTCTCCACGCCAGACGCTTTCCCTTTTTTCACGGTTCACAATGGTCAATATGACCTTCTTGAATTCACTCGATTTAATTTTCCTTTGAGGTCAGTTTGAACTTTTCTCAAGCAAAACGCTTTTCCTTTTTTCACTGTAGCGCACGGCCTCCGAAGATGAATTCAATCACAGCACGGCTTCCGAAAATCTCTTTCCCTCCGAACGCTCCGTCCGTTAAAATGATCGGTTCGATCTTTTCTGAGCAAGACGCTTTCCTTTTCTGAAGATGAATTTACATGTGGCATGGCTTCGAAAATATCTTTCCCTCCAGAAGCTCCGTCCGTAAAAATGATCGGTTCGATCTTTTCTGAGCAAAGCGCTTTCCTCTTTTTTCCACCACAACAAGGCTCTCCGAAGATGTCTTTCCCTCCTCTCACGGGTCCTGACTGCAATCTTTTTATCCCAAGCGCTACTACCAATTTCACTACGCTATAACGTTTGAAAAAAATAACGGTAGCGTTTTTTTGGTTAATTTAAATATTGAATTTATTTACGTCACAACTATTGTATACTAATTACAGAATTATACATTGCAATTATTAAACTTATTTAAAGATTGTTAGAGTCTAATAATTTGTAAGAGGAGAGAATCATTTTTCCGACCGCTTACTGTGGAAAGTCAAAGTATCATCTTTTTTCTCTCCAGTCTCCTTGCACTCGTCCAAACATTCACCTTCTCTACTCCCCTTCGAGGGGTCAGCATCCGCCTTTCTCGGAGATCGGGCGGCCCTCTTGTAGCTCTTGTTTCATCCTCCGTTCGGTGGGAATAAGTTCTTCGAGGGCCAAGTGGTTACGGGAGTGGTTTAAGGCGATGGCCTCAACCCTCCAATACACAGCTGCCGGAAGCACGTGTAAATGTCGTTTTCACCAAAATGAAGCCGACCTTTTGGGTGAGATACAACGTTATAGGGAGTGCGATCAAGATTATGGTTAAATATTTGATAGCAAAGATTGAAATTTTAAGAAGCACTGGTGTAATGCTTTTATATCAATCTGTGAGGACAACAATAATTCCTTACTCTTTGTACCGCTAGATGGCTGCACCTATCAAGCTGTTTCAGAATCAGTGAAATACGCTTGACATGGTTTTAGAGAATACAAATTAATTCTATTCCAAAAAATAATCAATGTTAAACTTATTTTATTTAAATTCACTTAATTAATGTTAGTTTTTAAAATGATTCTCGAAATTTATATTTTAGTTTTTGTATTTCTACCTTTTTTACCTCTATTAATAGAGTATATGCTATTAAATGTAAACAAAACTGTATTTTTTCAAAGAATGTGGCATTTTTGTCAAATACTACGACTTGCTATACTGACTGCGTTGAATAAACATGCAAAATATAAGTTCCAGTAGATGCTAATAGGCTTATGAAATTTTTTGAAACTTAATAATTTGAAATCACTTTGACTTATTAATTGGGTGCTACCAAACACGCACCTAATAAATCTACGCTGAATTTACTTTACTTTAAAATTGTAATATTCGCACACACACACACAAGCAACGTCGTTCCTTACATTATAATAGCGATTTAATGGAAACTTACGGAAATCGTGGCGATAGATGCATCATTTTTGATGACCATGATGACTACTACTTTTGGAAATTATGTGGCTCTATGAATTCTTCTGGAAATTAGTGGAGAAATTTACAAAAAACAATTCATAAAGCAAGTGGTTATTACTCAAAGGATCCGTGAGAACTATAAACAGAATGATGCTTGCCAAACCTGAGTTAGTCTTGTTTTGACCGTTGAAGGGTCAGTCATCATCTAGAGTCGATCAGTGATTTGTTGTTGCTTCGGCTGTTATTAGGACAAGTTAGGGCTTGTAAACAATCCTTAAACACACTTGTATTTTAGACACTGGTAGTTGTGTCTGTGTGCTGTAGAAGAGTTGAGGGTCTTCTGAATTTATTTTACTTTGCTTTTAAAGCTGCTGTATTTCAAGGATTCTTTTTTGACAACAAATTTCCATGGCTCCTGAAGTACAGTCTTGCTCTTTGCGATTGATTTGAATAAAACCCTCGAACCCCGAATTAAGTAATAGTTAGGTGTCAAAACTGGGATTCGTGAAGCCCTTCTTAAAGGATGTCTTAAATGCTGCTATTATCTATTCGTCAGATAATAGTTTGCGTTCGATACAGGAATATCAAGGGTGTCTTTCAGATTTAGAAAAAATAGCCGCATAAGTGGCTAGAGCGGTAATCACAACACGTCAGTGTGGATGCATTGTTCCATGTATGTACATGTCACTTTGGTCCCACCGGTATTTTTCAAACTTGCCACTTTTCCTCGTTCCAACTATATTTGTGACAGTTGATATACCGATGACGTGTCTAAGTTTGTATGTTGGGGGTTATATGACGTATAGTCCAATTTGCCTGATCAGTCCGATTGCCATGTCACTCGTAGAACTTGTTGTCCTTTGGGATGGCAATCCGCGAGATACGCCGACGCTGAAAGCTGTGATATCAAAATAGGAAATTTTACTCAAGCGATCCTGCATAAACAAGCATATCGTCAGCCTAATTTTTAAAATTCGTAACTCCGCAAAGAAACTATATTCGATGTTGGGGTGCTACGCGCCAGGCGCTATTTCGCGTGATCCTAAATCGTGCTAAGCAACCCATGACAACCACATTACCACACGATAAATATATGAAGGTAACCATTTTTGTAATGTTATCACCTATCTTGAGAACATAAATAGCACGCGTAGCACGATATCAAATTAAAAGAAGTTACACCAGAAGGAGTTACGCATTTTGATAATTAGGTCGAAGATATGTATTTGTAATGATTTAGAAAAACATCAATCACATCGAATGAATCGTCGCAATATTGTATTTAATTAAAATGTTTTAAAATTTTGTAGAAGATGTAAACATATGTTTCAACCTCTTTCACCTTTAGCAATTTTTTAAGAATTTCTTTGCAAGCTATCTGGAAATTCCGTAGAGTTTTATCTCAAAAATATAAGTGCGCGTAAAGAGAGTATACTTCGGAAAATATTTGAATATATACAGAAATTGCTCATAGTTCAAAAAATAGTGCAACTCGAAATTCAGAGCTTACGTGCATCATCCATGAAGTAAAATCACAAATTGTTCATGGCATGTTAAAGAAAGCCGGAATTAGAACTCATACAGTACGTTTGTCAGCCAGATGAGCTAACTGCTGATCTAGAGAACTGTAACGAATTAGGCTTCAAGTTCACTGCCAACCTTCAAATATTTAAGCTATTGTAGCCAATCTCAAAATATTGCTATGAGTATCGGAATAACTTCTTAAAAAACGGAGGGAAAATGATATATATATATAAGAAAGAAGATGTATAAAAAGAAATAAAGCAGTATTAAATTAATCGATGCATATCTGGTTATAAATTTCAAACTTACAATACTACATCCAGCTTTTCACTGTATTTGACATAAATATGTATAACAATTTATGCAATTTATAGTTTATTGGTACTAATATATTATCACAACCTATTGGCGACATTATATGAAGTGAATCACATGATTGGCAACTCTCGACACATGCGAATTTGAGGTTGCCAACTTGGCGAGTTATTTTGAACATTGGCGACTGTTACGATAATACGTGCCGTTTTTTATGTATTTCGGGACTTATAATTTCTGTACAATATTTCTTTATTTACGAATATATTGAAACTTGCTTCATAAAAATAGCGAATATTTCCGTATTTTATTAATGTAGGAACAATAGTTTAAAAAAATAAACAATTAAAGCTCTATTTCGTTATTTAAAATTTTTTCCTTTAAAAAAATGCATCTCTTTGGCGTTTTGTAAAGAAACCGTAACTTAGGCATTCTGTTTTCAAACTAATATCAAAAGTATTATTGCGCGAGTCTCAAACTTGAACAGCGCTGTGCATAAGAGTTGATGTAATTAATGGTGATACATTAACTCATTTCACGACACGGATTTTCGAAGTACTATTTCCAAACATTTAAATTATTCACCATTTATATTAACTCTTTCCTTAATGCACGCTATTATTGGAATGCGCCTTATCAAAAACTGAAGAAAACAAAAGTATAAAGATTAATACTTCTTTTAAAAAAAACTTTGTAACAATACTTCAAATTTTACAGGGGAAAAATTTGTAGCATCCACATTATTGCATTCCTACTATAGCCCACACTCTCTTTATATTTATTTATTTATCTTATGGTGGAATGTTCAATCGTTAATAAAATACATTTTAAAGCGCTCAAATGAGCTGAAATTTTATATAAAAGATTATTTTGGATGAAAGTACCGTAATTTAATTATAATTAATAAAAATTAATTGATTAAATTTAATTATTCAAAGAATTACAAATACAGTTACGTTGGCATCATGTATGGAGACTTGTGTCAAAGATTTCTTTTTCTCACGTTTTAAGGCATTCAGTTGAACTGAAATTTTATATACACGAATTGTTTTGGTCACAATACGATTCTTTAATGATAATTAATAAAAATTAATTACCACTTAATGTTATGATTCTGTCATATGTATATACATATTTATATTAATTGCAACTTTTTAATAAAAAGTAACTAAAATAAAATTATTCTTTCTTGACCTAAGTAGGAATTGACTTTTTTTTATATTTCTTGTTTTTATTTTCAAAAAGAAACAAAATTTATGTTTGCATGAGCCTCAGAATTCAGATTCTTCATCCAACGAGTCAACTTAATCCTAACAATAATTCATCACTGGTTCTAACGAACAAGGATTTGAACGCAAGACAATACGGATTTACGAATGGAGTGTTAACTGCTGATTTACATAGACAATTAAGAGTTATCTCCTAGTTTATATGTCTCTTACATTACAAGTTATTGCAATCAATCTTAAAAAAATCGTATATATATAAACGCAATTTTTTTCCCTGTCATTTTTTTTTTCATTTATATCTGAATATTTCTTTTTATTCGGTAGCAGTAATATTTAATCAACTCGCTTGCATTTGTTTCATTGCTATGCACAGTATAATTATTCTCATAGTCCTTCTTTAAGAGGTCTCAGAGGTGTTAAAAATGTTTCGAAAGCACAAAAAAGAAACAATTTTCGACTAGAAATAATTCTTTGAGGTTAAAATGAAATAATTTGATTCCTTTATACATTTTTATAAAGGAATGAGGTTTCAAAGAAGTATAAAATATCTAAATATACTTATAATTATATTTATTATAAAAAATAATAAACACATAAAAAAAATTCTTAGAAATATATAAGTTTTATGACGCGCATGATATTTTCTGCAATAATAATTCTAATTACTAGCAATAAGTTGATTTATAAAGTCAAATATATGCTTATTACACTGTAGTGTATTTTATATAATTAGAATAAAAGATAATATTTTTAAAAAACACTAAAGTACATTTTTAAATTTTTTTAAAGAAAAATTCAATTTTTTTAAATTTTTCAAAAAATTAAAAATATATAATACTATAAACAGCTAGGATTTATAAAGATTATGATTAGAGTTTATAATTCTGTAAAGTTTTATACATAAAGTATGACAGTTTTTGATACTCAATGCGCGTAAGTGAAAAAAAACACAAACTGAGAAAAGGGCTTTAAAGTTTTAAATTTAATTTGAGAAAATAAATTTTGAAACTTGCATGCTAAAATGCTCCAGGATCATAAGATATGCTTTCCCGTTGCTCAAACAGCTCAATTTCTTTAGTCTTTTTAATTTTTGGGCTCTGCGAGCCTCAAAAGATGATGCTAAGCTCCTTTTTCTTGACGTAAAGATCCGACGATTGTCACGTTCAGCCAGTGACACATAAACATTTTTGCTAATTTTTAAGCCAAATTTCTCTAAAATAGTAATAAATATTTGACTTTCATCATTAAAAATGCTGGTTTCTAGATTTGCAGCAATCTCTGCGATCTGAAGACTAGAACCAATCGTCTTAGGACAAAACTTCCAAATTAATGAATTTAAACTTTAATTTGGATTATGTGTCTTACCCCCTAAACATTTCTTCGGGAGTGCCAGATGAGATGAGTCTGCAAATACAGGCTTAATTACATCTCGAATAGTTTTAGCAACTAGGGTTTGTGTTTATAATTTTGTAAATTATATTATTAATTGCAGCATTATACTTACACCATGTATTTGGATTTGCAGGACAAAACCAGTGCATCGGTTCATCATCAGTGCTGCAAGAATGATCCCAAACAGCCTAAATGACTTTCCACATTTCCTATACACTAGTAGAATTGCATCGAATAGCATTACCATAGTAATGCGCAAGCTTATCTCAATTAAACTCTCAGTTAACCTACATTTACCGCCTATAGTTTTACCATCAGATAATTTCTTTTTACCATATACTAATTTAAGCTTCCTAAGTCTTGTATTCATTATCTTTTGCACATGGCCTATACATTCTATTTTCTAAATAAGATGATCATCACCATATGGCTTGTTTTCAGAAAGGACATTGAATGTTTTTGTGTCGCCATCTCCTATGTAGTTCGAATATTTCAGGTTGTTAAGCTTTTCTGATCGATTAAAAATCCTCAACATCCCGTCAACCTCCATCTTACCAGCAGAGCCAGAATAATTTTTTCTATATGAAATCTTATGCGCTTTCTTCGGCGACTTCCTTCATAACAAGTGAAAGTTTATTATTAATAACATCATATGATTTTTGTTCAACAGGATTAGGAAGACTCATTACAGCACAAAAGGTTTTTAATGACTCTAAACCTTGGCCTATGCATCTCATTGCTAAAATAGATCAGTTAATTTCTGGAGCATTAATTTTATTCCCAGTGTATTTTCACAGCTTGAAAAAGTACAAATACTTCCACAGTTTTTACAGTGTATTTCAAAATTCGAATATGAACCACGAGTGGACTTTTCATTAACTGTTAATGGTTTATGGTATTTTAAACAACATGATATTGACAAAACAGAGCTAAAGGTTGAAATAAAATCAAAAATACGATATCCTTTGAAGTTTTCACTTACCTTAACAAGATTTGACTCTTTAATGAGAGAATTCCTGAGATTTTATTACTGGAAGCACACTTACCAGTATCTCTCCCTTCTGCAACATTTGTATGAGCACATACCTTCGTGATTTGGTTCCCTCGAAATCTTCTTTTCTTAGGGCGTTTACCTGAAGGTCTTTTCTGTGTATTTTCCATTTCAAATCAAGAGATAAATAATGTTTTGAATTTCGATAAACGATTTCAATCAACATTGTTTTGAATTTCGTTAAACGATTTCAATCAACGTTGTTTTGAATTTCGATAAACGATTTCAATCAACGTTGTTTTGAATTTAGATAAACGATTTTAATCAACGTTGTTTTGAATTTAGATAAGTTATTTCGAACAACGTGCTAGCATTACCAGAACAGAATGAAAACACACCAGAAAGCATGTGTTGAGTTGCAAGCTTCTATCTGATTCACCCAAGTGTTTAAAATATTTCATGAGGCTTATTAAAAACAGAAAAATGAAACGTATGCGGAAATCAAGAATAAGTGGGCATGACATGTGTCCATTTATAAACGCTGATATTATTAAATTGATGTTTGGAATTTTTTTAATAACTTTCGAATTTTTTGTAGTGTGTGTGTGTATTATCACGTGGTTGGTATAAAAATGTTCAGAAGAAATTGAGAAACAACATATATTTTTTTCGAAATTTCAAAAAATTCCAAGATTAACACCCCTGAGACCTCTTAAGAGGCCCAATTTTTGGTAATGTCTTAGAGAAAACGCAATCGCATCATGGTAAAATGTTTCTTTGGAGTTTACTCCTTAAGAATCTATTTCATATAAAGCCCATAAGAGTTGGTGTCGAAAAAGGAAGGACTATACTTTTTCTTTTTTTAAAAAAAAAATTACGGTCATTCTTTTCATACCAAAATCATACAAAAAGCAAGTAATAAAAAACAACTCTTAAGTAAATTCCTACTAAGAAACAACAAAGAAAAATTTTATTCTAGTTACATTTTATCAAAAAATTACAATTAACATAAATATGTATATACACATATGATAGAATCGCAATATTAAGTGGCAATATTTTTTATAAATTATCATTAAAGTATCGTATTGTCATCCAAAACAATCTTGTATATAAAATTTCAGTTCATCTGGATGTTTTAACCCTTTATCTATCGCATTATGATGTACTGCAGTTTTTTTTTCATGCAATATTTTTTTGCAGCCACTACATAGAAAATTAAGGTATATACATAAACAAAATACTCAACTTTGAAAAATTTAATCCGTTGGAGCTAATTAGTTAATTAAATATATTCAACTGTAAAATTAATTATATACACAATTCACTTAAAATAAATAGTCAAATCGTTTTCTAAGGTCTTAATTAACATACAAAAAAATAAGACTCTTAAGTTTTTACATTAACTATTTTTTCGGAACAAAGATGACAATCTTTCCAATCCGCTGAAAACGCATTTTCTGCTATAAAACTATTCGCCTTCTCCGCTAAAATACACATCATATAATCCGTGCTGCCATATATCTTGGAAGAGTGGATTAAAAGAATATTCCTGCTGAGTATCGTCAAAATATTCTTAAAAATGATTATTCTATGTAATTTTAAAGTCAGTGGTGCTTATAAGTACCGTCGGTAGATGAAGGGTTAAAACATGGGAAAAAAATCTTTTACAGTTTTGACCTAACGTGGCTGTATTTGTAATCCCTTAAATAATTAGTTTCATTCAATTAATTTTTATTAATTAGAATTAAATTATCGTATTGTCACCTAAAACAATCGTGTATAGAAAATTTCTGCTCAAATGAGTGCTTTAAAATGTAAGCAAGAAACCTTTTAATGTTTTGACACAAGTCGCCAAAAATGATGCCAACGTGGCTGTATCTGTAATTCTTTGAATAATTAGTTTTAATCAACTAGTTTTTATTAATTATAATTAAATTACACTATTGTCATGCAAAATAATCCTGTATACAAAATGTCAGCTCAATTGAGTACTTTAAAATGTATTTAATTTACGATTGAAAATTTGAGTAAGATAAATCCTTACTAGTATTATAAACGTGTAAGTTTTTATAGATGTATGTTTGCTACACTTTCACGCAAAAACAACTGAATGGATTTTAATGAAAGTTTACAATAATATAGCTTATACATCAGAATAGAACATAGGCTATGATTTATAAAGATATTGTGTGAAGTGTCTAAAATATAACGATAAACGTCAAGTAAGTAGGAAAAAATTCTGCCATCTGCAAGCTATTCTGGCGTGCGCTGCAAAAACCGTTTGAGTTACACGTATATAATCACGTATACAAAAAAGCCCACGATAGCATATATCTATCTTTTATGTGTAAGCCATTATCGCCAAAATAGTGAACCATAAATACTATAAAAATTGACAATTTATTTCTATGCACTTTTTTTTTTTGATAATTTTACTATGCAAGTTTGGTAGTAACGAATTGATCATTTTATATTGATCCTTATTTGATATCAAAATAAATACTTTTATCGCTTCTGGTATATATTTAAAATAGTATTGCTTTCTGTATGTTTTTGATGATAGAATACGATTCGGATTTTGAAGCATTTTTTTTCTGTCAGATGGTGTTTTTAGTTTGAATTTTTTGTTGCAATTGAATAAGTGGTCTTGGCTCAAGTGTAGTATAGGGAAGGGGGCATTTTTGATTTGGTGATTTTTCTTCGGATTTGGCGATTTTTATCTAAATGTCATGGTGAGATATCGAATTCATTGTAAAGTAAATAATTCCAAAGTACCTTGGCGACCACTTGTAGTCGCCCTAAACTACACTTTAACCGGTGGTCTTTATTATATTGATGTTAAAAATTTGAATTTTTGGTTTGCTTTAATTGAATGAATGGAGAAGTTGAATTTGGGTTTAAAGATTTAATTCTTAGAAACAGGAAGCACTTTTGTACTTGTGTTTTCTACTTTCTAAAGGTCTTTTTTATGAATTAAATAAATATTTATAGAAGGATACTTTTTCCCTTAAGTATAACTAATTTTGAAGATGTTTTTTTTTTCTTTTAAAAAACAATTGTCTCTTGAGGAAAGTTTTGAGTACCTAATTTTTAAGCAACTATTCATAATCTATATATCTACATACTTAAAAATGTTATGTTGGTTTGTGTACACTTCCATAACCAAAAACTTCTGCATCGATTTATCTGAAATTTTGACATAACGTTGCATTTGAATCCGGTCAGACTCAAATGTACTTTTCATTTCGAAATTTACTCTAAAATTTTAAAATTTAATTTCTAAGTGGTTTTTTTGGTGTTGTGACGTCATTTGATGTCACGATTCTCCTAGAATGCGAAAAATTATACATTAAGCTTAGTTTTTTCCAGATTATTACATATTTTTACTATAGTTATGTCTATTGGTTGTCATATTTGTCTATTTTTTGTTCTTTGATGCGTAATTGGGATTAATTTTCGAATATTTAAAATCATTTCTTAAAAATTATTCTTTCAACATCTCAAATTTTGTTTTGTAGTTTTGGCAACAGTCCGATAGCTTTAACGCGATGTAAACAATGTTTTAAATTTCATTTTAGCCTGTGTTGCTCTATATCCCCTTCAGCCTTTCAATCAATCAATCAATCAATCAAATTTCATTTGAAGTTTTTATTGAAGTACAGGTTAGGTTTTCTGATATAAAATATTTAATAACATAATACAGTTTTCTTGGTACTTACATATTAATTGACGGGATTTTAAGTAAGTAAGTTTTTTTTCTCTTTTAAACAATTTTTTTTAAATTTCATTTGATGTTATTGAAATACAGGTCGAGTTTTCTGATATATAATTTGAATCATCAAAATATTAAAGCGTCTTTTTGTTTTTGATGACTATTTAAAATTTAAAGGCCCAAGTGTAGTATAGGAGGGTCACTTTGGATTTGGCAATTTTTATCTAAATGTCATGGTGAGATAACGAATTCTTTCTGTAATATATGATTTCGAATAAAGTACCTTGGCCACCACTTTTAGTCGCCAAAAAAAGGACTGCGCCAAGTGGCTCCCCTTTACTACACTTAAACCAAATTTAAATTTATGTAATAACTTTCTTAAACAGATTCTATTATTAATTTGTTTACAGAATATTTGAAGTTGTTACTGTTTGCTTAGTACTTACTTATTTTATCGCAACAATCACCAATGCTCAAAATACACGCCAAGTTGGCAACCCTGATCTTGATGGGAGCTCAAGTGTAGTATGGGGGGAGCACTTTGGATTTGGCGATCTAAATGTCATGTCGAGATATCGAATTCATTCTAAAATAAATGATACATAATTCCGAAAAAAGTACCTTGGTGGCCACTTTAAGCCACCAAAAAAAGGACCACGCCAAGTGCCTCCCCCTATACTATACTTAAACCTCCTATGTGCTGTATGAGTATATATATATCATGTGCTTCATTTCATATAATATCGCCAATAGTTTCCGTTTGCTTTTGTCAGGGACTTAGCTAACGCTTTATCAGCCGTACCAATGATACAAGGCCCCCAAGCTACAGCAGTCCCAATCCGTGTTACTACTGCCTCACTAACATGGCGATCATGTCTGAAAAAGAGCCCCCAAAAGAATTTTGATACAGGGCCCACTCAGAGCTGTTTTGCAATTTCGTATGTTTTTATTTTAACCTTTGCAGAACATAGAACTTAGGTCATCATGCTGCACAAGCAAAAGCAGTGCTGGTAGTAATTACATATCAAAATGGCTCAAATAAATATTGAGGAAGTAGGGGGTCGTAAGATTGTAATTATTTTTGGTACTTATGTATTATCGCAACAATCACCAACGTTATAACTCGGCAATTTTGCAACCTTAAATTCGCATGTGATGTATGTGCTGAAGCGGCAATCATGTGTTTCGTTTCATATAATGTCGCCAATAGATTGCAATAATACGTAAGTACCTTACTTTTTCACAAATTATGCTTTCGGAATGTAAAGTTTTCATGTCAGTTAACGTTATTGTTGTGTTTCATTTTTCAATTTACGTTTATGCTCGGGATATGTACTTTAGATATTTTTTTATATAAAATACTAATAGTAATTTGGTACTTACATGTTATCGTATAATCGCCAGCGTTCAAGATAACTGGCCACTTTGGCAATCCCAATTTTGTATGCGCTGAATTAGCAATCATGTGCTTCATTTCCTATAATGTCACAAATAGGTTGCGATAATAGACTATAATTAGAAGGTACCTATAATTAGACTGGCTGCAACACACCAATGTGGCGGGAATTCAAAATCATGCCAAAAACGAGTAGCTCACCAATATGAAATTAATATTATGAACATTATTTTAGCCTGTTGTATCTTACTCTTCAGTAATTCTTAATCAATTCAATATATAGTTTTTGTTCTTTATATTTTAGTAGGATTTTTTTTTTGCAGATTATATACCGCAAATACTTTTTTGCACATCACGATGTCTTAATTTGGCGAAATTAATCGGTGGGATTTTTCTTAAATGTGTTTCTTATATGTTTTAGACAATTTTTTAAATTTCGTTTGATGCCTGTATGAAATAGAAGAGCAAAATAAAAATTTTCCAATGTATATTTTGTGTTTGTATGAAACTATTTACATTGATTTAAATCGGGATTATCTCGGGTTTGGCTGATCAGATTGACTTAATGTTAGTATCGTTCAACTCTGCTCGTGATTTAAGATTTTAATCTTAAGAAGTATAACTTATTACGTGGGTACATAAGTACACATACACACACTTTTTTATTTATATTACTTTTTTTATTTACTCAGATGTAAGGCTCAAAATAATTTTTTGACTCTGTTCCTCGTAAAAAAAAATCACTTAAACTAAAAAAAAATCCCAGAAAGTTTATTTTAGAGAATTTAAATATTTGTAACATCTTTTTAAATATTATGCAACCAATTCATTGAAGATTATCTAACAACCAAAAAGGGCAATATGCTATTCTTGATTATTTATCTTAATGTGTTATATTGAATATGATAATTTTATTATAGATGATACGGCATATCAGGAGACATTAATGATATATGAGACTCATGTTATACTACACAGCTAAAATTTATTCAAAATTATTTTTTTATATATTTAAGTTTGGATACACGATGTATGTGCCTATTGAAGAATACGGGGGAAAACTTGATGCACACTACTACCTTAGACGGGTAAAGAGTCTTGTCTGCTTTGCATACACGACACTTTTAGTAGCAAATTCCAAAATCTTTAGTAGCAATTACTTTTCGTTCTAATTCAACATTTAAAACCCATATAAATAACAGTACCCAACAACAAGATAAACTCCTTTTTGAGTAAGTAAAATTATACATTTTTCCGAAACTAGGATATTTCTTGTGAATACTTACTTACAAAAGTTAAAGCATTTTACTAGGAACTTTTAAAAACATGCATAAAATTTTTTCTATGGATGCATAGAAGAAATTGTTATTAGAACGACTCTAAGTTAAAACCAAATATATATATATACATAATAATCAATGGCATCAATTTAAATGGACTAAAACCGAAAAAAATATCTCAAAATGATTTTTTTTTTTCATTTTTTTATGAATAATTTTTAACAAATGTTCCAAATAAGAAACAAAACCAAGTAATAATAATATTAATACTAATATTAATAATTATTATTAAAACTAGGAAAACTCTCCCGAAATATGTGTTCTGAATTCACTTACAATACATTCGTGACGAAATTGATAATAATAATAATAATAGTAATAATTGTTCCAAGTAGGAAACCCTAGAGAAATACTTTATATGATTTCAGTAAAGTTACATTCCTGACAATGCCTCTAATACGATGAGATTATTAGTTAGATTGAAGTCTCCTTGAAAGATTTACGTAAACCTTTAGCACAGTGGTCTGCTGTTGTGGTATGAACGTGAAGGGTTCAGGTTTCGAATCCATGGTTTACTGTGGCCTTTGATGAAATATTTCTCGTGTAATTTGACTTAGTGGATGACGAATCAGAATACTGAGGCCGGATTAAAAAATATATATGTTAAGTTATCTTTTAAAGAATAAATATTTCTAAACTCTTAAAAATTTTAGAATTAAGATATCTATCAGTAAAAACTTAATTTTCTAGAAATAAATATTCGAAACACGCTTTTCAAAATTTTAATATATATTGTTCTATTATGATTAAAAAAGCAATTTATAAAAATTCTGCCAAATGTAGGTGTGCTTAAATGTTTGGAGTAACTTCAAACATGCTAATTAAAAATAAGCGTTGAAAATTATAATTCTAGAATGATTATATTAACATTCAAATTATAATGAATATTCCACAGTTAAATGTGAGTATGAAAGGGGTCGTTGATTGATTGATTGAATATTAACGTTGCACTGTTCAGCTACACGAGGGCTTTTGGCGACGGACCACGTAATTTTGAACCATGGTCAAGTGACGTGGACGACACCTGAGCTGGCACCCCCTCTCCTAACTACCACACCACACCAACGGGAGGACGTTTCAGCTCTCGACAGATTTGACGTGCATCGCTGCCCTACACGGCATGAAAGTGGTCGTAAATAACACTTTACCTACCTACGGTACTTATAAGTACCACTCACTTAAAAGTTACATAGAATAACATTTTTCACGTATATATTGACGTTACTTAGCAGGAATATTCTTTTAAATCCACTCTTTCAAGATATATGGCAGCACGGATTCTATGATGAGTATTTTAGCGATGAAGGAGAATGGTATAATATCAAAAATTAAGTTTTAAGCTTACAGCATTTTCAGAGGATTGCGAAGACTATCATTTTTGTCTAGAAAAAATAGTTAATGTCAAAATTTCAGTGTCTTTTTTTTTGTATGTCAATGAAGACCTTAGAAAATGATTTAACTATTTATCTTAAGTGAATCTATATATATAAAGGAGAAAAGCGACTCACTTACTCACTCACTCACTCACTGACTAATCACGATATCTCCGGAACTATTAAACCTACAGAATTGAAATTTGGTAGGTAGGTTCCCTTCATGGAGTAGACGTCAGCTAAGAACGGATTTTGCAAAGCTCGAATCCCAAGGGGCGTTATAGATAATTATTTCCATTACGAAACTATTAGATGTACAGTCGTGAAACTTGGTACACAGATTTCTTTCATAAAGTACAGATGCATAGAGTAGAGATCCCCTATAGAATGGGTTTTGTGAAAATCGACCCCAAGTGGCGTTGTGGAGAATTAAGGGGCGTTATATATAGGCAATTAACTCCTTTTTTAAAACTATTAGACGTAAAATCTTGAAATTTAGTAAGCTGATTCCATTCATTAAGTAGAGATCCGCTATAAGATGGGTTTTGTGAAAATCGTTTCCTAAGTGGCGTTGCGGGGGCTTAAGAGGCGTTATAGATAATTATTTCCATTTTTAAACTATTAGACGTTCAGTCTTGAAATTTGATAAAATGTGCGGATTCCTTTCATAGAGTACAGATCCCCTACAGAATGGGTTTTGTGAAAATCGACACCAAGTGGCGTTGTGGAGAATTAAGGGGTGTTTTTTAGGCAATTAACTCCTTTTTTAAACTATTAGACGTAAAATCTTGAAATTGAGTAAGCAGATTCCATTCACTGTGTACTGATCTGTCATGAGATGGGTTTTGTGAAAATCGTTTCCTAAGTGGCGTTGCGGGGCCTTAAGGGGCGTTATAGATAATTATTTCCATTTTTAAACTATTAGTCGTACAGTCTTAAAATTTGGTAAGCGAATTCCTTTCATGGTGTAGAGATCCACTACAAAATAGTTTTGGGGAAAATGGATCCCCAAAGGTCACTGAGGGGGATTAAGGGGCGTAGTAGATAAATATTTCCGCTTTTCAACCAATAGAACCACCTGCTTGAAAATTAGAAGGTATGTTCCGTTCATCGAATAAAGTTCCTTTTACGAAGATTTTTGTGAAAACGGACCCCCAAAGGAGTGGGGTTGCGAGGTATTAAGGCGTGTTATAGAAAAAATTCCTGTTTTTGAATTTAACTCATTTACTTGAAAATTGTTGAGCACTTTTTTTTTCTTTAGTTGAATAGAGTTCCACTAGGAATGGATTCTACGGAAATCAACTCCGTGGGGAAGCGGGGAGAAATATTGGGGCGTATTGATAGACAAAATTCCCGTTTTTGAACTGCTAAGACTATACTAATAAAATTTGGTTTGCATGCTTTTTTTTTGTTGAAATGGAATCCGCTAAGAATGCTGTCAACGAGGTATTGATGATAAAAATTCCGTTTTTGCTCTGTTAGATTTAGACTTGAAATTTAGCACGCATGTTTATTTTAGGGAGTAGAGATCCACTGAAAGTTGCTTTGGTGGAAATCCACTTGATTATTAGGTTAAGTGAGCGAATAAAATCTTTCTACTTCTATTTTAGATATAAATAGAAATTAGATATTATAATTTATGGTCTTTTTATATCAAGGGGCGAGAGTGTAACAGCTATAAATATATTTTTCAATACAATCGAATTCTTAATGGTAGATATCAATAATTAATATATATGTAAACAGTATACATATTTACAACATCGTGAAATACCCAGTGAAGCGGGTGGGTAATGGCTAGTAGTATATATAATTAATTTTATAGGTGAATAGCTTTAATTAATTAATTAGCTCTAACAAATTAAATTTCTCGGAGTTGAGTATTTTGTTTATACATATCCCATAGAGTAATTAGAAAAAGCGTGGCAAGAAAAAAACTGCAGTAAATCATAATGCGTTGAATAAAGGGTTAATGGAAAAAATCTCACAATGACTTCTGTGAAGAAGAAAAAAAGTGTGAAAAATGCATCAAGCTCGGGTTGATTCTCATGCTTTCAGTAATTTTGTCTGATTACATTCGTAAAAATATCTCCAATACGAAGAGATTATTAGTTATATTGAAGTCTAAATGAGATTTATGTAAACCTATAGCACAGTGGGTTGCAATTGAGCTATGAATGAGAAGGGTTCAGAGTTAGAATCCCTGGTTTATTGCGCGGTATGATGAAGTATAATTATTGTGTATGATTATACGATGGTGGTCAGAGAAGTTTCCAACCTAATAAAGATACAAGACATTTTTTCCTGATTTTTTTTATTTTCCAACATAGTCTTCTTACAACTCTACACACTTTTTAAGCGATGCTCCCATCCCTGTAACCTGTCCAAATAGTACTCGGCGTTTTTTCTCTGCAAAATAATTGTTCACGAAGGTGATTGCGCCCTCATTTGATGAAATTCTCATTCCTCCGACTACAATCTTTAGATGAGGGAACAGAAAAAAATCGATTGGGGTTAGACCTGGAGAGTGAGGCGGATGATCAAGCAGTTCAAACCATAATTCTTGGATTTTCACCATGGCAACCACTGAGGTGTGAGACGGTGCGTTTTGTCTTGGAAAAAATAATTTTCTTTTCCCGCAAATGTGGCCGTTTTCTCGCAAGTTCTGCTTTCATCTTGTCAAGTAATGATGCGTAGTATGCTTTTGTATTGCTTTTTTTTTCTGAAGATAATCGATTAAAATAACTCCATGGCTATTCCAAAAACAGTCGTCATCACTTTCCCAGCCGGAAAATAAAGCTCTTTGCTTTCTCTGTAACTGGCTCCCCTAGTTATCCAAGTTTCATCAACAGCAGGGTTTCTCAAACTTTGGGGCGCACCCTCCTACGGGGGCTTGATAACCCTACAAGGGGGCGCGAGTGCATCCCTTTAAGACTCGAATGATTTTTATCTTCAAATATTAAATCCTTCTGGTTATTAATACTATATAGACTCCAATGACATTGGGAAAAATAATAAAAAAAATTCCCGCAACCCTCCACGAATGAAGACGGTACCCGCACGATCGTGCGGGTTGGGCAATATCTGTGAAACAGATCACCTATGAAATTTTACGAGTAATACATCTTTAGCTCTAAATTGATAGAAGAAACAATCTTGATTCAACTAAAATCGGTACAAATAAGGAACTTATTGATGTATAATTAACTCTTTTATTAATTCATTATTTATTTACGATAAAAATATTTTGTTTTATTCTTGACAAGTATAAATAACCACATTGCATTTTTCGCAACATGTTTTCGAAATGATTTCGTAGTTTTCAAATCTGCACCTGTGAGGCCTTGAAATGTCATCGACATATCAAAAATAGTTATACATGTCAAGCCTTTCATTTCGGAATGGCCAGGATAAAAGGCATGACATGTGTAGCAGGTGGATTATAACGCTTCTATCTTTTCGCGAGTGGAATTACAACACTGTTGTCTTAATCATCAGTTAAAATACTTCTTTTAGAAGGTGGAGAGGCTGATAACGCTTCAACTATCTGTAACTTAAATTTTAATCGATCCATTTGGATTTTTAGAGGAATTTTATTTGATATTGCATCCTGTTTGCACAGAAACCAAGAATTTGCAACAGCTAAATCAATGTAATGAATGTGTTCAAGAGACTTTTACGGTAAAGAATGATCTAAAATTGTCTTTCCATTTCAAATATCCTCATGTGTTTTTTCATCGCTCTCATATGAACTTAATTTTCCTTCCGGTAAACGAGATTCATATGTTTTGTTCACAGCATTGTCATCATCCGAGAGACCACTATGTTCTTATCTATGGTCAATATGATTTATTGATCACTTGAAAAATTTCTTCTGTGAGGATTCTTATTCTTTTAGACACCCCAAAAAGTTTTGTTTAAAAGTTAACACAGTTGCAAGGTATTCGCCCTTGGGTTATGCCTTACTTCTAAGTTATCTTTGTGACCTAGAGTTGTAGAAGTAAATGAAGAACCTCAGCTTAATATATTTTTATTAAGATCTTAACTTAAACACTAACAATGATAATATTTATATTTTAACTTAGCGAATCTGAGGTGAGAAAACAAAACACAATACGTATTATCAAATTAGCGCGACTTTAATCACTGTATTTTTGCCTATTCCCAATCTCAACTTTTACGCTGAAAGATAACAAATCTCCTAATAGATCTATTAGGTGATCTCAATCTCCTAATGGATAACAGAGTTATCCTACCTTAATCTCTTGGTTAAAAACAATCCTCTAGGATCCTAATTATCTTTTCTTGATCTCAAATGGAATAGTATCCCCCTTGACTTGATAACGGCTTACTTCTCTGACTTCTGTTTACGTGCTTTAACTCAGACAAGCATAATCACTTCCCAATACGACACATGCTTACGTTAAGCTTCTGCTATTTAAAAGGTTCCTAATTTGCGTACTCAGGCTTCGCTTCTCGATTTGGTTGCAAAGAGTTTGCCATTTTCGACTCCAAAGGACCTAAGAGAAGTTTTTAGTAGAAAACGCGATGAGGCCGACGCCACCTCTCCAAGAAGCAAAACGTAATTTATTCGAGGGTCTTAATGGCCCTTGAGAAATTACATGCCTAAATTTTATTCGTCTTAGTTTTAACTTTCAAACTTCCTCTGAAATTTTAACTTTCAACCTTCCCCTGAAATTTTAACTTTCAATGTTCCTCTGAAATTATAACATTGAATATGCTCTGAAATTTTAAGTTTAAACATTCCTCTGGAATCTTAACTTTCAATGTTTGTCTTAAACTTTAACTCTAAATATTTACAATAATTTTACTCAAATAACTATACCAAGATTATTATTTATATGTCTTTACTGAACTCAGAAATTAACTTTTACATATTTATTAAGTTGTATCTCATTCGGGTAACAGACCCGGGGGAAAAACATAGAGCTTCTGCTTAAGAAATCCAGGACCATACACATATCAGACTTGCATTATTAAATATACTAAAAACTATTTCACTTTTCATCTGTATAAGGTAATTCCATGGTAGCCTCTAGGGCTTACAACTCAGACCTAAAAAAATATATGCCTTTCTGCAATCATCAGGGCCAGCCACCCTGAAAGAAAAACTCTTTAAATATCACACCATATAATTACATTTTACAAATTCGATGCTCTATATACAATCATTAAATGACAACTATTTTTCATATATTGTACTCATCTGGTCTTCTCAATAAAATTCCCCTCTAATCGCGCAGCGCTGTTAATGTTATTGTTAATAATCTGTCTACGCCGTGTTCCTAAAATCAGATGCACATTAATATGAATCTATACCACAATATGTATATATATATATATATATATATATATATATATATATATATATATATATATATATATATATATATATATATAAATCTTCTGTGCGTGTGTTTGTCACTAAACTCCTCCTAAACGGCTGGACTGATTTCCATGAAATTTTCTGTGTGGGTTCAAGTAAATTCGATGATGGTTTAGATTCACAATTCGGTCCAATATCGCAATTAGTTAAAAAGATATTAATTAAAAACATTCAAAAAATACAACTCAACATTCACCTGCATTGTTGTAACAACGCTATTGTTATAAACAAAATTATTGCTATTGTTATTAAAAAAAATTTAAAATCAATTCCTACTTAGATAAAAATTTATTTTAGCTACTTTTTATTAAATAGTTGCAATTAATATAAATATGTATATACATATGACAGAATCAGAACTTTAAGTGGTAATTAATTTATTATTAATTATCATTAAAGTATCGTTTTGTCATCCAAAACAATCGTGTATATAAAATTTTCTTTCAACTTAATGCTTTAACACGTGAGAAAAAATTTTTTCAAATTTTGACTTAAATTGCCAAAAGGGTCGCTAAGTCGCCAACGTGGCTGTATTTGTAATTTTTTTAAATAATTTTAATTAATTACAATTAAATTATTGTATTGTCATCCAAAATAATCATGGACCTTACATTTCAGCTCAATTGGGTGTTTTAAAATGTATTTTATTAACGATTGAAAATTCCACCAAGATAAATAAATAAATAAACAAATAAATAATGTATAGAGATCGTGAGCTAATAGTAGGAATTGAAAAAGAGGTAAGTTGGCGCCGAAAATTGATTTTCAGCCAAACTTGCCAAACCTGGTCTTTATTGTTACGAAAATGCAGACCATTCATGCTTTTTAGCGTTTTTAATTAATATCTTTTCAAATAATCTTTACATAAGTAATTCTTCTGTGCGTGTGTATCTAACTAAACTCCTCCTAAACGGCTGGACCGATTTTGATTGAATTTTTTATCTGTTCCAGTGGACTCGAGAATGGTTTAGATTTATAATTCGGTTTAGAAATGTTTATTTAATTAATTTTTTTATTTATAAATTGTTGATCTTGGAATGTTTTACATTGGATCCGGCAGACTGCGCTACGATCGCAGTATAGAATATTCAAAAATATTTTGTAATTCAAGTTGGTCCCGACTTTTGGTTCTGTGATCATTTCAGGAAAATGTTTTGTCACTTCGTGTTATTATTTTGTTGAAATAAATCGTGTGTTAATTAAATTATTACATTCCGATGTAATTAGTGTTTGAAGAGTTTTGAAGTGTGCATAAAAAACTATACATTCTCCAAATTTAGTATGCAATTGAAGTGAGTATTTTACATTATTTCTATTAAATTTACATATGCGTTGACAACAATTATCCTAACCTACAAATATATTTGTGTAGTTAATTGATTACACACATTATTAAACTTTTTTTTTATTTAAAATTATTTCTTATCGGAAATTGTCTGTGTGTGTGTTTCACTTCTAAGCAACCCAGAAGTATAAAACTTGGCGCATAATTACATTGTAATAATTTTTTAATACAATTTTACTCAAAACGGTCCAGATTGTTGAAGCTTATTCATAAAAATTTGGAATTTTTGAATTTAAGATGTGTATACAGGACGGGTCGGTCTGTCGGGTCTTCTAGTATATATATATATATATATATATATATATATATATATATATATATACAATTACAACAATTTTTTTCAATAATCATTTAAAACAAACAACCCAAAGAATAATCGCATCTCAGCGAAGTCATACAAAGCAGTGAACAAGTGTACATACACAGTTGTTTTCTCCTCAAAAAAAAATTGATAAATTTTACAAGACCAAATGCTCATTTATCAATCTTATAGAAAAATGCATCCATAGCGGTGTCAACTATTGCCTTTATTTAAAAAAAAAATTTTAATGACAAAAATCACTTGCGTGTTGCAATAATTCTCCTGGCTGCCTGTCAGAAAAATGTATAATGAAGCCATACAACCTGATTTTTATGTCTTGTAGTTGACGTCTCTTACTAGGACCTCCAGGGAGTGGGATCTAATGCTGTTCGCTCCTCCTTTCCTCTCCTGCAATACTGTTCTGACTGTTTCTGGTATTCCTGCTGCTTAACCTTCTTTGCTTCTCGGCGTAGGTTCTGTACTGTTGTTTCTCTCTGCTTCTTCTGGATCGAACTGGGGGCTGCGGTAGCCCAGTGGTTAAGGTATCCAACCATGGCAGGCATGTCATGAGTTCGATCCCAGTACCACTAAAGACCCGCCGTGTAGGGCAGCGATGTACGTTAAATATGTCGAGAGCTGAAACGTCCTCCCGTTGGTGTGGTGTGGTAGTTAGGAGAGGGGGGTGCCAGCTCAGGTGTCGTCCACGACACTTGACCATGGTTCAAAATTACGTGGTCCGTCACCAAAAGCCCTCGTGTAGCTGAACAGTGCGACGTTCATATTAACTAACTAACTCTGGATCGAACTGGTGATGACCATAACTCGGGGGTGCTTCCGGTGGATGTCTTAATTTTCTCAGGAACGATTCTTCCCTTCGAGACATTCAATATGACATCTCAGGTGTCACATTCAGTTCACCTCATCTCTAGATACAGTCTACCCCTCCCCCCTATGTTATTGGTTCTATTGTCCCTGTGCAGGGGTGCTTACATTTATTTAATCAAAATATTGAGCCTTCTACTATTTTTAATATCTTTTTAAGATATAATTTTATGCTATAACTTGCTGTATCCAGCTACATTTTGTTGTGGCTCAAAATGGTGCCCCGCGGAAAAACGAATTTGAATCGTCACACTCGCCAAACAGAAGAATCTAGAAGGCGGCTTTCGAATATGACTGAAGAAGAGCGGGCATCCGTACTAGAGAGAAACAGATTAAGTACCATTCAGATGCGCCACGCTGAATCTGCAAAAAACGAGCAGCTAGGCTTGAGGATGAATGATTGCGAGCCCAGGAGTCGTATTTTGCAGCAAGAGATTGGACTCGTTATCAACGGAATGAACGCGAAAGTGTGAGTATAGCTGGAACACCCAAAGAACAGCCGAACTGAATCTGCAATACCATCGTCTTGCTTGATTGATTGATTTAATATTAACGTCGCACTGTTCAGCTACACGAGGGCTTTTGGCGACGGACCACGTAATTTTGAACCATGGTCAAGTGACGTGGACGACACCTGAGCTGGCACCCCCCTCTCCTAACTCCCACACCACACCAACGGGAGGACGTTTCAGCTCTCGACAGATTTAACGTGCATCGCTGCCCTACACGGCGGGTCTTTAGTGGTACTGGGATCGAACTCGTGACCAGGCAAGCCACGATCCGATACCTATACCACTCGGCTACCGCGGCCACCATCGTCTTGCATTCCGGTACAATCCAGCTATTGTTTTTAGTTCAAGTCATCATGATGTCATTGGAAAAGTGAGCTATGTGTACACCTACTGTCAGGCTCTAAAGTTCAATAATGAAGCGAAGTGGATGTGTTGCGCTGTCTGAAAAATCAAACTGCCTCACCTTGAAGCAGCACCAGAACAACTGAAAACTTTACTTGCTGGATCTACTGCTGAATCATAACACTTCCTATCGAACATTAGGAAATATAACTCTTGCTTCCAAATGACGTCATTTGGTGCGAAAATTGTGACTGCTCAATTCATGCCAACTTTTATAACCAAAGGAAAAAATATCACAAAGCTGGCTCACTTCTCCCGTTATAAGATGATGATCCTAAATTCCTTCAAATGTACTTTATCGCTGCTGATAAAAATGAAGTAGATGCACGTTATGGAATTCATACTTCGCTAAGAAAAACCATCATTTCGCAATTGCAGGAGCCCTTTGACGAAAGGAACAATTTGGTGCAATTGTTTAAACTAGCAATTGATATGATGCCAGCAGATACGAGCAAGATTGTCATTCACACAGACAATACGCCCGTTGGTAAACATGATTGGGGATATAATACTCCAACTATAAACGAAGTGGCAATTGTCATGGTCAGAGATCAGTTTCAACCTAGAGACATTATTCTCCATCGAAGAAACGATTAATTGATAGATGTCGGATAAACTCACCGTTGTTACGATGATTTGCCATATCCAATTATCTTTTAGGATGGTGCCGATGGACGTCATTTCAATGTGAAAATGGTTAAACTAGTTAATGGTGCAGAAATCGATAAAAAATGCAGTGCAATGAACTTTTAAGCATACCGCTTAATGAGTCAGAGGAACGAGGACAATTATATTTTGAAATACCGTCAGTTATTTTTCCAGTACATTGTTTATATGTACGTAAAAATTCAAACGGAGCGTTTGCTATTTCTTAGATTGAATCAGGCAAAACTTCGCTCTGAAGAATACATTAATTTGTGAGATGAGTTGTGAATAAAGGTATTACAACCAACATCGGAAAGCTGAATATTTTTCCTTCTTCATAAATAGGCAGTCCGCATCACATGCAGAAATATGCACAAGATGCAATGGCATATGTTCTCTATTACGGGCGTCCAGACTTATTTATCCCCTTCACGTGCAATCCAGCTTGTAATGAGATACAGCAGCTGTCACTTCCTGGACAATCACAAGTGGGTAGGCATGACATCACAGCACGCGTTTTCAGACAAAAGCTTAAGTCACTGATAAATGTTATTGCAAAATATGAAGTATTTGGATCTGTACGAAGCTGGATGTATTCAGCAGAATAGCAAAAGAGAGGATTGCCACATGCGCATATTTTAATCTGCCTCTACAATAAAATAACTTTAGACGAAATCGATGATGTGATATGCATTGAGATTCCATGGGCAGATTTCAATATGGATTTACATGCAGTTATTATCAAAAACATGATACATGGACCATGCGGGACACTAAATCCAAGTTCCCCATTCATGGTAGACGGAAAAGGCTCTAAGAAATTTCCTCGAGCATTCATAGCCAACACGATAACTGGAAACGATGGGTATCATCGGTAAAGGAGGCTGAGACACTGTTGTATTCAGAAATGCCCTCTTATTACACGTAGAATGAAACTAAAAAAGTATTCATGCCACGTAGACGAGGGGAACCAGTCGATGGCCAATCTGGCATTTTCAGAAAAATATAATTGGTAGATTTTATATAGTGCATTCTAATCAGGATGAATGTTTCTCTCTTCACATGCTGTTGTTTAATGTGCCTGGTCCTAGAGCTTTCCAAGAATTAAAAACTGTTGACAGCGTAATACATGCCACTTTTCGTGTCAAGCTCTGAACTTATTATAAAAGGACCAACAATGTGACATTATACAGTCCCAAACAACGCAGGGACTAATGTATTAATGACGAGTGCAACACTGCACATATAAACCAAATTCATGCATTATTCGCAATTATATTGATCTCTTGCTTCCCTTCATTTCCCACAGAGTTATGGGAAAGATATCGATCACATGGCCGAGGATATTTTGCATAGAGTACAACTAGAAAATTGCAATATGGCCATGGAATTTACAGAAGGCATTTACAACGAAATATTAATAAATATTGAAAATAAGTGCTTAACTATTGCAAATAAAGTTTTTATTCGATTGGGAATATCAGCACCCACCTGAGCTGCGACTAGTTCATTTGATGCTGATTTAGCGCCGTGAACAAAGTTACAACATCAGTGATCTCCAGTCGTATATCCAATCACACATTCCCGAATTAACGTAATCCATTTATGATCGCATAATGCAAATGATAAATGACTGAGTTGGGGGGACCTTCGTTCTTGGATGCACCAGGAAAACATTTCTTATCAGATTGATTCTGGCAACGGTTCGATCAAAGAATGACATAGAATTAGCTCTCGCTTCGTCTGAAATTGCTGCGACATTGTTACCAGGTTGAAGGACTGTTCATTCAGCTCTGCAGTTTCCATTGAATATACAATATATATATTCAATATACATACAATATACACACATCACGACTCCCACGTGCAATATTTCCAAAGCGTCTGGTATGGGGAAAATAGTACAAAAATGTAAAGTCATTGTTTAAGATGAATGTGTGATGATACATAAAAAATCGCTTGAAGCTCTGGATCGATCTTTGCAAGATTTGCGTGAAAACGTTCAACCATTCGGGAATGCATTGATATTGCTCGCAGGAGATTTTAGACAAACGTTGCCAGTAATTTCTTGATCGACACGAGCGGACAAAATAAATGCTTGCCTGAAATATTTAACATTTTGGCGACACATATGTACATTAGAGTTGACTACGAATTTGCGTGTCCAGCTTCAAAACTATCAGTCAGCCGAGGTATTCTCACGACAGTTCCTAGACATTGGAAACGGACAGCTGCCAATATATTAGACAAGGAAAATATAATTTCTGATAATTTTTGTAATTTACTAACATCGAAAGAAGAACTTATCGAAAAAGTATTTCCTCATATTCATATTAATTATAGGAATCACGACTGTCTCAGTGAACGGGCTGTCCTTACCGCGAAGAATAGATGTCTATCAACTTTATAATTTTGTAAAATCAAGCATTCAAAGTGAGGAAATTATACCGAATGTATCTGAAAGAATATCGGAGTTTTAACACTTTGTAGCAGTGCTTCTCAAAGCTTCAATATTCGCGACCCAATATTCAATCATAATTTTCATCGTGCCCCCCTCATACAATAACAATGTATTGAATTCCTTTTTAATATAGTTTCATGCCAAAGCTACCGTCCGACTTGAACCTCTGAAGTGCCACCGGTGTATATAAACGTCTCGCTCAGCCAAAGCGTTAATTTTCCCGGACGTATATATACGGATTTCCGAAGTACAATCTTTTCTGTGCACTACTATCGATAAAATTATTCCGAAGGCTTTGGAATGCAATAAAAGGACCTGACAATGGAAATGGATTGACGATGTTTGCAAAGGATTTACTTATTTCAGGTTATTTGCTTCTTTATTCCCCCCCCCCAATACATCACATACGTGCACCTACGTGGAAAACGGTTGGCATTGGGAAGTGAATCGCGTAACTTTTAATTGGCCGTTAAGGGATTACTTATAAACCGTACAAATTATTAAGATAAGTGTTAATTTTTCTGTCATTTTATAATTGACAGTCCCATGGGGTCAGTGGTAATTATTAAACTTGTTCTGAACCTATTATTGTTAAATTAATTATAAAATATATTGTGTAGCACTGATACATTTATAAGTGTTATATATCAGTGTAAATGTGCATTTTATTTTTTATTATGTCAGAATGTATTTTGCTGGTTTATATTTTCAGTCAATTAATATTTTTTTTAAATAATCTTTTGTTTACGACTTTTCCATAAGCTCACGCCCCCCTCGTAATGTTGTATCGCCCACCAAGGGGCGTGTGCCCCCAGTTTCAGAAACACTGCTTTATATGTATTCATTATACGTAACATATTAGTATGATTCATACATCGTATGAAAAAGCAACCGAAACAGTTTTGTTTGCTGGCATGTGTGCGCGAAACGTATGCTAATTTTCCCCCTTTCCTGCCGATCAACGCGTTGGTAGAAAAATGGCGACTAGTAAACAGAAAACGTTTTGTATTCTTCAGTTTGCAAAGACAGAAGCTGCTAATACTGTGCAACGAGCGTTCCCCATTAAGCTCGGTTGCCAACCTCCAAATGATAATATTATTAGGTGGTATTATCAGTTTGAAACAATTTTGCTGTCTTTGTAAATGGAAAATTACGGGACGACCAGGGCTGTAACTGGTTCTGTCTATGTAGATGCTCTACAATTATGGCTATTTCCTCAATTGGAAGAAAGTGAACCAAATAACTTTATTTGGCAGCAAGATTGTGCACCGCCTCAATGGCATCTCTCAGTACGGGATTCATAAAATGTACCCAATCAATGGATTGGCCGTAAAGAACCTCCCGATATAGCTTGAATTGCATGGCCTTTACGTTCACTCTATCTGACACCATGCGACTTTTACCTGTGGGGGTTCATGAAAGCTTGTATACTTTCCTCCGCTACCAGCTGACCTTTCAGACTTAAGACACAGAATGGAAGCCGATGTTGCAAGAAATTCCTCAGACACACTGAAAAAAGTTTTAGATGAACTCACCTATCGACTTGATATGTGCCGTGTGATGAATGGGGCTCACATTGAACATTTGTAAACTTGTAAGTAAAACTGTTTCAGTTACTCTTTCATTCAAGTATGAATTATACTTGTAATTTATAAGTAATAAATACTATAATGCGTTAAAACTCCAATATAATTTAGAACCCGGTATATAAATCTATAGACACCGTTGTGAAAGCACATGAAGTAGTTAATTTCCCATCGGAGTTTTTGAACTTTTTGAATCTGACAGAAAAGCCACCACACATATTAAAATTGAAACTAGGTGAGCCAATTATAATGTTGCGTAATGTTAATCAGCCAAAACTCTGTAACGACCCGTGGCTCGCAGTTAAGAAATTGATGAACAACGTAATGGAAGCAACGATATTAACTGGGTCTTTCAAACGAGAAAATGTCCAGATTCCTCGAATTCCCATGATCCCGACCGATTCATCATTTCAATTTAAAAGATAGCACTTCCCAATTCGATTGGCATTTGCTATCACAATCAATAAAGCTCAAGGTCAATCGTTAGAATTGTGTGGATTAGATTTAGGTGTGGATTGCTTCTCAAATGGATAATTGTATGTTGCGTGTTCCCGTGTCGCAAACATGATAGCCTTTATATCTATGCAAACAATGGTAAAATAAAAAATATTGTATACCCACAAGTATTGCAAGATAAACCCTTCGCCTTAAAAGACTCCAGGGTAAGACTATTTCTTATTTGTGTATATTTCAGCTTTTAAGGCTGTTTTTTTTATTTATTTAAATTAATGTAATGTTTTTTATTAGTATTGGGCTGTGTGTGTGTTTCATTCCTCTATATTTATTATAATTGTCTTAACGGCATGAACCTATTTATATATTTTTGCATTTAATTTAATATTAAAATTATTTCTTATTTATTTTTGCCATTTGCATTTAATTAATTTTTGCTTATGATTGTTTCTTATATATTTTGGGGATTTTCATTTGATTTTTGTTTCTGGTAATTTCTTATATATATTTTTGGGATTTCATCTGATTTGTGTTTCTGGTTATTTTTTATATTTTTTTTATTTGCAATGCATTTTATTGTCTGATTGAATCTTTTAATGTTTTAAAATCACCCGGTTTTTCCTCGTGTTTTGAAACTTCAATTAATTTTAAGTTCTCAGACCTCCATTTCTGTAATTAAACCAGACTATCCATTGAGAAAATTATTCCCAATATAAGATTCACAATTGGCTGGATGGACCAGCTCTTTTCTTTTCCATTTAACCAGACTGAGCCACAGCAACGCGTGGAAGGGTACAGCAAGCATATATATATAAATGGATGTTTGTATATAAAGGGTGTTTTTTTTAGAGGTATAGAACTTTAAATTGCAATAAAACAACGATGTATTATTCGATTGACATGAATTTTTTTTATTCGAAAGATAACCTTGTGGTATTACATTTTAAATAGGATTTCTGGCATAGGACTGCCACGGCTGGCTCGGATGTAGTCCAATCTGGACGTCCAATTTTCGATGACTTTTTCCAACATTTGTGGCCGTATATCGGCAATAACACGGCGAATGTTGTCTTCCAAATGGTCAAGCATTTGTGGTTTATCCGCATAGACTAATGACTTTACATAGCCTCACAGAAAATAGTCTAGCGGTGTTAAATCACAAGATCTTGGAGGCCAATTCACAGGTCCAAAACGTGAAATTAGGCGGTCACCAAACGTGTCTTTTAATAAATCGATTGTGGCACGAGCTGTGTGACATGTTGCGCCGTCTTGTTGGAACCACAGCTCCTGGACATCATGATTGTTCAATTCAGGAATGAAAAAGGTAGTAATCATGGCTCTATACTGATCACCATTGACTGTAACGTTGTGGCCTTCATTGTTTTTGAAGAAGGATTCCACCAGCACATAAAGCGCACCAAACAGTCAGTTTTTCTGGATGTAACGGTGTTTCGACATACACTTGTGGATTAGCTTCACTCCAAATGCGGCAGTTTTCTTTGTTGACGTTGCCATTCAACCAGAAGTGCACTTCGTCGCTAAACAAAATTCGCTTATGAAAATCGGCAACAACGGCAATCTCGTTTTGGGCCCATTCGACGAATCTACGCCTTGCTTGATCATATTTAAAATGTAATGCCACAAGATTATCTTTCGAATAAAAAAAATTCATGTCAATCGAATGATACATCGTTGTTTTATTGCAATTTAAAGTTCTATACCTCTAAGAAAAACAGCCTATATATATATTTTTTTACAAAATAATGATATTTTCTATTTTTTACGATTTTTTTTAAAAATGAGTCAAAATTGATACGCTTTTATAAACATGGTTTCTAAATCATTCCCTTACAGTTTTCTTTCGCGTTAATGCATTGATATTTTATCCTAATCAAGTTCATTCGGTTCTCTTTTAGAATCAGTTATTAAAAAAAAAACGCCGAAAAATTTTTTTTTTTTACGATTTTTCAAAAAAAAAAAAAAAACTCAAAATTGTAACTAAATATTTAATAACTTCATTATTTATAAAAATAATCTAATGAAACCTTTTTTCCATATGTAGAATAGTATTATCAGTAATCTGTTCAAAAGTTGAAAAAATGGATTACAAATTAAGGCTTGTAAAATTTCTTTTGTGTTTTTCGTCTGTTAGCCATTTTAAGAGTATGTTTTACTAAAGTATTTTTCTTACATTTTTTTGTTTAAAAATTATCGTTGTTTGCGATCTATGTGTGAAATATCAAACCAGTAACTTTAAAATTATGCTTTCAAAAAAATTATAATTTTAATACAAAGCGTTATTTTACGAAAAGCAAAGAGTTGGCGACGAAATCCAGTTGCGTGCCAAATTGGAAACCTTCTTTATGTGAGGGAGTCAGTGAATGTTAACGTCGCACTGTTCACCTTCACAAGGGCTTTTGGCAAGTGATGGTCAAGTGACGAGGATGACACCTGAGGTGGCACCACTTCTCCTCATTCAACAGCAACTTTAACAAGCCTTTTCCTCTTTTAACTTTGCGATACATTCTTCGTTTTGTTTTTACGTTACCTAGAAGTCAAATTATAATCAATTTTATAAATTAAAAAAATCGGAAGTGAGTCTTTAATCTACCGAAAGTAGACACTTAAATGGTTCAAAATCTGTCAAAAATTATTTAGGAGAGTTTGTTGGATATACAGTTTTAAAATTCTTTTAAGGAAATAATACAAACAATTTATTGTTTTAAAATTTAGTGGCAACACAACATTTCTTACAATAGTTTGGCAATAAAAGATTGTGTTTACAAAATTTTCAATTGAATGGAATTCCTAATTCCAGTTTAAGAAGTGAGTTTTTAAATCATATATATGTTTCGGTGTAATTAATTTGATAGTTGTGAAAGTGGTATATAGTGCTTCATTAATTTGTATTTTAAAACTACAATGATCTGTATTTTTTTTAAATTTTTTGCAAACATACCCCAAATTTTTACTGGCTCTATGTAACTTAGAACTAAAACCATATAAAAAAATTGGTGAGAAAAAATTGAGTAGTTTTTAAGAAATTTCATTACGTTCCATGCGTTTTGATTTTCATTTAAATTTCATATTTTCATCTGATTTCTTTAAGCAATTCTTTACAAATGTATGCATGCAATGTATTGTTTTATATGTATAATTTACAATATATGGGTAAATGCAAATTTTTCTATAAAAATTTCAAGAATTTTAATGATTTCCTACATAAAAAAAACTTTAATTTTTTTCACCCTATCACTATTACTACAATGCATCCGTGAATTTATAACTATACATTAGATATATACTTTTGGAAAGTTTTATAATTCGACAAAAATTGCAACGCTTGGAACATTTTGAATTTTGGTTTTGAGGGAAATTTTTGATTCTGAAAAAAACAGCTTTTGGTAAAATCCTAGGAGAGCCCACACCCTTGGCGACAAACCGAAAAATGCGCCAAGCCAGAACGAGATGGCGCCAAGTGAAACCAACAATGGCGGCAAGTAAATATAGCGGGGCAAGGTGAATGCGTAATGAAAATATATGTAAACAATACAGAAATTAACCAAATATATTTAAGATGAAATTAAAAAAAAGCACTTACTTTCTTACTGCTGATCTTTTCCGAGTGAAGAGTACAGCGTGACAGTAAATTTTAAAAAAAGCCTTGAAGGCCTTATTGCTAAGCGAATGAACGTGGGAGCGCCGCCATATATATTCTGCGAGGTAATGGTCGTCGAATATACCCATTTGACATCTTTGAAATCCATCCAAAGCAGCACTCTTTCGTTCGTATAATGCCATTCGCTCATTTCATTTAGAACATTCATGATTCAAAACAATCAATTCTTCATACACCATCCAATTAATTTCGAAGGTATATTCACTCGTACACGTGCCATACTTTCAGCACAGTGCCCTACAACAAAATGACGAAATTCAAAACGCCTGTCGACAAAATATGAAAACTTCGGAAATAGTTAGGTTACTTGACTGTAGTTTACTTATATGAGGAATGTATTGGAATTTTTCCTGTTATTGTAAATCTACTGATATATCTGAACAAGATTTCTTTGTATCATTTTTCTATATTTCGTTTTTATTATTGTTTTTTTTATTTACTATTATAATTATTAATAAGGATTAAAATTAATTCCTTGCTATGGAGTACTTTTCTTTTTATTAATGTATGGTTGTTTTTTTATACATCAAATACTATAGGGTAAACTTGTTTTGTTATTAAAGTATTATACCGACTGTTAATTTTTCCATAAAAAATTTTTTTTATTCGTTTTACAATTAAACATGAATTTTCTGTTTTTTCATATGTGGAAGCAGTTTTCACTGTTGGCTACAAATCACGTCATGTGACAAAATCTTTTAATTCCATGAATTTCTCAGTAGTGTAATACATAGGTACAGTTAATTTTTTTCCCTCCTTATGCACAATTAAATACATTATATTTTCTGCTTGTATTTACTTTATATTTTTTGGTTTTATATTCCATTTTGTTTACAATAATTAATGTTTGGAAAGTTTTAGGAATAAAATATTTGTCTTTTTTATAAATATTCACAATGGGAGGAACTCTATCCAATTTCTACTTTAATGCTTTGGGGGAAGATTAGTGAAAAATTCCTGCCTTGTTGAATTTTATGTCTCACTTTTAGGAAATGGGGAGGGGGAGTCCATATCCTACATTTGTGGCTACCATATGAATCATGTCATTTTTCCCCAATATGTGACTGATTGTTTTTTTTTTCAGGTAAAATGATATAGGAATATTTTAGGGGGTCCTTTTGTGCTTATACATTATAAAGTGTCTGACTCATGCTGAGCAAATTATTTAAGGTGACATTAATACATGAGTACCCAAATTCCTGTTGGTAGTTTTACTATAAAAGAATTTGCAAAAGCATATGAAGTAAAGTATCTTTTTTTAAAAAGACTTTTATTGCCAATTTCAAAATCCTTATAAAATAAAAACATCTGTAGGCTTAAAAAGTATATATTGTGCAATATGTATGAGGAAAATGGAGCTCTGTTACTTATATAAGTGTGAAGAATTTTTAAATCTCTCTTGAGTATCAACACACAAACATAACTTTCAAACTTTATAATATACCTAGGATAAAAAAGAAATTTCAGAAATTAGCACTCTTGCAATAGTAATAAGTGCCATATTTTGTTGCAATTAATTTCATCTTTTTATTTATTCATAAAACCATATGAATTAAGTGCATACTGTAATATTATCATGGTCAAAATATTCTCAAATTGAATTTTAAAACCTGATTCGAGGGCATTTAAATAGTTAATGTAGTTTGAAATGTCATGTTCCTTGTGGTCAGTCAATGATGAATTGAGAAACTGGGAAAGTTCACATTTTCCAATATAATACTCCTTTAGCTTAATTCTCACAAGAAATGGTGAAATGATGGTATGTGACTTAATCAAATTACACTATTCCCTTGACTGTGAGTTAATTTCATTAAAGTTAGTAAGTAAATTTGTTCGATTGGATCTGTAAATTGGATCTTTAACATTACAAGACTCTAAAGCAGTCGTCAAAAGTTTAAAAAAAAAAGATGTTTCTGTGTATAAGCCTTTCAAGGGCAGTGTTCTTTAGTGTGATGGAGTTACTGATGAGAGTTCTCATAATTTTACGTGCAAATAATCACATATTCATTGCATTGCCTTGGATTCGGTTTACTGGTTTGATGACTATTTGAAGAAGTACATTCAATCTTCCATTCATATTTTAAACAACTTAATGAGGTCATTGGATGATGTACTGTATTGCAAATACATACATTGCTAATGTGGTTAACTTTTACTTCATGAATTATAATGAAGAATAAAATTCTGGTTATCCATATTCTACATTATATTGATTATCTTTTTTTTTTCAGGAAGATGTACAAAAATGAATTCATGTTCTGAAGTGAACAAGAGTGCAAAACACCATTCTCCATTGTAAGCTTTTAATTGAGATTTTTATTGTCACAGCTGTGAAAAAGTTGTACAGTTAAAATTAGAGAGAATTAGGAAAATGTCATTCACTCAAGGGAACTCAAAGCATCATTTACGTGTTCATGATGATAAAAAACCTTATGTATGTGAAATCTGCAACAAGGTTTTTTCTAAAACCGGTCATTTAAAAATACATTTATGGACTCATACAAATGAAATGCCTTATGTTTGTGAAATCTGCAACAAGGGTTTTTCTCGAAAATCTGTTTTGAACAAACATTTACGTATTCATACAAAGGAAAAGCCATATGTTTGTGAAATGTGCAACAAGGGCTTTTCTGATTCTGGTAATTTAAAAAAGCATTTACTTATTCATACAAAGGAAAAGCCATATGTTTGTGAAATGTGCAACAAGTGCTTTTCTCAAGCTTGGAATTTAAGAAATCATTTAGTTATTCATACAAAGGAAAAGTCTTATGTATGTGTAATATGCAGCAAGGGTTTTTCTCGAAATGGTGATTTAAAAAGACATTTACTTATTCATACAAAGGAAAAGCCTTATGTTTGTGAAATGTGCAACAAGGGTTTTTCTCGAAATAATGGTTTAAAAAGACATTTTCGTATTCATGCAAAAGGAAAACTTTATATTTGTGAGATGTGCAAGAAGGGCTTTTCTCAACCTGGTATTTTAAAAGCACATGTTTGTTATCACGCCTAGGAAAAGCCTTATATTTGTAAATACATCAAGTGCTTTTATCGAGCTTGTAGTTTAAAAATAAATTTGCTTATTTATACAAAATAAAAGTTTTATATTTGTGAAATGTGCAACAAGGGTTTTTCTCGAAATTGAAATAAAAAAGCTTTTATTATTTCATATAAAGGAAACACCTTATGTGTTTGAGAACTGTGCAACAACAGATTTACTCACAATGTCTCTTTAAAATCACATTTTGTTATTCATATAGCTCTAGGGATAATTAGGTACAGAAAGGGAATCTAATTTCATGACTAATTCTCTTTTAAATAGATATGAAGAACAACTGCAGTTTTTTGAATTTTGTGTTAAAGAATTCATAATTATTTTATTTTTTTACTTCTGGTATGAATCAAGCTAATAGAAATAGTTATTAAAACCTAATTTTATTTTATTAAATATTTTTTTCTTGCCAATTTTTAAGTAAATGGGGAAGTTGATAATTTTGAAATAAAATTCACTTACACATTTAACTAACAGAATCATGGAAAGCAAAGTTTGCTGAAAAATGTAAAAAATACTCAAACTAGTAACAACAGCTATATTAAATTGTTGGACGCCAATGCCGGAATGATTTAATTGTTTGAAGAAAGTAGCATGTTCTCTGCTTTCCACATTTGATTCTACTTGTCTATGTAAAAAAAATTTTCTCATCTGAAATATATTTTGAGTCCACAAAAAAAGATTTTCACAGCTGAACCTTCGAAATCATGTATCAAATTGAAAGTTGAAAATTTGTTTCCTGATATTGCTACATTAAATAGAGCTTTTTACTCACACAAGGCAAAGTTTGCATTAAAATTTTAATTTTTTATTTAAATATGTTGTATTAAAACTTAAAATTTGTGTTTATTTCTTATTTTTATATACATATTTTTAAATTGCATTATTTATGTACAATTTTAATGTTTTTTTTATATTAAAGAATAATCATATTTTATGTTTACTTCCTTTTTTAAAGAATATACTTAAAAATGCTAATTTATGTGTACAGTTTTGAAGATGTCTTCGGTCAATGTTAAAGAATAAGTGCCGAATTTTAGATATTTTTCAGTTACAAAGGAGCTGAAACTTTAATATTATATTCTGCCTTTGCTATTTTATAGATAATCATTTATTTTGTCATACTATTCAAATTAATCTTGAGTTGATCCATTTTTTCTGGTATAAAATGTGTTTCACATCCTTTCTCCTATACCATAATGCTAAATGGGTTATCACTTCACATGTTAAATCCAAAAAGTAATTATTTATGGAGCATTTTGAAATTTTTAAAACACTATATTTTGGAAGTGAAAACAAAAACAATTGCTGGAGAAGATACAATTTTGAATTATATAGAATTTATATAAACAAAATGACATTAAATACATTAAAAGAAATAGAATAAATTGGATAGCCCATATAATTTGAATGCCAGATGATAATGTTGTCGAAAAGATACTGCAGTTCAAAGTCACTGGGAATCAGAAGTGTGAAGAACAAGCTTGAGATGTACCAACTTAGTGGAACCAGACATGGGATTATAAACAAGGAAACTTGGAGAACGAAGGTCACTGTGGAGGAAACTTCAAAGGAAGGCACTGGCCCACGAGGGGCTCTCTTGCCGGATATGATGATGATATTATCAACAGGTGTATGAATTACAATATAGCACATTTTCATGAAAATAGAGACATTCTCTTCTGTCGGAAAATGTGCTCCTTGTTTAGTTCAGGCTCTCGTTCGTTTGGCGAAGACAGCCTTAAGTTTTTTAATTTATGTTGAATGAATAGTTGTATAGTTTATGCTATTTATTTTTGCATCTATTAATATCGTCAAAGATGCATAATTAATGTACAATAAAATTTTTCACCCGATTTTGCGTGGCACTATGAATTATTTTGGTAGATTAATTTGGCACGCCACAGCTATAAGGTTGCCGACCCTTGTTATGAACTCATAAGAATTATTTATAAACTACTTGGGTGTTTGTTTTGATAAATACTGTGAATGTCAGTATATTGATATTTATCTATTTCTCTAAGAATCGTTTTGAAATACTAATCTAGAATATGTGAGTGCACTTCTCCAATGTGATAATGCATAATGGTTCTTGTGTTAATTCTTCTTTGCAGAATTTTTTTTGGTTGTTCTTGTTAAATAAATCAGTGAAAGAATCCCTGCTTTTTATATTGAAGAAAGAATATTAAAAAAAATTTTAGTATAAATATATAATATAAAAAAAATTATGATGAAAATATCCATCATTGTGCAAATTTACGTGTTAAGTTTTGCTCAACAGAAAATACAAACCTTTTTTTCACGTATTATTGGCTTTTTTTTTTAACTAAATTCTCAAATTAGTTATAAAAAAAATATTAAAGAAATCGCACGTTTCTTCCAACCTTAACAAACAGCGGAATGACAAATTCAAACCTGTTATAATGATTGTGACATTTGATTATTTGTTGGTAGCTACATTCATTATTTCGAAATGGTCGTAAAAAAAGTTGTCAACAACAAACAATTTACAGTACTTCTATTTTGAACACATTTTTTTTGTCCATTCAGTGCTATGATAAAAACTTACATTATCATGCAAAGAAAGGTTAGATATATGTATATACTAGCTGCATGACCCGGCGTTGCATGGGCTTTCTCTTTCCCTCATGACACCAGCATTTCTGTGTGTGTGTGTTTTTGTACGCGCACAGTGTGAGTAATTTCTAAAATGTTAAAAAATTTCCCTTTTTTGAAATTTATTCCATTCCACTTATTTTTTATTTTAAACAGGTTTCTGTCCCATCTCTATAGCCCGGCATAACACGGGTTTTTTTGGGGGGTTGTGTAAAATTATTATTCTATCTTCCCCTCCCCTCGCACATAAGATATAGCATCAAATTTCGATGTATAACTTATAAAAATAATTTTGCGTTAGAGTTATAAAAATTATTAATGTGAAACAAAAAAAAAAAAAACCCATTCTGATGCTAAGAGTTAAACAAAAAACTTTCATCATTTTTTAATAATAGTTAGTTTCTAAGAATCTAAATAAGAAAATAGATTTCAGATTTTCATGAATCAATCAATTGTTACATATAATTAGCTTAAAACTGTCTCTAAAATGTATTTTGATCCAAAATAATAGATGATGTAGTTTTTAATTAAAAAAGAATAAATTTAATAATGAAATATATATATATGTATAATAGAAATAATCTTTTTTTTAAAAAACATATATATATTTATTAAAATCAAATTTCTATATGTAATAAATAAAAGAAAAATTTACAGATAGCTATTGAAACCATTGCTTTTTTCTGAATGTTTCATTAATCACATAAGTATATTATATATGTTTTAAAAAACAGTATGGGGGGCGGGGAAGCCGAGATATATATATATACATGTACTGCAAAAAACAATCAAAAACATTTTCACATGTTTCAAACGTTTTTTATTCCACTATGTTTAGTAAATTATTTAAACACGTATCTGACATTTAAAAAAAAGTATGTTTGCAAAATAACATATTCATCATTTTAACAATTTTATGTATTACTAGCTTGGCATACCCATTCTTCGCACGGGTGAATTGAAAAAATTAAACAATACAGATTGAAGGATAAAGAGGTTTTTAATGAGTTAATTTTACGTGAAATGCATATTAAACAAAAAAAAACATGTTTGTTATATTTTAAGTCTGTAGATCTAATAGCTGATGAAAATGATTTCTTTAATTTATAACGCGCCCCTTAACTTTCTTGTGGGACGATTTTTGAAAGCACCTTCCTAAGCTGATTTCTGCTCAGCAAAAGTAAAACATTGTTACAAATTTTGTGTAATGAACGCTTAAAATAATGTAAATAATTTATATCGAAGTGTAATACGTTAATATTACTTTCTGTTAAAATTGTAATATTCGCAAGCAACGACATTCCTTTAATTATAACGGCGATTCAATGGAAACATAGCGAAATGTTGGCGATAGAGTCAAGTTGGCAATTGATGGAACTGTGCAGAAGTCGATATGCTGTAGCACCACCTGGTGGGGAGCTGCAACGAAGAAGTTAGCACAAAACTTCTCCATAAAAAATACATATGCATGCAAATTTTCATAGTGATCGGTTGAACAGTGTTGGAGCGAAGCGAGGTCATACAAACATCCATTTTTATTTTTTAGATAAACAAATAGCATTAAGGAATCTTAAAGTTTGAACCATTAAAATAGTTTATAGAAAATTTATATGCAGTGAAAATCGTTTAAGGCAAACTGAGAGGGAATGAGTTTTTTTTTTCGTGCTAACAGAATTTCATGTTAAAGAATACTAAAAAAAAGCCCCCATATATTTAACAAAATTAAGTTTATTAGAGTACAGTTTATTTACATAGATATGTATATATATATATTATATAACTGGTGCCCCCGCGTCTTCGTCTACGCAGGATTAGTCCTTCGAGTATCTTTTCTTTTCTTTTCTCTATCTATCTTTATACCAAAATTCATCAAAATTGGTTTTGTCGTGAAGGCGCAACAGACAGAGTTACTTTGAGAGACCCTTGTTGTATATTGTGTAATGCATGTAAACTGAAACTAAATATTTTTGATGATTATCTCACACACACACTGATAGGTATTATAAATCCTATATTTTGTGTTGATAGATGTACGAATGTATATGATGATTGATAGTAATGCAAAAGTTATAGGTAGCTATTGAAATATACCCCTGTAAATTATGTTAAACGATTTTTTTCGTCAGCATAAACATGCAGATTTTACGATTTAGAAACGCGTGAGCAAGCCACGTAGAGCTGGCCGTGGGAAAAACATGGCATACCCAAATGTATGTCTGCTACCTTTAAGGTTTGGCCTTGCGATTTGTTAATAGTCATTGAAAATGCAACTTTTAATGGGAACTACAGGTATTTAAAATTAAATGGTAAGTTGTTGGGGTGCGTGGTATAAGAACATTGTCTCTCCCTTTGCTTCTCCAATTAAGATTGTGACCTTCACAATATGCCTTCCTAGTTCGGTGATTCGCAACCGAGTACCGTTGCATAATTTTGGCGCGTCCAAGTTGCGCATTGACAAAACGGGTACACCTACCTTCAATTCCAACTTATGTGATGGCACCCCAGATAACTCCAAAGAGTTCAGGAACTCCACGGAATAGCTGGTAGTGTCATCGGATAACATGACTCTGTCGATGGAGTTATACCAGTGCTTCTCAAACTTTCTATACTGGCGCCCCCTTTTTCGATCACAATTTTTATCGCGCCCCCCTTATACATTAATAATGTACTGAATGCAATAATAATGCACTTTGACGCTAAAGCTACAATAGGCGATCTTAATTATAAACCATACAAATTAGCAACATAAGTATTAAATTTTGTATACCACTTTTAAAGCTAAATAAATAAAATAGGATAATTAGAGTATGTTATTTTTCCTTTCTCTAATTTTTAAATTGAAAATATTGTAAAATGCGGTGGCTGCTTAGAAGACAAAATATAGATATATGCTAAATATAGAAAAATAACTCAGAGGGTCAATTTCTAATCATAAGCATTCCTTATAAAAACTTTGCTTTGCAAGACAAGTCCATGGGAGTCGTTAATACTTATTAAACTTGTTCTTAATTTAGTATTAATTAATTAGTTATAAAATACTCTGCGCAGCACTGATACATTGAAAGTATACCGGCTGAAGTGCCCGCTTGCACGAGTTCATTTATAAGAAAATAAAACATTATTTATATAATAGCTGAATTGTAAGGAGTGCGCGCTAAGCCAAATGCTCGACCATGTTTACAAAAATGTAAAATGATTTTTTTAAAATGGTTGCTCAAATTATAATTAGTTTTAAGCGAATGGTAATTTTAAGCCTCATAGAATTAGCATTTTTATTTGATGTTAAATAATGGACAATAATATAAAATTCCGATGAAGAATAACTGTATTATATTTAATATTTAAAGCGAAAAGACTTCAACATGTTTTAACCCGGGAGCAGGCGCGCACTCGATACGGTCGAGCGGGGTTATTGAGTCACCCTAATCTTTTTTTTATACTTATTTTATTGTACACGATACAAATCGTGATTCCAATGAATAATTTCATTAAGAGAGAAAGCTTACTTACCTACTTTCAAGGACTTAAATTTTTCTTTGGTAACAATTAAACAGTTTTGCCAGAATTAACGATTTCGTAATCTATGCGTCCCGCGCAACCACTTACGGGTAAAATTGTATTCATTATGATTATATGAGATTGTGTAAAACGATTTTCACGTTATGCTTTATGTGTATAGAATACTCGTAAAAATATGTCTTGGCCAAGTAATTCTTCAAGGTGTGTGCTCTCCGTGGTTTTCCAAATATCATAAAACTCGTTTGCATGGAAAAAAGCGTAACAGAGAAATACATTACTTACAACTTCCCTAAATAAGAAAAAAAACAGAAGAGAGGGGTCATAACTAGCTGTACCAATAACTTAGAAAGTTAAACAGATTACAGCTATAATGTGCAGTATTTCAAAAATAATGACAGTGAAGAATTTTTATGTTCCTAAATTTTTTCGATTCTGCGTCTGGGATCTGTTTTTTTCTCTGAAAGAGTTGCATGTTAGGTTTAAACAGAAAGTGTAGTAAAAAAATATCTCATCATGGGATTACAGCAAATCAAATAAAAGCTTTTTTATTTGGTTATAGGATCAAAGATAGATAATTAGGTACTGAAGAAGTTTTTATTTTTGTTGACTTAATATCGCGCGCGTGCACCTATAAATTATATCAGAGTAAAAGTGCATTTTTTATTATTTCTGAAAGTATTTTGTTTGAATTCATTCCAGTAAATTAATTATTTTTAAATCTTTTATTTTCGATATGCTCGCGCCCCACAGTTTGAGAAACATTGAGTTATACACTGATGTTTCGCTTGCTATTTCACCCAAAAAATTTTTATTTATTTTCGCAACAGTCTCATTTTTCGGTGCCAGTATAGTTCTTTGACACAACCATTTTTCGTCGAGAATATGTTGCTGCATATTCGCAAAAACTTGATCAATGAGTTCGTCTTCCGACTCCACAACGTGACAAAATTGGTGTGTGAAAAGAACCATACCTTCTTGGTCGGTGTCTAGATGGCCTTTGCCAATTTCTGGAAGTTTTTGAGCATATGCTCCTGATTCAACATCGCTGAATAACTGGACTCGCATGTTAGTGGTAAGATAAAGCTTTTCAACTTTGGCCCACAGATATGATGCTTTCAAACATGTGTTAATTTCGTCTGCTGCAGTGTCTCTCTCGATAACAGGTAAAGTCAGTCTAAAATCCCCCGCCAATAACACTAGCACACCACCCATCAATTTTCGATTGTTTTGAATGTCTTGTAGACAGCGATCAAGCGCTTCAACGGCGCGTTTGTGTGACATAGTGCACTCGTCCCACACGATCAGCTTACATTGTTGCTGCGGAACGCCGCGGGCACTGTTCTTTCTGATGTTGAACGTTGGGATTTCTTCGCTTGCCAGATTAAGAGGTAATTTAAAAACAGAGTGTGCCGTCCATCCATCGTTCAGTAATGTTGCAGTGAGTCAAGAGGAAGCCACAGCTAATACAACATGACGGTCCTTACGAATTTTTGCTAGAAGCAAATTAAGTAAAAAGGTTTTGCCTGTACCGCCCGGGGCATCAAGAAAAAAAGACCGCCTTCACCAAGCTCAACTCGTTGTAATATTTTGTTATAAATGTCTTTTTGCTCGGGTAGTAGGTTGTGGCTCAGTTTCGCTGACCTTAGTATCTAATAATGCGGTATTGTAGCTTATCTCTTTGATCAAATCGGTCTACAGCTCTCCTCGACGCTGTGGTGTGGGCATGCCAAAGTCGGACAATTTCTTTCGGGAAATCCTTATTATTTTGTCCTCTATATGTCTCAACGCTTCATTCAAGCATAGATCACTGTTGACTTGATCCATCCTTTCAAATCTGTGCAAGATATCCTCTGATAACGCAACTTTATACTTATCCCATAGTTGAAGTGGATTGGATAACCGCAAGTACATATCAATATTGCAAATAACTCTCTTATTTGTAATGGAGAGCGACACAGTACGGCCTCTTACATTGTGGCATCAAAGTGGTTGTCATCTTCCAACAAGGACAACTTCTCACACACTTGACGAAAAGTTTCAAGTTCTTGGCTGTCAACTGTTTTTAGATCCAAGAAGTTAGTGGGGCCCTGTATTACATTCAGCAGCATTCGCAAACAGTAACATTCGAAGTTACTAACGTGCACTGTGTAAATGCGTCCAAGAGCATCCCCTGCCTTCACACCTGGCCAGCCGTCGACAGGTGTTCCTTGTACACGACATTTCCATTCTTTCAACGATACGTTCCATGTATAGTAGCGGGTACGTCAACATAAAGTAATGTTTTTGCAAATACGTCATTTTGGCAAAACAGGGGAAAATGTAGTTAGGGTCGTGTTAGGTGACACGGCCATTATCTCTCTAAAATTGTTTTCAGTGAAGTAACTCCGCTCTTCATTGGGCAGATGAACCATAAGATGAATGACTGTTTGGTGTCTCTCATGCAGAGACAGACCCAATATACGCCACTCTGCTTCGTTACTACTAACATATCGACCAGCTTGAAATGTTTGCACCTCATCTCTCGGATCAATATTAACATTCCCTTGATCTCGGATGTTAAAAATAGCCACTACCTTTGTTTATATGTTTACAAATATATTTTATCGCCTGTACCGTATTGCAGAACTCTACATTTATGTGGCATTTAAACATTTTAGAGCAGTGTTTCTCAAAGTGTGGGGCGCCCCCCCCTGGGGGGGCGCGATGACCCTACAAGGGGGGCGCGAGCGTATCGAAAATTTAAAGATTTTTTTTTAAAAAAAACAACCGGAAAGAGAAGTAAAACAAAATGCTTTCTTCCATAATAAAAAAAAAATACACACAACAACACACTGACATAATTTATATTCATTATCTAGCTTTTTTCCGTCATCAAATAGCTATCTTTGATCCCAAAACCAAATTAAAGAAAAAAAAAACATTTTGTTTTATTTGCTGTTTTTCCTCAATGAGAGATTTTTTTATTACGTTTTAACATAAAATATTACTCGTTAAAAGAAAAACGAAACCCAGACCCTGAGAAAAATTCTAAGAAGATAAACAATTCACCGCTGTAATTATTATTGAAATACTGTACATTAGTTGTAGAAAAGAAAAGGAAGTCATGATTCACTTTTCAGCCAGGCTGCATAGTACGTTCAGTTCAGTTCAGGTTTTGTGGGATATGGAGCAATAAAGGCTATATATGATCCCCTAAAAGACAGATGTTTCTTAAAAATTAGTAGATGTCAAAATATTTCAGTTTCTGAATAAAAAAACTGAATGTTAATTTGACCTTCAATCTTATGGTATGGTTATTATCAATATTATTTCCTCCCATCTTTCATGCGTTTGCTTTTCGCTTAAGGAAATTGTAAATAATTGAGTTTTGCGATATTTGGAAAAGAATTGATTGGTTTAACATTTCTGTAGGATAATTGAAAGTGTCTGATTTGCGTCCTTTATTATGGTCTTGTACTTTTGAATCATTTTAGTTCAGTTTTATTGGATTTTTTCTCAAATCATCAAAGAATTGAATAGTCCTTGAAAGAATGTAAGTATACTTTCTATAAATTAAAATATTCACTAGAATTCCGATTTGTATCGTGTGCAGTAAAAAATAATTCTAAACAAATGATTGGGGTGACTGAGTCTCCCCGCACTACCATTAATGTTAGTATCGAGTACGCGCCTGCTCCCGGGTTAAACTTTTTGAAGTCTTCTCGTTTAAATGTTAAAAAGTAACACAATTATCCTTCATCGGAATTTTATATTCTTTTTCATAATTTAACATTAATTCTAAATGCTAATTGTATGAGGTTTAAAATTACAGTTCTTTTAAACAGTTATTTACAATTATAGCATTTATCTAAAAAAAAATCATTTTACATTTTTGTATACAATGTCGTGCTCACAGTTTTACTCTCCTTACAGTTCAGCTATTATATCAAGAATAATGTTTTATTTTTTTTATAAAAAAGGAACTCGTGCGAAGAGTCGGTGTTTCAGCCAGTATACGTTTGATGTATCAGTACTGAAGAAGGTATTTTATAAATAATTTCTTATTACTGAATTTGGCCGCGGTAGCCGAGTGGTATAGGTATCGGATCGTGGCTTGCCTTGTCACGAGTTCGAGCCCAGTACCACTAAAGACCCGCCATGTAGGGCAGCGCTGCTTGTTAAATCTGTTGAGAGTTGAAACTTTTTCCCGTTGGTGTGGTGTGGTAGTTAGGAGAGAAGGGTGCCAGCTCAGGTGTCATCCACGTCACTTGACCATGGTTCAAAATTACGTGGTCCGTCGTCAAAAGCCCTCGTGCAGCTGAACAGTGCGACGTTAATATTCAATCAATCAATCTTATTACTAAATTAAGAGCAAGTTTAATAATTATTAGGGACTTCCACGGGCTTTTCTTTGTAGAGGAAAGTTTTTCAAAGGAAGGTTTTAATATCAGAAATTGACACTTAAAGAGTTATTTTTCTATATTTAGCTGAGATCTATATTTTGTCTTCAAGGCATCCACTGCAGAAAATCCGGTTTGCAAAAGGTAGGATGTTGAAAATGGTAATAGTATATGAAGTGCTTTTGTTTTCAGTACAGATAATTCCTCATCCACCTCTACCCCAAATTCAAAGAGCGATTTATTACAAAATTGCCTTTTAATTTTTCACGACATGTGAAATCTATAAAGATTTCTTCTTCGGAAGGTCAGAGCCCTTCTGGGGTGTCTTGAAATAGATCCCTAATCCACTCGTAACTTGCTACCAAGCTGTCCTCATCCAGAAAATACTTTTAAAATTCTTTGCCAACATAGCTAAATGATTTTATATGTTTTAAAAACAACTTTCACATGTTGTTCTACAGATTTGTAAGTTTTAACACATATCGAGCTGGGGCTTTTTTTCCATCATTTACTTCAGTAGTGGTAAATCCAAAATTTAAGTATTTTTGAGAAGATCGCCTTGATTTCATGCTCGTTCGTCTGTGTACTTGTTGATTCTTTATGATGGTCGAATGTTTGCTTACGACTTAAAAATGTATGTATGATATTGTTTTAATCTACTGCCGTAAATACTTAATTACCGTGAATTACAATTAACGTGGAAATTAAAAAAAATGTACATTCAAGCTAGATTCGGTAGCTATAGGAGTATCGAGTCGACCAAAACTGACTGGAATTGTACGAGGAAAAGCATTTTTACATGTTTTGCGCAGACGCCCGATAGGTTGCCCAGACTCACGCAAACGTACCCTATAATGCCAGATGTGATGGATATGATAGAGAGCGACATTGACTAGACTATTTTTCTAATGACATTTGTGCTTTGAGAAATGAATATGCTGAAGGAAATAAATCTTTAATTAAATACATCATTTTGCGATCTGTTCCAATTTAAAAATTAGAGTAAGAAAAATAACATAATTCTAAGTAATATATATATTTTAAGTAATTTTCTTAATATATATATATATATATATATATATATTACTTAAAATATACACAAAATTTAATATACTTATCGTATTAATTTGTACGGTTTATAATTAAGATCGTATTGTAACTTTAGCGTCTCTCTCTCAAAGTGCATTTTTATTGCAGTAAATACATTATTGTTGTACAGGGGGCGAGACAAAAATTATGATTAAAAATTGGGTCGCCAGTATTGAAAGTTTGAGAAACACTGCTTTTAATGTATGAGTGGCGCACAGAGTATTTTAGGACTAATTAATTAATACTAAATTAAGAACAAGTTTAATAATTATTAGCTACTTCCATGGGCTTGTCTTACAGAGCAAAGTTTTTGAAAGGAGTTTTAAGATAAGAAATTGACCCTCTGAGTTCATTTTCTATATTTAGCTGATATCTATATTTTGTCTTCTAAGCAACCACCGCATTTTGTAATATGTTCCAATTTAAAAATCAGAGAAAGGAAAAATAACTTAGAAATTATACTATAACTTAACTTTTTTTTGCTTAAAAGTAACATATACAAAATTTAATACTTATGTCATGAATTTGTACGGTTTATAATAAATATTGTTGCTTTATCGTAAAAGTGCATTATTATTGCATTCAGTAAATTATTATGTATAAGGGGGCGCGATAAAAATTGTGATTGAAAAGGGGGGCGCCAGTATTGAAAGTTTGAGAAGCACTGTTTTAGAGAGAAGAGGAGAATATGGGACAATCCAGCAATTGTCAACCAATATTTCCTCTATTCCACCTCGGGTTTTTTGTTAACTTATGGCCGCCATCTTCTGGTGATCTACGCCTGAACAGAGGATAGCCTTTGTCGTTGGTTTTAGTATCTTTTAAAAGTCCCCTTGGATACTTATTGGTACATTTTCCTTCCTTCATACATGGTGATGACGGATTTAGTGCACCACAGGGACCGTGAATCATATTTTTGGTCACAGTATCGTAGAGCTTCCGATCAGTTTCTGGGTTTGGTATCTCTACACTTATGATTTCGTCAATTTGGTTAGGGCGTAATTTTTCCATCAACCACAGCAGTAAGTGCACGTGAGGCAAACCTCTTTTTTGGCCACTCGATTGAGTACATGAAGCACTTCATATCACCAAATACTTTACCTTTTGTAAATAGAGCAACTAATTTTTGAACTTTTACTTTCAATACTCTGGCTGTTAAGTCATGTCTGTCCGTTGAATTTTGACCTGGAATGAGCTCTCTAGTTATTTCTGGGCAGACGGTATTGCATGTCATTGTAATAAACATATCAGGCCTCCCGTAGTTACGCACATATGTGAACGCATCCTACGTGTATTCATGAAGATATCTCACACTATTTACAAATGATGGCGGGAGAATTACCATTTGACCCAAGTTATTTGGATCCAAATCCACATCATTCCTTATCGCGTCTTGTAAATGTATATAATTTTCTACTCGCATTTTCATTTCGTTCAAGGCAATAAAACTTAAGCGCTCACTCTCCACTTCGACCATGGTTCAAAATTACGTGGTCCGTCGCCAAAATCCCTCGTGTAGCTGAACAGTGCGACGTTAATATTCAATCAATCGACGTACAAGTCCACCAGAAACTGATGAAAGAGAAGTCTACATCGAAGCAGTAAATTAAAATTGTTGCGACGGACCATCATATGATATGCATAAAAGTATTTGCCGGAAACTTTTTTATTTGGCATGGGTTGTTTTGTAAGTGGGGTTATCTGAGGAATATGAAAACTGGATCCCTCTTGTCCTTTCAAAAAAATTATCGGGTACTCGCGCGCGCGCGAGAGAGAGCGTCATAAAATCTATGAGTGTCTGGAATTCTGGTATGCCGGCCTTCGTGCGACTGAATAACGATGTCCCGAGGCGCAGTTCGTTCATTACTAACTACTACGGCAGCTATTGCATTTGTGGTCGAGGCATTGAAGCGTCTTTCGTATTCACCACGTGGTACATGATCTGGGTGTATCACTACCTTGTGATTATCGCTAGTCACTCTATCTTTAGCCATTTTAAATTGTTGTGATCATGTAGAACTTGTATTTTTTTAACCATGTTTCCTTCCACACCTTGTATGTACTCAGAACGCCTATTAACTTAGGCTTCCTTATCGCTCATGAAATAAACTTGTAAAAGTTTTGGTTGCGTATTGGTAGCAGGAAACAAAGAGACAATTGTGTGGTATACTTGCCCTTGGATTGTGAAAGTCAGGTAAAATCCCTGCATCGAAACAATGTTATCCGCCCCAAAAGATGTCATATGGAAGCATGTATTAGATTTTCTTATGTTTTTTAGAAAACGGCGAGACTAATCGGTTTCATAAGAGAAAAGTTCTTTAAGAGGTTCAACTGGCTCGTCTATTGAAGGAAGAGCTACTCCCCCGAGTAACACATGCCTGTAGATTCCTCTTTCCATTTAAGAGCACCGCAAAATCTGAATTCTTTATTCATCGCTTCTATTTTTATATGCTTGTGGCTTTCGCAATCAAGAGTTTCATCATACTCAAATGCAGCTTTATAGAATACCCCCCCCCACACACACACGTGTTTCTTGTGAATATTAGACGTCGCTGTTGTGCCCTTTCAGCAAGAGCGTGCTTATGAGATTAAGCTACTTCAATGGTTTCTGTACCTCTCTCAGACGCCATGTAAGTTGCTTGCTGAAGACGCCGAGCTTGGGACTGTTCGGGTGTCTCAGCAGCCCATTTAGTTGCCAGATATTCAGCATGACGTCGACGACGAGCTTGGGATTGCTTTAGTGTCTCAGCAGCTCTGTAAGCTGCCTCACGCCTATTCAAGCCTTCACAGTTCGGCTTGTAGAAACGTTTCGTTAAATCTAGCTATTTTCTTAGCTCGAGCTATATTAGAGCTTTGGGACTTAGAGCTAGACTTACCCTTTCGCGATCTAATTCTTATTAGGTGCTTTTTCTACACTTCCAAAAAATACAGTGATGCAGTTATTATTTTTATACTTAAAAAATACAATACCTGCTTATTCAATTAAAACTATAGCGTTATAATTAAGTACTAAGCACGAACAAAGTTGCAAATTTGTCCAAATGATGTAGTATGAAAGACAAAGCGAATAAAAGTATTTAGAAGCAATAAAAGTATTTACATATTTTGAAATAATGATCAATTTTTTGTTACTACCAAACGTGCATTAGAGTGCAATTATTAATTTTTATTGTACTCGTATTTATGGTATGGCCAATAGCGATAAAAGTATTTATTTTAATATAAAGATGAATTTGTTACTACCAAACGTGCAGTTATCAATTTTTATTATATTTATAGTTCGTTATTTTGGCAATAATGGTTTATACATAAAAGATAGGTATATGCTGTCGCGGGCTTTTTTGCAGATGGCAGAATTATTTCATACTTACTTGACCATTATCGTTATATTTTGGACACTTCACACAATATCTTTGTAAATTATAGCCTATGTGTTATTTTGATTTATAAGCTATATTATTGTAAAGTTTCATTAAAATCCATTCAGTTGTTTTTGCGTGAAAGACGACCAAACATCCTCACAAACTTTCACATTTATAATATATATTAGAATATATTTTATTTCTAATGGTCTGCTGATTGCTCTTTTTTCATTGCAGACCTAGTACATTTCCCGAAAGCTGGTATCTCTTTTTAGTGCAGCACCATACAGGCGGATACCAATCGTCACAGGAAATTTTGGTGCCCAGTTACTTCTCTAGCACCTGAACCCTGGCGATGCAAACCTATATTGGGATTTAATTTTGCCAAGAGCACCCAAGACAAGCAGACACTCAAGGGATGTTTTATATGCTGTATAATCATACGACATAACCACTGTCAATTTTCCACATCATGAAATACACCAACTTGGGTTGGGGTCGATCCTGCAACCTTAGCCAGAAAGCCAGCGACATATCCATCACGCCACCTAGCCGGCAAGGTTAAATATATATACAGTGAAAATCGCTTAGAACGAAACTAAAGGAACTGACATATTTTTTCGTGTTAAAAGAATTTCACCCGAAAAGTTAACAAACACACACAAAAAAAAATATGTGAACAGATGTAAGTTTATTTTATTTGCATATATATATATATATATATATATATATATTATATAATATATATATATATATATATATATATATATATATATGCATATAGTTGGTAAAAACATTAATAAAACAAAAAGATTCACTAGAATTTTTTTAAACATTTATTGAGTTTTTGGAAATTATCTCAATTTTTTTCTTTCAATTACTTTTTTCTATATAGTCCATTTTGTAACTCTTTTCACCATTGGAATGTGCAGCAAAATATCGGCGCTTTCTTTTCGTAAGAATTCTCATTTCAGATGATGTGGGAATAGGAGCTGAATTTTTCATTTCATTTTCATCGTCGTTATCTGGATTAATGATATATTTTCATCTTTGAACAATTTCCAAAATGTCTTTGTCTGTCATATACTAATTGGGGTTGTACGCACATCATCGTCTCTCCAATGAATTTTTCCGATATTGCAATATGTCAGTCCAATCTGGCTGGTGTTTTCTGTATTTTATTCATTCTTGGAAAGAAATCTTTTCGTGATAAGCAGTTTTCTTTACCTGTTAAGAGAAAAACAAATGCATCAACATATGCAATAGTTTGTCGAGACCGATGTATTAGTTCGTGTTAACCGATATTTCGTCTTAAGTGTTTTTGCGTTAAACGTATTTCACTGTATATATATTTTGAAAAGTGCTTTGTTAGTTATAATTGTAACAAAAATAAAGTTAAAACAACAAAATACTTTTGCTACACTATAATTTGTTAGCAAAAATTCAAATTTGCATAAAAACTACACTTGTAACCAAAGCATGATTAAGCTAGTTGAGGCCCCTGACAGTTAAAGGTTTGAGGCCTATGGGCTCTAGAGTCAAAAAACTAAAACAGTGAAAAATTTCACTGACCTTAAATTTCGAAAAATTAAAAATATATATATAGTTAATAATAAAACTCAACAACTCAAGAACAATCTTAAATGTTCTTTAAAAAATTAAACACCTTACAATTTTACAATATAACTTTAATCTTGATTTCTCTTTGGGAAATTGATGAATTATTTTTGCGCAATAACTACCATTAAAAATGCAACACCAGGAACGAAGGATCTGCCAAAAGTCATCATATGAAAGGAAGAAGAGGTTGGATATGCAAAAGATAAGTATTTGAGCGCATTTAGACTACGTAGGTAGGAGAAACGTTGTCTGAAGCACTACATGATAGAAAAGTTGTATTGTGGGTTTCTCATTAGGAAAGTGTTCTGAAAAGGTCCAGTTTACTCAGAATACCGTGTTATGTCTCGGCTAAGAAGAAATACTTACCAGAGAAAGTTTCACAGAGGCAGGATCAATACCTAACAAAAGTGGGGATTATCTTTCCGTGTGATATTGCCCTTCGCACTGGCCGAATTCCAACCACTGTCAAGCGAATATGGATTCAATGGGTTGCTCGGGTTCATACTGAACGACATGAATTATCACGCCCTCCCATGATTAAAGCCCGACAGGACAGACATATTGTGTGATTGGCCTTGCAAAACCGTACAATCACATTTTGGACCATTAGTTAGGAAAAGAACTTGTTTGAAGCACGGCCAGTATCCACTGATGCAGTGTGACGACGTTTGCCTCAGCGTAGGCAAGGGATGGCGAACCAGTGGCATGCGTGCCATTGATGGCACGCGACACAATATTTTGGGCACGCAATTGATCAAGTTGGTGTGAATTTTATTTCAAAATAATTAAGTTTACTGTGAAGTATTACGAGCAAACATGAGAGATCGGTCATGGGGCTCACTCGTTTGTTATTGTCTTGCCTTAGTTACATCGTGGAATACAATTGCTTAGGATTCAAAGTTTGTCTGCGCATAGCATAGTCAATTTCATTTACACAACTATATTTTAAATTTTATTTGAGTTATGCTTACGATTTTTAACTGTTATTTAATATGGGTAGTTCAGCAAACGAACAAAAAGTGCAAGACTGAAAGTGTAACAGAGAATTTCAATTTTGGTGACTCTAGAAATATGGCATCATTAGTAAAGGGGTCAACGCGAAGTGTGTTTTATGTTCTGGAATAATGGTAAGCAAAACATCGTTTGTAAAAGGGCATTTTGAAACAAATCACAAATCCTCTTGTCAAAAAAGTGAGCCACAGCAAAAATAATTACTTGCATAGAAACCGTTTGGCGGATGACTCTAATTCAGAAAGCATTCTACTAAAAGTAACATGTACAATCCTAATATAAGTTACTTGTCGTCCAATTTCCCACAACAGAAGTAACACTAATGTTTACTTTAATTAGAAATAAAAAGAAGTAAAACATCTACAAGTATACAGTGCAAAATGTATTTTTTTTGTAATAAAGAACTTCGTGTTGTTAATATTTACTTTTGTTACTTTCTCAATAATCACACGTAAAAATTATTTGACGGCACGTTTATATCTCATAAAACACTTCTTTAGAAAAAATGGCACGTTGATCCATAAAGGTTCGTCACCCCTGGCGTAGGCTGTCAGCACGGCAATCGTTACTTCGACTTTCCTTGAGAATGCAGCATAGAGAGAAAGTGCGGCTCTGGAGTTTAGAACAACAAAGCTGGATACAGGAGTGGCATGTCGTCTTTTCAAATGAGTCCCGGTTATTCGATTGTTACCCTGGCTTGCATGGTCTCTACATTTATCACCACTTGAAAACATCTGGTTATGGGTAGCTGAGATACTGGCCTGCTTCTCCTCTCCAGCTAATACGGTTGATGATGTGTGGCATAGATTTGAAGCAGCATGGATTGAGTTGCCCGTTTCTGTCATCCAAGCCCAGTTCTACTTGATGTCTAACCGAGTTTGAGCTGGCAAGAATGATTGCTGTTTCTACTTATTTCTCACCAGTTTAACCCCGCCCCTCCCTAATTTTTTGCAAATTTAATCGTTTTATCTTCATACCATACTGCTTGCGTTGAATAAATATCTCTTTTGTATTTACTTTCCTCCTGGCGCTGTAACTTTAATGACCAGCAGTGTATTTTGTTCAAAACAACTTGTTCTATGTATAATATGGTCAGGTTGTTCAACTTCTCTTACCTCCCATGAATAATATTTAATGTCTTTTAAATCAGAAAAAATTTCCCAATTGATGCATTTGTATAAGTATTTTTAAAGATATTTTCAAAAGTATCTCTGCATTAGGGAAAATCGTGGCCATTTTTCTTGCAATTCGATAAATTTCTTTGGAGAAAGTAAGGCTTCGCAAGAGTGAGTTGTTTATATACACCGGTAGGCCTTAAAAGGGGAAAGTCGTATTATAGCTTTAGGCTCAAAGTATGGTATAATCGAATTCAATGCATTGCTATTGTAGGGGGGGAGTTGCGAGGAAAATTATGATTATATATATATATATATATATATATATGATCGAAAATATTGAAAGTTTAAAAAGCACTGGTGTAATGCTTAAATATTAATCTGTGAGGACAACAATAATTCATTATTTTTTGTGCCACTAGATAGTTGCACCTGTCAAGCTGTTTAGAATCAGTGAGATACGCTTGGCATGGTTTTAGAGAATTCAAATGAATTCTATTCGAATAAAAAATAAATCTTAAACTTAAATAATAAATGTTAAACTTATTTTGTTTAAATTTACATAATTATTGTAATTTTAAAATGATTCTCATAATTTATATTAATTTTTTTGTATTTTTACTTTTTGTTATTTCTATTGATAGCATATATTATTAACTGTAAGCAAAACCGTATTTTTTGTAAGAAAATGACATTTTTGTAAAACTACTACCACTTGATATACTGACTGCGTCGATTAGACATCCATAATAAAAACTCCAGTAGATACTAATAGGCTTATGAATTTTTTTGAAACTTAATAATTAGAAATCACGTTGAAATGAGTTAAATGAGAGTTACCAAACAAGCACCTAATAAATCTATGCTGCATTATGTTTATGTTAAAATTGTAATATTCGCAAGCAATGTCGTTCCTTACATTATAATAGCGATTTAATGGAAACTTAACGAAATCTTTGCGATAGAGGCACCATTTTTGATGACCATGATGGCGACTATTTTTGGCTATTTTTTGGCTCTAGAGACTCTTCTGGAAATTAAGGGAGAAATTTACAAAAAACAATTCATGAAGCAAGTGGATCGTTTGTCGCAGAATCCGTGAACTTTTCGAAACTGAGTTAGCCTTGTCTTGACTAATGAAGGGTCCATCTTCATCAAAAGTCGACCAGTGATTTGTTGTTGCTTCAGCTGTTGAGTAGGACGATCTGTGGCTTGTAAAACATCTTTAAACACGCTTGTAATTTAGACACTGGTAGCTGTGTCTTTGTGTTGTAAAAGGTTTGAAGACCTTCTGTGTGTGTGAGAGTTTTATTCTTCTTTTAAAGCTGCTGTATTTCAGGGATTGTTTTTTTTTGACAAAAAATTTTTCATCGTTCCTTAAGTAGATTCTGGCTCTTTGTGACCGATTTGCATAAAATTCCCTAATACCGATCTAAGTAACAGTTTGGTGTCAGAACTAGGATTCGTGAAAGTCTTCTTAAAGGATGGCTTAAATGCTGCTATTATCCATTTGTCAGATAATAGTTTACGATTGATATAGGAATATCAAGGGTGTCTTTCAGATTTTGAAAAAAAAGCCGCATAAGTGGCTAGAGCGGTAATCACAACACGTCAGTGGATGCATTGTTCCATGTATGTACATGTCACTCTGGTCCCACTGGTATGTTTCAAACTTGCCACTTTTCCTCGTTCCAACTATATTTGTGAAAGCTGATAGATATACCGTGGACGTGTCTAAAATTGTATGTTGGGGGTTATATGACGTACAGTCAAATTTTGCCTTATCAGTCCGATTGCCATGTCACTCGTAGAACTTTTTGTCCTCTAGGATGGCAATCGGTGAGATACGCCCACGCTGAAGTTTGCGTAATTTTGTGGTGTCTCCTTCTAAGATACTATATAATGCTTTAGTACTAAGCGTCTATAAATTTCACAATGAGAAAAAATAAATAACACTCATTTATAAATCTTTAAAAAATTAATTTGAAATCATTAATATCATCTTCACATGAAGAAAGTAACTTTTACAAGCATTAGGTGATTCTTACAATTATTTATGTTTCTAAAAGTTGATTGTAATTATTTTTTTCAAAGCATGTTAAGATTCAAAAACACGATTAAAGTATAATAAAGTTGGGACTCAAGAAACAATTTTTCTTCAGTTTCAATATTCTTTTTATTTTCCTTCAACACACAGGACAAATGAGGCTATTTTCAATAATGAGTTAAAGAAGATATTAATGCGATGCCCAAGTTTGTTCATTTAATTTATCTGTCCTACACCCAGATTTTAATTTAAGATCGCGTCATGACTTAAGTTAAAATTAGTTAAGTTTCTATTGACAAATTAACATTACACTAAATTAACAGTCCGATCGTATAGTGGTAAGAATTATATTTATTGATTAACATATTGGTAAAAAAAACGTTAAATTTTACAAGGGTGGTACTCATCTGAGAGAATAGGAGTGACTGAGGGGTGACCTCGGGTAGCGAGTTCGCTTCCCGACTGGAGGTTTTTTTCTGGCAGACGTAAGAGGGAAAAAAGCCCCGAGAATTCTTGCGGACCAGCTTTTAAAGCCCACCAGATCACTTCGAAAAGAATCCGCTACGGATTCATTACCGTCCAATCTACTACCCTGATTGGAGCGCAAGAACATAACCTTGCCGGCCATAAGGTCCGTTGAACCTAGACGCACCCACATTCCTGTGTAATCCCTATTTCCTGTAAACAGGGCAAATGCAAAAATTACAACTGTATCTCAGGAGCCGGCGGCCTCCCATCACTATTTACATTAAGTAACTAATATATGAGCACACGTTCCGTAAAGATAAAATATCCTGTATTTCTCAACGTAAAACATAACAACATTTGGAATATTCCGTACACTAACTAAAACAAAATTCTGTTGCTAAATTTCAAGCGAATAAGTAAATTTCACAATCAAATATTAAAAAATATAGAACAGGAAATGTCTAACTTATTATGAATGGCAACAATAATGTTCTTTATTGTTTAGTAAATAAATAAATATTAAACTTCTTTGATAAAAGCAGGCTTGTAAAAATATTTGAAATAGTATAATTAAATAAAAAAAATACTAAACGATAAGATTTGTGAAACAGTACCATGAAACGTTTTGTTGATGCAGAATCTTTATTTTGGATAATTTCCCTTTCTGTGATGCAATTTTTCATCCGAGTGACTCCATACCAAGTATTTTTCATCGACGAAAGTTGTGGTACAAGAATCAATTTAAGCACATTTAATCGTTCCGCAGTTATTTTGAAGGGATTTCGGGAGGAAACTTATTTAAGGAAAAATGTCACATTTTTCGTAAGAATTTCAGTAGAAGATAATCAAGGCTTAGTGTACAGTTTTTCACATATTAACGTGCTTAATGGATGTAGTGGTACAGAATACATCGAACTTTCATCAGAAAACAAAGTTGTCCAATTTTGCGAAAAGATTTTTAATACAAATGTAGTAACTGGTGGAGGGTACTTTTATGGAAATTGGGTAGATATAACATACGTTACGTCCAATAGAGTCACTGCATATTTCGAACTTACACTGTCAGCCTTTGCATTTAAACCATGCTTAAGTGATAATCTTTTTCTGTGCGATAATGGTATCTGTATATGGAAAGGCTTAGCTTGTGATAAACGAAACAATTGTGGAGATGAATCGGATGAAAATTCGGATCGAAGTATTGCAAGTTGTCCATTAGATACTCCAACAGAGACCAATGAGTTTATCCCTTTATTTATTTCAATCCCTCTTATATTGCTGGGAATGACTCTGGTTTTGTATAGTTGTATCAAAAGACAGAGAGACGAAACGAAGTATGAAACGGGAGATGTGCTACTTGCATACCCAGAAAATGATGCAAAACGTGTAAGAAACCAAAATGTTAATCAAAAGTTAGCTGTGATATCAAAATAGGGCAATATTACTCATGTGATCCAGCATAAATAAGCATAACGCTGACATAATTTTTAAAATTCGTAACTCCACAAAGGAACTGTATTTGATATAGGAGTGCTACGCGCCAAGCGGTGTTTGGCGTGATTCCTAAATAGTGGCAAGCAATTCATAGCGACCATATTACCCCACAATAAATATATCAACGTAACCAAAATGTAATGATATCGCCTATCTTGTAGGACATTAACAACAGCCTGTCGAGTAGTACTCCGATATCAAATTAGAACACCAGAAAGAGTTACGTATTTTGATAACTAGGCCAACGATATGTATATGTAATGATTTAGAGAAACAGCAATCCCATCAAATGAATCGTCTCAAAATTGTGTTCATTTAAAATGTTTCAAAATTTTGTGGAAGATATAAACATATGTGTTTCCTCCTCTTTCACCGTTAGTAATTTTTTTAAAAATTTCTGTGCAAGCTATCTAGAAATTCCGAAGAGGTTTACCTCAAAAATCCAATTGTGTAAATAGAATATACTTCAGAAAATATTTGAATATATACAGAAATAGGTCATGGTTAAAAAAATTGTGTAACTCGAAACTCAGAGCTCAGGTGCATCATCCACGAATAAAATCACTCAATTGTTCATGACTGTCTCTAACTTTCCAGTAATTGAACTCATACTATATGTCTGTCTCAGCTAGGTGTTCTATTTGCTGATGTACTTATCTTGAACGCATTTGGATTCAAGTTCACGACCAACTTTCAAATATTTAAGCTATTGTAACCAATCTCAAAATATTCCTATGATTGTGGGAATAACTATTTATAAAAACGTTGGAAAAAGGCTATATATATGTAAGAAGATGTATATAAAAGAGGAATAAAGCGGTACTAAATTAATCGATGCATAGTTGGTTATAAATTTCAAACTTATAATACTACATCCAGCTTCTTACTGTATATGACATAAATATGTATATCAATTTATGCAGTTTATAATTTATTGGTACTAACATATTATCACAACCTATTGGCGACATTATATGAAGTGAATCACATGATTGGCAACTCTCGACACATGCGAATTTGAGGTTGCCAACTTGGCGAGTTATTTTGAACATTGGCGACTGTTACGATAATACGTGCCGTTTTTTATGTATTTCGGGACTTATAATTTCTGTACAATATTTCTTTATTCACGAACATAATGAAACTTATCTTGCAAAAATAACGAACATTTCCGTATTTTATTATACGTAGGAACAATAATTTAAAAAATTAATAATTAAAGCTTTACTTCGTTATTTAAAATTTTTTCCTTTAAAAATAAACATTTCTTTGGAATTTTTAAAGGACTTATATAATGTTGACTTTTTTTTTTCAAACTAATATCAAAAGGATTTTTTCGCGAGCCTCAAAACTTGAACATTGTTGTGTAGAACAGTTTATTTAAGTAATGGAACTATACTAACTCATTTCGGGACATATATTTTTTTTTCGAAATACTATTTTTCCAAACTTTTAAATTCTTCTCCATTTATTAACTCTCTTCTTAATGTATACTATTATTGGAATACGCATTATTGAAAACTGAAGAATAAAAGACTTCGATGAGTACTATTTCTTTTAAACTCTGAAACAATATTTCAAATTTTACAAAAAAGTGTGGCATCCACATCATTTTTATTTTGAAACAGGTGCAAAATGTATGGCTGCACGATCCTCAGAATTCAGATTTCTCATCCACCAAGTCAATTTAATCCTGACAATAATTCATCACTGGCTCTAACGAACCAGGATTCGAACACAAGGCAATACGGATTTATGAATGGGGATGGAACCAGGAGTGGAACCGCTGATGTATATAGACATTTTTTAAGGGTTGCTTCATAACTTATATGCTTCTTACGTTAAAAGTTATTGCAAACAATCTTAAGGGTGTCGTCTGAATTTTAAAACCATCCTTTATCCAAAAGATATCGTTGTTTGCCTCTTGGTTAATGTCAAAGAAGATAATGTTTGTAAAAAGATAGTACTTCTTAACTATAGCAACGGGGTGTGGTTAAGAAATAATTGGAAAATATAGTCGTTTTCAGAACGTATGCGAAGTTTTAGTAAAATAAACAAATTATTCAAAACAATAATCAAATGGTGAGGCCAACGGGGGGCAGTGTTGGTTGAATCGAAGAAAAGGGGAAAAGAAAGTGTTTTGTAAAAAGTGCTGTACACATACTCTTTTAGAATTGCCGCGCAAATGGGTGAGGAGTCTTATTTTTTTAAAACCATACGAATTTTTTGGGATATCCTCCAATGAATCAGCTGTAGTACGTTTACATTTTCTTCGGTATCATGAACAATGCCCATGGGTTAAGAATAAAAATGGAATATAGAAAGTAGTTTAAATTTTTTTCGAAGGATTTGATAGAACTGCAGTTCTATTTTTGTAGAGATAACTTTTTTATTTGTCTTAACGTAATTAATTCATTTTTTTTCATAGGTGTATAATAAATTTCTTTTTGCTCATATCTTAGGTACAAATTGTATTTGAAATTACAGTGCAAGAATACTCATCAGAGAAATAGTCATTTTCGATTTAACAAGACGATGTCATTTTTCCAAGAAAGTAATTCCACTAGAGCAATTTTTTTCACAAGTAGTTTTTATAAGTCTGTTTTCAAACACATTCCAATTCTTATCTTAAAAATTAATTATATTATTTCCGATACGCATGAAAATACGACAAAAAAATTACTAAATTATAGTCGTCGCTAGACCTGAAAAAAAGTTCGCTATGTAGGAACCTTCGTTAAATGGAAGGGCTACGGGAGCCCTGTGGTCAAGGTATCGCGTCATAGCAGGCATGTTATGAGTTCGAGCCCAGTACCGTAAAAAAGTTATAAAAGTTGTATTTATAGTTATATATATATATAAATATTCTATGTTTAAAATTACTTGTATGTTTTAAATTAGAAAAGTAAAAAACAAATAAATTGTAATATAAAATTATTTTCAAATGCTGAAAATACTGTACATTAGTCGATAATTTTTTTCTTGTTTTCCTAGAGGTTTTTTTCCTTTCTTTATTTACTACTTTTTTATGGGTAAGTAATAAAAAATAAATAAATATAAATTTGCAAAAAGGTGTGTGTTCAGTGTACGTATGTAAATGTGGAGCGCCCTCTAGCGCTCAGAGTGTCTTACTATTCTGTGTAACCTCTGACTCCATCGAGAAAGGAGTCGAATCGAGCGAGCTGAGCAACAAGTAATAAAAACTACAGTCCACTGAGAGAGACTTTTTCTTGAGTATTTACTTGTCACCCAACAGTGTGAATAATTGCTTTTTCTAATCCATGGTGTTTATAAATTTAATTTTGTTTTATTAGATTTTTAAAATATATTAAAAGTGAACCTCTATACAACGAATTTACCAAATAACGCACTTTTTTTCTGAATTTAGTGTCTTCTTTTAATAAAGGTCCGACTGTGTATTTAACAACAATAATTTTGCTCATCCCTATAACACTAAGTACGAATCTTTCAATGGCTATTTTCATGAGAATCTGTTGCAAGACGAGATAAAAAAAAAGCTTTCTTAATAATATCTTTGCAACAGCAACAAAATATTTTGTTGGTGATAATGTCACGAAATCCAGAGGTAACTAAAGCATCCTATAAAATGTGTTACATTACATATTTTAATAAACATATATGAATTGATACAGAAATTGGTAGAGTTTTTTTTAAATGCTTCCGATGCACTCTTTGTTAAATTTAGCTGTTTCTTCAAATATTTTTTAGTAAAATCGAAAAGTATTTGAATAAATTTGAAACAAAGAGGCGCAAGCAACTCTGAATTAATTTTATACAAATATTGGTTTTAGTTTGGAAATCAGTAAAAACTTTTTGCTACCCTCTTGTACTTGATAAATTAATATCTGAAATTAGAATAAGTGAGGCTTTGTCAAACGAAAAACATCAAAGTACATAGCAGCTTTGTTTTTATGATAGTTGAATACGAACAACTGTCTTGGAATCATTGATGAAAGGAAATCGAAATTACCCAATAAATAGGTAAACAAATGCATAAAACCTATTTTTTAAGAGTTTAATATATAATTTTAAAACTAAAATCCAAAATTATATGTTTTAATTTGATCAATTTTCCGCATTTTAAATTACCTTGATCTTATAGTGATCTCCCTCTCCCCATTAAACCTTATGCGGCAACCTGCATGGAATAGTTGTCATATGTAAGTGGCCCGACGGTAAAAAATTTGAAAAATCAATGCTTTAGGTAAATTAACTAAAAAGGGTAAATTGTGTTGTAGCAAATCCAGTACCATGCTCCCTTAAATATTGTAGGGTCATTAGAAAAAGATTTATTCATGTTTCAAAGGATGTTATCAAGGACAGGATTAAGTTAGGAATACAAATAAAATACCTACAAAAAGTAAATTTCATTAAAAGTTAATCTTTCTTGAAGTTGAGCTCATATTTATACTCACTATTATTAATAGGAAGGCATATTTTCCACCTATAACACAGCATTTTCAATGCGATGATAATTGTGTAAGACAAATTCAAAAGATTTTAATGAGTTGACGAAAAAGAAAACATTTTAGCCCAGAATCACTATCATGAAAAATGTCTCTCAGAACTAAAAAATATAGTAATGTGAGTGAAGTCTGCATTTAGCATACAAGAGGATTGGGGTCCCCCAAACCTTTCCGTATAAGCCATTAGGCAAATTCCACACGGTTCGGCTAATCGTTATTCTGCAATAATTTTACCCTTTTTAGATGGTAAGAATGTATACCCTACTCATACATCGTGCTGACACTATTTGATAAAAGACATCAAGCATCTGAGCATATCTCGTATGCTGGTATTCGGATTATCTTCAAAAGGCTATAGGACTCTTTCTTTGACGTTCACAGTCCGAGTCAACTGTCTTCTCCCAGAATCGTGAATATCGCTATTCAGAGAATCATCGCACAGATTAAAATGCACACACACAAGCCTTTGGTTCTGTCAAATTTTTCTGTCAGGGTATTGACTTTCGTAAACTTGCTATATTCGGCAGCCCCTGTTGCCTGCTACCCCATTTGCAAGATGCACATCCACAAGTACTTGCTTTGTAAAACGATTTATCTCATGACTCGCGAGTCAGCTCATACACTGATAATAGTAGATGTGTTTGGCCGATCTTTATACTCCTTTAACACGCAGAGCACACTCTACAGACGCAAGCGTATATTTCGGAACATTACTTTCCTAGTGGAATCTGTTTTCTGACGTATTCCCTAGATTCTCATGAAATTAGAACGAAAAATTTTGAATCACCTGTATGTTTACAAAACTGGCATCCAATGACAATAAAAATGTAAGGAATTTAGAGCATGTGACAAAAATGATTTCTTATTGCTTTTTGCATGAACTGGGCAAAATTGTGGATTATCACTTTTTCTCATTTACCATCCCCTTTCTTGCAATAAGCCAATTCTATAATATCAAGCCTGAAATTCAAATGAGATAATTTTCCTCCTAGTTTCTGATATAAAACGAAAGAATTCCACAACGATGTATCTAAAAGATGGCAGCAAAAATCTTTTTGTATTACTTCTAGCTTCTTTTTTTGTTGTTGTTGGGTAATTTGTGAGATGCTGATAAATTCCATATACACCACAAGAGAAGTCCGATAACAAACTTTCATTACATCACGAATCATGTACAGACATTTTAGACTCGCTACTTGAGTCAGTATCAGAATTATTTTTTATGAGCCCCTTGATCACTCATTCTTCTTTTATTTCAAGTTCTAAATTTAAAAGAAATAGTGTTCACAGTTTGGGGTTCACAAACCAGTAAAAAGAAAGTTGCCACCTGATCTAATCTAAAATAATGCAATAAAATCACACCTTGAAACTGATTTAGACATTTTTTTTTTTTTTTTTTTGTAATCCTAACTTTTCTCGACTATTACAGACATCTGCTAGAAACATTGCACGTTAGACGAACGAAAAATACAGAAAAACAAGAGGATAAGAGTAGAAAAAAGTGTTACCCAAGTGACATTTTAAGTGCCGAAATGGTGTTCTGGCGAAACAGGGAAGTGGTTAAGCAAATGATTCGAAAAATGTGTAGACGTCATATGTACTTTCATTGGAATCTAATGATGACTCTTAATGTGCTCCATGCCATTGTACAAAAGAATCATTGCTATGCCAGTCTTTCAAATGAGATTTCCCCCTCTCTCTGACTGAATGGGAGAATAAATCATCTCTTGATAACGATAATCATCTCATAACTCAACAGCAATGGATTGGCTATTGAGGCAATACAGTGCCTCGAACTATCCCGCGCTTTCACTGTATTGGACTCTCTTGTTGATGTGATATCGTGCGATGGCGCGGGATTTGGCTGTGAGCAAATGTAAGTACATGTGTCCGTGTCAGGTTCATTGTTTTTCGCATCTTCCCTGATCGCTACATTGAATACGCGCATGCTCCACGATTTAACAGTCCATTATAGTTGTTCAAGCATTCAACTTGACACTTTTGTGCGACTTGTATTTTTATAGCGAAAAGAGTAATCTGTTATATTTTGATAGAGGGGTACATTTTAGAAAGCGAGTGCTAGGAAACCAAAACATACAATTTTCATACAGAATAGCCACACCAACCACAATGAGTGGACCGCAACACATTAAAAATGATTGAAGTAGACATTATTCTAGAAAAGTCCATCCACCCCTGATGTACATACTCTAAAATTAAGATTAATATCCAAATTTCATATTTTTAGGGCTAACTCAGTGTTTCTCAAACTGTGGGTAGCGCTCCCTGGGGGGGCGGTGACCCTGTGAGGGGGGGTGAACATATTGAAAATAAAAGGTTTAAAAAAATAATTTTTTGGAATGAAGTAAAACAAAATGCTTTCTTACATAATAAATAAATACACATTTACACTGATATAATTTTTTTTTATCATCTGGTGATCATCAAAAATAAAAGATTCCACTTCAAACGCTTATTAGCCATCTTTGATCCTATAACTGAATAAAAAAATATTTTGTTTGCTTTGCTGTAATCCCACGATGAGAGATTTTTTTATTACGTTTCTTTAACCTAAAATATTACTTTAGCTGACCTTCGAACTTACTGGTATGATTATCTCCGTCCTTCTTTTTTAGGGAAGTTGAAAATATATATAATATATTTCTGTTTCACCTTTTCCATGTGAAAGAGTTTAATGATATATGGATAAGCATATTGAGCACTTTGAAGAATTATTTGGCCAAGATTTATTTTTCTGAGTATTCTAAAACATATAATGCATAATGAAAAACGTTTTACACAATTATTTTTAGAACTTGCTACACTTTCCCCATGAACAATTTTGTGGCTTTGATTGCTGTGTTGTACGACTTATTATAGTTTATAAATGTAAATGAGCAGAATATTAAAAAAAATTCGCATCTGTGATCCCTATTGAAGGAAGTTGAAACTGATAAAGCAATTGAAGAACCTGCTGAAATAATGCATATTTATCAAGATAGCGAAAGTAAATATGAGAAAAGCGTTAGACATGAAGCGTTTGAGTTGATTTGAAATTTTCAAATGCTGCTTAAAGATCTTTATGAAGAAAACTATTAAGTCATAATGTAGCACTTCGCCTTGTCAAATAGACACAAGGAAGAAAAAGTTCAAAATGCTATTTGTAGATCATCAAACAACAGTAAAACTACAAAAACGTGAACAAAATATGACAGTTTTGTTGTAAATTAACGTTCCTGTGTTGCAGGGCCTGTGCTAGGGAGGGGGGCAAGCCATGCCCATGCCCGGGACGGCAAATTGGCTGTAAAATTAACTCGTTTATGAAGAAAATAAACGAGTCAGAATAAAAATTCGAAGGAAAAAAATTAAAAATGTGTATGCAAAATATTCACGCTTTCTGTGGAGTCCTAAAGTTTTTCCTTTTTTTTAACAAGTATTCATTAGTATTTAAAGCCGTGTTTCTCAAAGCTGGTCCCATGGGGGATGGGGGAAGGGGTGATAAAGAAGAATTTCGGCATCCGGTTCCTTCCCTTTCAACTTATTTCCTATAACTGTTACTTTTTTGTGTACGTGAATTCGTGTACTAATGAAAGAGATAGATTTTGGCAGAGATTAGTCTCAACAAAAGTGATGAAAAGCACGGTCAAGTTTTATGAATGGAAAGAGGGGCAGAATGAGAAATGATTTTACTTTAATAGCAGATTCATTTACTAAATTTAATGAGGTTAATTTGACCGTAAAAAGTGACAGCATAATTTTTTTTTTTGAAACAGGAACCATTTCAGCGTTTTTTTCCAGAGTTAAAATAAATAAGTATAATACTGGAGGTCCGGAATTTTCTCAAATTAACCCAGACAATCTGTCAGCACGTTTTAACCTACGTTCAACATTTAACTGCCTTTTATTCAGATTTTGAAACCAGGTTTGAGAATACTTTGACTATGGTAATACCACAGTAGGCAATGAATTTATATGGTCATATTAAAAAAAATGTCACACGACAACAGGAACTGATCGTGATATGCACCAATGAAGATTTTAAAGTTTAGAAACGGATTCCTGCAATTTCGGCTTTAAAAAAGCAAAACTTTTATTTGTCCAGAATTATGGAATATCGTGAGGAAGTTTTTAATTATTTTTCCTTATAAGAAGGAGTTTCAGTGCAGTTGCAAATCTCCAAAACAAAAAAAAAACTGGACACTACTAACAGAGGAGATTTAAGGTTAAACCTTACAAGATTGATACTAAATGTTGAAAATTTGTTATTGTAGCTCCAGATTCATCCATTTCTTTAAATCAATTGTGTGTTGTTTGGTTATTTTATTTAACAGTTATTTTATATATTAATTAACTTTTAATTTAATTAATTAACATATGCCTTTTTTAACTTTAACTCTATACATCATTAGTTATAAATTGAATTCTTTTAAAGTTTTAGTAGTAGTACGAGCCATCAAAAAGACATTTAAATTGATAAATTTGCAAAAATTCAATATTGATTAAGGGGGGGTCTACTCCAAACCGAAAAACATGGCAAGGGGTCTATGAGACAAAAAAGTTTGGGAACCTCTGTTTTACACGGAAGAATATTTAATGTAGTCTAATAATTAATTATGTGAGTAATTAATTATATATATTACATATATAATTAATCACGTGTATAATTATGTGTATAATTAATTATAAAAATACATAAAAAAATGTATAATATCTTTAAAATATTGTAAAACATTCTGTATGCTACTAATAAAGTTCCTCAAAATGCATATTTCGAAAAATTTAAAAATTGAGGTAGTAAATTATCTGCAGTTTAATATGAAGAAATTTTAAGAGAATATTTTAAAGACTAAGATTTTAAACCAATAAAAATACAAATACTTTTTAAAAAATACAAACATTTAATACAAAAATATCCTTTAGATAAATTGCAAAATTTCAGGCATGAAATTTAAATTTCAAAAGGTAATTATTAAATAGATAATTAATTTGAATATATAGTGATATCAAAATAACATAAAATTAGCAGCCCTAATAAGCAAACAATGACTTTAAGCCTAAATAAGTTCCAAAGCATTTTTAAAATTAAGTTTCTATCTTATTAAAATATGTTTTACTGGTGATTAATACATAAAAGCTTTAAATCTCATTCGTTTAATTGCAACGAATACAAATATAAAATACTTGGAATTTCTATTTCAATGTATCAAAACAGTTTCAGAATCTAATAATTCATCCAGTACATAAAAGAGAGGCTCTTAATCTGTGTTTCGTAGAACAATGGTGCACTAAAAATTAAAAAGTTGATGCACCGCCTTTTTAATTTTTAGTGCAAACTGAAACCATGCATGAAAACTATTGCAAACTGAAACCATGGTTTCAGTTTGCAATAGTTTTTATTTTTCTGTGTTTCAGTTTACTATTATATTTCTTAAAAATCGTTTAAAATGTATTTTTCATGATTGTGAAAAGGTTTAAAAGCGTTAGTATGTATATTTAAGAAAAAAAATCTAGTAATAATAGGTTCCAATCCATAGCAATATTTAAAATCCTTAAAAAAGGAAATAAAAGGATGTCAAAATTCTGACAGAAATAAACGGCAACAGAAAAAGGATTTAATTAAAGTTTTATTGTTACACTGAACAATACTTAATGTAAAAGAGTATAGGTACTACTTTTTTTGCTTGTTTCTAGCATAAAACTATTTAATTAAAGCGAAAGCAAAATGTGCATCTCAGAACTAAAAATAGGCTGAACACAATTTATAAAGTAGAAACGTGATTTCAAACAAAATCGCTGGGAAGCCGAAAAGATACATTAAAACCTCTAAAGTATCAAGTAGGAGGGATATACGATGCTTTACTTGCTGTTTGTAATAATTCGGAGATTGGCAACTCTATAAAAGCTTCTTGACTATTAAGGTGTTTTAAACAATTTAAGCCAGTGATACCCGCTTGTGGCCCATCGGTCTTTTCTGAGTTGCCCGGTCATGGCCCATTGCACTAAGAAATTCAATGTTAGAGAACAATGTGCTAAAAATTAAGCAAGGAATTCTTTTAATCAAACAATTAAATATATCGATTTTGTAATCTGTTTTTTAAATAGTAGAATGTAAGTAAGAGATTGATAAAAGGAAATAGAAATTATTTCATAACTATAAAAAAGCCATAAAAATAAATGTTTGTGTGTGCGTGTTTAATAGAAAAGTTAATATAGTATTAACATAAAAGCCAAAAGTTAGTTTTACAAATTTTGTCAGAGTTGCTTTGGTCTTATAATGTGTCTTTTCCATTATCCGCATGTTGCAGCTCACATGAAATAACAGTCATTTGTGTGCGGCCCGCGTGAAATACCTATCATGTCTTTGCAGCCCGGCGGTAACAAAGGTTGGGTACCCCTGATTTAAGCTCTTATGCTGCATTGTAATTTGGTACAAAATCTTAAATTGTATCAATCCTATAAGTAAGCTCTTGCAGATAAAAGACTATGATTTACCATCTGCTATTGAGCTCTTGAAAAGTTGTACAGATTTTTTCAAGAATCTTACAACGGACACAGCATTTAATGAAATGCTGTGCGATGCTTGAGAACTCGCTGACGAAACTGACATACCGGCTAATTTTGAGCTCCCCAAATCACGTCATAGAGTTCGAGTGAGCGAGTGAGTGAATGTAACGTCGCACTAACGTCACCAAAAGCACGGGTGCTTTTGGTGACGGACCACGTAATTTTGAACCATGATCAAGTGACGTGGACGACACCTAAGCTGGCATCCCCCTCTCCTAACTACCACATCAGCAGGAGGACGTTTCAGCTCTTGACAGATTTAATGTGCCATAGAGTTAGAAGCAGGAATGTTAATATCGACTTTGAAGCAGTATGTGATCCGATAGACGATCCTACTTTGAAAGATAAGGCAGAGTTTTATTTTTTCACATTATAGAGAGAGAGAGAGAGAGCTATCAATGCACTTGAATCCAGGTTTGATTTGATCAGTACTTACAGCCACTATTTCCAATTTTTATACAATATTTGTGATTTAAAATATACTCCTCAAAATGACGAACTAAAGTACTGTAAAGATCTATAAACAGTGTTAACTGATGGGAATTCACCAGATATAAACGCGCTGGACCTGGCAGATGAGATAGTAGCGATTTTGGCTTTGCTAAATAAAAAAGAAAGTCCAATTGAGATCGAACCTGGATTTTGCTCCAAATCTCGGTATAGTTTTAAGGGTATTGCTTACTCTCCCAATAAGGGTGGCAAGTGGAGAAAGGAGTTTCTCCAAATTAAAATTAAGTAAAAAGTTTTTACGCCCCACTACTACCGAGGACCGGCTAAACGGCTTGACAACAATAGCCATTGAACATGAACTGGCAGAAGAAATTAATGTTAAAGAAATCTCAGAATTAAAGTGACAAAGAAGCACTTTTAAGTTTATATTAACTCTACGATTTAAATGTATTTTTAATATGCAATTAAAATTTAATATTTTGTGATTCTATAATTTATTTTAGTATTTTTTTTAATACCTGTATGTTATAATTTTACACTAGAAATGACTCATTTCTTTTTTCTGTGCAACCCTAATTTATTTTAATTTAGTGCCAAAAATATAAATTAATAACTTTTTTTTTGTTAATCAAAACTTCAACATTATTGATAGCAATTTTTTTACTCACATTTTATTTTACCATTTATCATGGGAAAGGTTTAGGTTATATCATTTAATTCTTGTTATAAACGGGGAGGGGGCCGGCATTTTACCTCTTTGCCCGGGGTGGCGAAACTGCTAGCGCCGGCCCTGTGTGTTGTTAGCGAAAAGTGTCTGTGATTTACGTCCTTTATTAAGGACACGCGCATTTGGAACAATTTCTTTAGTTTTATTCGATTTTTTCTCAAATTTTCAAAGAAAAATTGAAAAGTCCTTTAAAGTAGGTAAGCATATTTTGTCTTAATTAAATTATTCACTGGAATTGTGATTTTTATCGTGCATAGTAAAAATAATTATAAAATAAATTATAGTTTTAAAACAAACTAAAAAACACGCTTTTATAGTGAATCGAACTAAAAAGTAAAAAAAAAATAATAATAATCAAAATATATATTACTTAAAAGTCACATATACAAAATTTAATACTTATCTTCTTAATTTGTACGGTTTATAATTATCGTATTGTAGCTTTAGCGCCAAAGTGCATTATTATTGCATTCAATATATTATTATTTTTTGGGGGGTGGGCGATAAAAGTTTTAATTGAAAATTGGGTCACCAATAGTGAAAGTTTGAGAACCACTGTACACCAAAGTATCACAGTAATACCAAAAAATTTTTTGAAATCATACAAAATAGATCTTTTGTGAGACTAATGTTATTGCTCCAACTTTCAGAAATTTCAATAACTATTTAGTGTAAAAATTCACTGCCAAGTGCAAAAAAATATTACTGTGCATCAACAGGCATAGAATGGTTTTTCCCTTATTGAATGATATTGACCATGTCTTTTATTTTAGGTAAATGACCGATTAAAAAAAACGTAAGCACCGAAACATAAAAATTATATATTAATTTAATTTAGAACCATTGGAAAAAGATAAAATAGGTGGAAGATTTTAATCGTTACACTACTCGTTTGTGGAGAGTTTTTGCACTCACGCCAAACAGATGCATAGTGTACAGAATTAAAATTAGTATTTCTGACGAATTTTTACAGAACCTTTCCACTAATATTCTTAGGCGTCTTTGAGGATTGTAAATTCGCGTATATTTCCAATCACCTCTAAAAGAAGAAGATGGGATATATAAAGTAGATAGGTATTTAAGGAGAGCGTTGTAAGTTAGCGGAGAAGAAGGCGATTGAGCCAGCAGAAGTAGTGACTTGATTTGCAGGATTCAATTGGATTACGATATTGGAGCATTGCTGTTATCATCAGCAAAGGAGCCTTAGGAGGTTAATAAACCTGAAGATATCATAAGTACCACAGGTGATATTTTCTAGATTAATACCGCTTACCACAAGCACAAGTTTAACGAAAGCTTATAATTAAAGTTGCGTGTATTTCCGGTAAAACCTTTTTGATATTGCGCTTAGTTATTGATTAATTTCCTGTTTCGTAATTTAATTTAATATTAAAGGTAAATCCCTTTTTGACGTAGACATATATCCTAGTATTTGTCATTAGAAGTTTGATATTTTGAACTAAGTGAATAAGTATAATTTATTATTATACAAATGGCGTCTGGTCATTTTTTTCCTCAAGTTAATCTTAGTGCCAAGGGTGGAACGCAGGGGAGGGGGTTCCCACAGTGGCGCCCAACGAACTAGTAACCCCGAGTTTAGAGTCGGATCTAATTTTCGAGTAATCTCCGAGCAGTATTTTTCGGGGTTGGAGAATATGTTCCGAGTTTTTAGAGAATATTGATAATAATTTAACATATTACGAGATACCCACACAACTGGCTTGTGCATATTTAAAGGGTCATCTCACAGGACGGGCACTAGATTGGTTTGATGTTTTAGGTTATAGGATTGTAGAGGACAAAGCGACAGATTACGCGCACTTGAAGCAAGCTTTGACGGAGCAATTCCCCGTGGTTAGAAATAGATCAGAGTTCGAAACACGTTTCTAGGTATGATGCCAAAATCACAACCAAAGATCTTCAGATTTTGTGTATGAATTGTTAAAGATACACGAACAGTTAAAACTAGACATGAGGGAGGAAAAATTGCTGGATCATGTTATCAGTAGGTTAGAACCTCAATTTTTAGATTATGTGGGGGCACGACACCCGCAGACCACGTCTAACCTTCTACAAATAATTGATAAGTACGAGAAGAGGTTTCTAAATAGAAGGATCAGGGGTTCGAGTCAGGAATTCCGAGATGCAACCCAAAGCGCGAGCAATCGATTCCCAAACAGGAATAGGCAGGAAAATTGGAGAGAGACAAGAGGTAACAACCGAAACTCTGAAAATAGCAGACCGCAGAGGGAGTCCAACAGATTTGAAGGTCAAGGTGTTGGGGATATTCGGAGGTTCGATAGTCGACGCCGAAGTGGTCAATCTGATCAAAGATTCAATAATCAAGGCGGTCGACAGGGTGGTTCGAGGGAACTTTTCTTTCAGGAATCAGAATGGTTAAAAGAGGTATTTAAACTTTTAAGCGATCGATGCGAGTCTGGGGGTGATCGATCGCAAAGTACAGAAAATTATCTTGTTACGAAACAACGTACTATTAGGATCTCATCAGTGCGAATGACTCCCGTAGATCTGCCTTATGTTCCCAATATTTTGAATGAAAGAATGAAAGATTCATCACAACCCTGTGGAACACGGGAGTGGAGAAATCCTTTATATCCGAAGAGGTCTAACGCAGATATTTTTCATATCGACCGCGTCAAAAGACTAAAGACAGGGTAGTGACGGCCCAAGGAGCCCCCGTGTTGTCACTTAGGTCGGGTCGAATTGCAGATTCGGATCCGAGATTTCCAGAAAACCTGGGAATTTCATATTCTTAACAATATGCAGTACCAATGCATTTTAGGTATTGATTTTATGAGGGAGTCCAAATTAACTTTAGATTTTAATAAGAAATCTTTGATCATTCTCCAGATGACCAAATTAAACAGTTGCCAATAGTGGAAAAGTCGGTTGAGATTGATCTATCCGATACAAAGCTAGGTGAAGGGCATAAGCAATAATTAAAAGATTTATTTAATAGTTTTAAGGGTCTATTTTCAGACTAGCCTGGGTTAAATCATGTATTATATCATGAAATCGATACTGGGTAACAGGGGTCAGTAGTATCCAGACCCTATCGATATGATAGAGTCAAGCAGGGAATAATTGACTATCACATTGAGAAAATGTTACAGGAGGGTACAATTCGGCCTATTCAATCACCATACGCGTCGCCGGTAATATTAACGTGCAAAAATAATGGACTTTCTCCAGATTCTCCAGCGGCGTATTGATTCGCGATTGACTATTGCAAACTCAACGCAATCACTAAGTATCCGAGATACCAATTACCGTTGATAGATGACCTGATCACAAACATTCCACACACAGCTATGATGTCGACACTAGATTTAAAATCAGGTTAGTTTCAATTGGCCATAAATACTAAAGATATCGAGAAAACCGCGTTTATAACACGAAATGGCTCTTTCGCATTTCTCCGCGTTACATTTGGCCTTTCAGAGGTGGCACCATATTTTCAAAAGGCAATCGACATAATCCTAAAACCTGTTCTTGGGCGTTTTGTTAGTTGCTATATGGACGATGTAATCATAACATCTCCATCATTTAATGAACACATAGATCATTTGAATCAGGTATTTACATTGTTGCGAGACGCAGATCTAACACTAAATAAAGATAAGTGTCAAATTGAAGTATTTAGGACTCATAATTAGTAAGGACGGAATTAAAACCGATGATAACAAGGTCAATGTAACTACGGAAATGAAAAGCCACCTAAAAACAATAAGGAAGTGTCGAAATTTTTAGGAATGGCTGGTTGGTACCAAAATTTATTCCCAATTATGCAGATATATGTGAACTATTATATAGTTTAAAGAAAAAGGCGGCGAAATTTAATTGGTCGGCGGAAGCACAGAATTCTGTTAATAAAGTAAAAGGAGCATTAACAGAGGTGCCAGTTTTACAACTGCCGAATTTTCAAGAACAGTTTAACTTATTTACGGATGCTAATGGGGTCGGAATTGGCGCTGTGTTGAATCAAAATCCCTGACCTGTTGCATTCGCGTCTAGAACCCTGAACAAGGCCGAAAGAAACTACACAGTTATAGAACGCGAGTGTTAGACGGTGATATGGGCGTTGAATAAGCTTAAGACTTAATTTGGAACACTGCCGGTGAAGGTATTAACAGATCATGCGGGTTTAACAAAATTCACGAATAGAAAAAATTTATCCAGTCGGATGATTAGATGGGCGCTTAAGCTATCGGAGTTTAACATTGAATGGGAACATCGACCTGGTGTCCAGAACCTTGTCGCGGACATATTGTCTAGGAATCCGGTAGACAATGCGGATGGATCACAAATTTTGTGCGCGGCTCTTCGAGCCTCAGCATTGAACTCCAGGAAACAACTAAATCGAGGACAACGGGAAGATCCTGAATTTCGGCACATCTATCGTTATTTGGAAAATCCGGACGATAGTTCTGTTAATGCAACTGTATGCAAGGGTTGGTTCCAGGATTTTAAATTAATTGAAGGTTTACTCTTTTTCGCGAAGTATTCTACAACTCTAGGAGAACTCAGAGTATACATTCCTCAAGCTCTTCGCGAAGCAATAATGCAAGAATTTCATAATCTACCATTAGCAGGCCATTTAGGAAAGAAAAAGACGTATTTAAAATTACGTATTATTTTCCGCATATGAGGAAATATATATTTAAATATGCATCAACCTGTGACCGGTGTCAAAAATTTAATTATAAAAACGCGCTACCAGCTGGTCGGTTAATCCCGATAATATCTAATTTCCCCAATGAAATCGTGATGTTAGACTTATTAGGCCCCTACCCAGCATCCCGACCCGAAAGATATAGATTTATATTGGTAATAATTGAACCCTTCACTAAGTGAGGAGTGAGCTTATACCTTTACGAAAAGCTTCGGCACAGGCCATAGCTAACGCCCTTTTTGAAAATTATATTTCACGATATGGAGCTCCTATTTCTTTAATTAGTGATAATGGTCCCCAATTTATATCCGATGTCTTTGAACACTTAAGTCACAGGTTGGACATAAAACATTTTAAAACGGTAACATATCGGCCGCAGGCGAATTTAATGGAAAGTGTTAATCGCACTTTAGTGCAGATGATAGCTTATTTTGTAGAAGAAAATCACGATAATTGGGACCAATTTCTCCATGAGTTATCTTTCGCGCTAGCACAGCAGTTAATGAAACGACAGGTTATTCTTAAGTAGAAAAATAATAACACCTTTTCGTAAATTAATAAGTGTAATGGATAGTGCAGAATATGTGGGATGCAATATTGAAAAATTATTTAATGAGGCGAGGCAGAATATGAGGAAACAACATAAGACATGGGAAAAATAGTATAATCGGAAAAGGAGAGAGGGTAACGTCAATGATTTTTTATTGGTATAAACTAATTTTGTTAGTGCTGCGGGTAGGAGAGTGGTCGGAAAGTTTATGCGTAAGTTTGAAGGGCCATACAGAGTGTTGGAAGTTCGGAATAACAATTTGACCTTTTGGAAAAAAGGAAGAAGGGTCACAGTTAATATTGACCAAGTGCGGGCGTATCATCCAAGACATTCAGATACAAACAGTTTCGATAGTACTAATGAGACACTATATGACGGAAAGGGATCTAATAATGGTTCGAGTAGGTCGAACCCGGGAAAATCCAGACGTTCTAGAAAACCCTCAGTTGATAAGAGTAAGAGACGTAAATAAAATAAGGGAACTGCCGGATTGGAGGATCTGAGATTTAAGCGTAAAGATGACGTTGTGTCAAATGAGATAGCGGAGAAGAACGATAGAAAGCGGTCCAAAATATTTAGGAAACGATCTTTTCAAGGGTCCGAACATAGAGATCGGAAAAGACAAGCACCTCTACTACCACGGGGGATAAAGAGAACAATTCCATCATCTGTATCTTCTAGAAACCATAAATATAGGCGGAATAATTTTAACCGTTCACAGGGACCAGAGACAATTTCAGGTCCATCCCATCAACAACAGATGAGGCAGTTCAGTCCAACTAAAGAGGAGAGCAGGCGAGGAGCAAGAGTACATTCTGACAAGGCCCGAGAGACCAGGATAACAAGTAGCAAAGGACACAGTGCAGCTGAGGGGAGACAAGTCCGGTCTGGAAAGACAACAACAGTGAGACATTGCCCGTATTACCTCAGGAACCGCTTCAAGGAGCCCGAAGGAATACTAGAGGAGCACTGGGATCGACAGTCTACCGCAGAACAGCCTCAGGAGAAGGAGCCTCAGCATGGAAGCCTTAGACGGAGATCCGGCTGATAGGAGCACATAGATGACAAAGAAAAAAATCAGGTTGTATGGTCCTTTTTTCGTTTTCTTGCTGACAAGCAGTCAGGTGTTTTTGCACAACCAAGTCAAGATTTTTTTAAAAAAATATTTGTTGTACAAGAGTTGTCACTAAGTTGTATGCATTTTTCAAGAAAGAAAAATGAACTCTGTATATTAATTTCTTTTCCAAAATGTGGAAACAATTGTTTTTGGACATTTGTTTGCAATTTCTGACTTGAAGGTTCTACGGGAATATCCAGCATTTGTTGTTATATATGTTGTAAATTGTATGTATATGTATATTTTTAATTCACACCTGGTGGCTTCGGACGCGGCATAGTTAGGCAATGCTAACAATAACACTAACAAGTGCAGCACGCATGGTATGGGAATTTTAAGGAGCCAGATGTATTAATTGATATATTAGAAAATGACGTGTAAAATGTGAAAATGTATTTGTACATACAGTATATGCTATGTCTTCAGTTTACTTAAACAGTTCTCATTTCAGGGTAGCTGACCCTGATTATTGTATAGAAAACAATGATTCGTCTGTAAATGAAGCAAGCATAAGTATGTTAGAATTTAAGTAGTTAGGTAAAGCACATGGTCAGGCTTTTCCACTCCGGTGGTTTTTTCCTCGACCCTTCGCCGGAATTGGGTGTGCTGTAGGGAATTCTAAACCTGTAAATGTCTACGTCAAATAATAACCAAATTTAAAACGGAGCTTGTGGTCGTCATTCTTTTCTTTCCCTTAGAGTAGGAGAATTCTTAAAGTATCAGATAGTTAGATATATTAAAGTCGTACAGACTACGAATTAAGTTATTTAGAGTTTGCTACGTAATTTATTACAGGCCATTTTTGACCTTCGAAAAAATCTCGTTTTCTTCTTGGAGAGTAAAATTAAAAATTAGTATTTCTGACGAATTTTTACAGAACCTTTCCACTAATATTCTTAGGCGTCTTTGAGGATTGTAAATTCGCGTATATTTCCAATCACCTCTAAAAGAAGAAGATGGGATATATAAAGTAGATAGGTATTTAAGGAGAGCGTTGTAAGTTAGCGGAGAAGAAGGCGATTGAGCCAGCAGAAGTAGTGACTTGATTTGCAGGATTCAATTGGATTACGATATTGGAGCATTGCTGTTATCATTCAGCAAAGGAGCCTTAGGAGGTTAATATACCTGAAGATATCATAAGTACCACAGGTGATATTTCCTAAATTAATACCGCTTACCACAAGCATTAGTTTAATAAAATTAGTTCAAGTTTAACGAAAGCTTATAATTAAAGTTGCGTGTATTTCTCAGACCTCTTATTCCGGTAAACCTTTTTGATATTGCGCTTAGTTATTGATTAATTTCCTGTTTCGTAATTGAATTTAATATTAAAGGTTACCCTTTTTGACGTAGACGTATAGCCTAATATTTGTCATTAGAAGTTTGACGTTTTGAACTAAGTGAATAAATATAATTATTTATTATACAAATGGCGTCTGGTCTTTTTTTGCCACAAGTTAATCTTAGTGTCCAGGGTGGAACCCAGGGGGTTCCCACATATTTTATATTTATAATAAAATTCGTATTAGTATTTTATATTTGTTTATAAAAATCATCCAAAGTATATATCCTGAGCTTAAAAATAAATTGAAATACGATGTACAATACTAACGTTAATTGCCATAAAAAGCACTGAACTACCTTTAACAACGCAAAAGTATAATTTGTAAAGATAATTACAATCTTAAGACCACCTGCTTCGTCCGCACATATTTGAGCTATCTGTCTGTTTTGCTGGTTCACTGAATCCTATTCGAATTTTATGTGCATCTACTCCTCGCAATGTGTTTACTTATCCAGTATGATGACTTACATTCGAGTTTCTGCTATTCAATTTTATGTACTGAAACCGATAGACTACCATTAAAAAGGTTAAAACAAAAACATAGGAAATTACACAACAGCTCTGAGTGGGCCTTGTATTCAAATTCCTTTGGCCTTTTTTCAGATATGAGCACCGGATCTGTAATAACACTCGTTGGGGCCCCTGTATCACTGATAAGGCTGATGTAGCGATAGCTACGTCCCTGATAAAAGCAAACCATAATAACTTCAAGTGTTTTTTTTAACAAATTACTAATGGAATCTGTTAAAGTTGTAACATAAACTTAAATCTTTTAAAGCAATCAAAAACAAAATAAAGTGCAATAATTTGATGACACAAAACCTAAAAAAAGAAAATCTTAATTTTGCCGTTTGTTTTCCCATAGTAACGTCAAATGAGAGCTACTTACGTTTTACCGCAACCTATTGGTGACATTGTATAAAACGAAGCACATGACTGCCAATTCTGTGGGAACAACATCTACGAAAATGGAATTGCTAACTTTGCGAGTTACCTTGAAAGTTGGCGATTATTGCGATCATACATAAGTATCAAATAAAATTTAAAAAAATGCCTAAAACGGAAAAAAAACATTCTTATTAAAAACCCTGCGATTAATTTCGTCAAACTAAAATGTCGTCAAGTGGGAAAAAATATTATTTCCAAACATTGAATGTTATATAGCGGCATTTGGCGGTCTTTTTATTTGTGGTAAATGGTTAACGGAAACTATTTGGCAGAAAAATAAGTGGCGTACAGAAGTCAACTATAGTTTTCATCTTCGCTCAGTAAAGAGAAATAAATTTAGCTTAAAATTACAGAAAAAAACACGATGGTATATATATGCAAAATCGTAAACATCCCGCGTTAAAGCTATCGGAATGTTGCCAAAACTACAAAACAAAATTTGACTTGTTGACAGAATTATTTAAAAAAATAATTTATTCAAAAATTAATCCCAATTACGTATCAAAGAACAAATAAATAAATAAATATGACAACCAATAAACATAACTATAGTAAAAAATATGTAATAATCTGGAAAGACTATGCCCAAAGTATAAATTTTCGCATTCAGAGCGAATCGTGACATCATATGACGTCATAACACCGAAAAATCACTTAAAAAGTAAATTTTAAAAAGTTTAGAGTGAATTTTTAAATTAAAAGTACATAAGAACCTGGCCAGATTCAAATGCAACGTTATGTCAAAATTTCAGATAAATCCATGCAGGACTTTTTGAGTTATGGAAGCGTACACAAAATCACATTTATATTGAGAGATATATATTTATATTAACATTTTTTATATTATATTTATCCGTTCATCAGTGGTAGATGCTTTTGGATCAATTAGTGTTATATCATCACAGTAATTTGACTCAATTTCAATTCAGTAAATCATCGAAGACAAATGTAAGATTAAGTATAAGTTTAATGTCAAATGGAGTGCGTCTGCATTCGGTCACGTACAGATGATCTCTGGTGTAAACAAATAAGGTTTTTACAAGCAGCACCCTCTATACTGAGGGGATTCTACCAATATTCTTTCTTTAATATAGAGCAGGAATTCTTTCACTGATTTGTTTAACAAACAAATATATATATATATATATATATATATATATATATATATATATATATATATATATATATATATATGTCAGGTTTGAAAAGTTTAGGTTCAAAATTAAGTAATAAATGCAAAAAATAGAGCGAACTCTTTACCATCGCGTAAGGATTTATAGTAAACAAGCCTGTTAAAAGGAGCAACGAGCGCTGACGAAGGCGAACGCATACTAGGAAGGAACTTGGCTGGTGTCTCCTCGCTGCAGTGTTGTATTTGGTAACGCTTGCGCGGCAAAAGGTCCGCCATGTTAGATCATATATGATGAAAGCGTAATAAAGGAATTTGTTGATGCCCTTCTTTTTACCAGCAGGCCTGGGGCTGTTTTATTATATATAATTATATATATATATATATATATATATATATATATATATATATATATATATATATATATATATATATATATATATAATATATATATATAAAAAATTAAGTCAATTCCTACTTAGATCAACAAAGAAAATTTTTATTTTAGCTACTTTTTATTAAATAATTACAATTAATATAAATATGTGTACACATATGACAGAATCATAATATTAAATGTGGTAATTAATTTTTATTAATTATCATTAAGTTTTCGCATTTTTACCCAAAACAATAGTGTATAGAAAATTGCAGCTCAAACGAGCGTTTTAAAACATGAGAAAAAAAACTTTTTCAAGTTTTGACACAAGTCGCCAAAAATGATGTCAACGTGGCTGTATTTGTAATTCTTTAAATAATTAGTTTTAATCAATTAATTTTTATTAATTATAATTAAATTATTGTATTGTCTTCCAAAATAATCACGTATATAAAATTTCAGCTCAACTGAGCGCTTTAAAATATATTTTATTAACGATTGAAAATTCCACTACGATAGATAAATTAATAGAGAGTGTGAGCTAATAGTAGGAATTGAAAAAAAAATCCTGCAAAGAAGGATTAACACAAGAACCATTATGCATTATCACATTGGAGATGTACACTCACATATTTTAGATTAGTATTTCAAAACGATTCTTAGAAATAGATAAATATTAATATACTGACATTCACAGTATTTATTAAAACAAATCCCCACGTAATTTAAGAATAATACACTGCTGGACAATTGCTAAGGACGGATCAAAAATTGCTATGTAGCATAACATTAAGCGAGACATGAGGCCTAGTAGGATAAAATATAGTTGCCACACTGTTCAGATATAAGAATAAAGAATATTTATTGTTCTAGAAAGTACAAAAGCTGTGAAACATCTGAAAGAAAAAAAAATGTTCATTTGATCTGCGTACGGAGAAATGGAACAATGCATCTAAAAGTCAGCAGGCACCGTAAAGAAAGGTATCAGTACGGGATATGCCCACCGTGGAGTGTGATGCAACATTCCACACGTCGTACCATACTTTGCACAACATTATCCAGCAGCTGTTGAAGCAATTTATCCCATTCCTCTGTGAGTGCACGGATGAGGGTGTTCTTGTTTGCCGGAGGATAGTTTCAACCAGCAACTTGCCTCCCCAAAGCATCCCACACATTTTCAATGGGGTTTAGATCTGGAGAACGCGCTGGCCATACGAGACGTTGAATACCCTCGCTGTCTAGACAATCCTGAACAGCGAGTGTTCGATGACATGTTGCGTTGTCGTCCATAAAAACAAATTTATCACCTACAGTACCACGGAAAAGACGAACATGAGGAAGTAGAACTTCATCAATGTATCGTTGGCCCGTCATAGTCCCATTCGCAACCACATGTAGGCGCGTGCGGCCATTGATCATGATGCCGGCCCACACCATGATACTGCATGTCGGATATCGGTCCTTTTCCTGGATATTTTCTGGACGATAAGCAGTACCACTCTCGCCAGATCAGTTGGCGTCTACAATCCGATGACAAACTGAACCTACTCTCATCTGAGAATAGTACGCATGCCCAGTCCTGTTCAGTCCAATTGTGATGGTCACGACACCATTGCAAACGGGCAGTACGGTGCTGTCTGGTCAATGGGACACACTCAACAGGTCTGCAGGCGTATAGTCCTCCTCCCCTCAAACGTCTGGCAACAGTTTTTCGGGAGATCTGCTTTCCTGAGGTAGCAAGAAACTGATTTGCCACCTGCTGAGCTGTGGTGCGCCTGTTCCTTTTTGCTGATAGAACGATATATCTGTCTTCTGCAGGCGTCGCATTTCTAACACGACCTTCCCCGTGCCGTCTACAACACATTCCAGTAGTTTTAAATGACTTCCACAGCCGTGAAACAACGCTGTGAGCGATGTCGAACTCCCTGGCAACATCTGTTATTTTTCGCCCTTCTTCGATCTTTCCAATAATTCGGCAACACTTAAAATCATCTATGTGATGTCGGGAAGACATGCCAAAAATTTTAAGTTCGTCTATTAAATCTTTCCTGTAAAACTTTGACTTGAAACAACAACTGTCCACACGCGTCAAAACCTTTAAAGCTCTTATGAACGCTATCACGTGATGAACAGACGTGGAAAAAAAATTTGCATACTCATACTTCTTCTAACTAATGTCCCGCACTTATTCTAATTTTCCACATTTTGCTTCCTTTCATTTTGTGGTTGCTATGGATGATAGTGTTATCCGTCCTTATCAATTGTCCAGCAGTGTATTTAAGAATTCATAACAAGAGTCGGCAATCTTATAGCTGTGGCGTGCCAAACCAATATAATTGAGTGTGCCACTTAAAAAAAAACAATTTTTGCGGAAATACGTTAAAAATTAGCGAATATAGATCAAAAATAAAGTTAAGAATATTGTTGTATACTAGCTGGTTTACCCGTTCTTCGCACGGGTGGACTGAAAAATTAAATAATACAGATTGAAGGATAAAGAAGTTTTTAATGAGTTAATTTTACGTGAATTGCAAATTAAAAAAGAAAGCTTTTTTGCATATATCAGCTGAACAAAAAAAGAAAAACATTTTAAGTATGTAGATCTAATAGCTGATAAAAAGGATTTTTTTGTTTATAATTCCTCGTAACACTCTTGAGGGTAGATTTTTGAAAATACCTCCCTAAGTTGATCTCTGCTCAGCAAAAGTAACACATTGTTAAAAGTGTTGCGTAATGAACGCTTAAAATAGTGTAAATAATTTATATCTGAAAGTGTAATACATTAATATTACTTTCTGTTGTATTCATTTTATGTTAAAATTGTAATATTCGCAAGCAACACCGTTTCCTAAATTGTAATGGCTATTCGATGAAAAACATAGCGAAATGTTGGCGATAGAGTCAAGTTGGCAAATGTATAGCTACTTTTATAACTAGAGCTTTGGGAAAGATTAGACTTACGCTTTTGCGGCATAATTCTTAGTAGGTACTTTTTTTACACTTAAAAAAATACAGTTACCCTGGTATGAGATCATCCCTGGCCTTGTCACGATTTCGAGCCTAGTACCACTAAAGACGCGCCGTGTAGGGCAGCGATGCATATTTACCCTTTATCTACCGCATTATGATTTACTGCAGTTTTTTTCATGCAATATTTTTTTTGGATCACTACATTGAAAATTAAAGGATATACATAAACAAAATACTCAACTTTACGAAATTTAATCCGTTAGAGCTAATCAATTAATTAAAGATATTCCACTGTAAAATTAATTATATATACACTGTTCACTTAAAATAAATAGTCAAATCGTTTTCTAAGGTCTTCATTAACATACAAAAAACATAAAACACTTAAATTTTGACATTAACTATTTTTTCGGGATAAAAATAATAATTTTCGCAATCCGAATAAATCGCAATTTCTACTACAAAACTATTCACCTTCCCGCTAAAATACTCCTTATAGAACCCGTGCTGCCATATATCTTGGAAGAGTGGATTTCAAAGAATATTCCTGCTAAGTTAGTGTGGTGAGGTAGTTAGGAGAGGAGGGTGCCAGCTCAGGTGTCGTCAAAATTACGTGGTCCGTCGCCAAAAGGCCTCGTCGTAGCTGAACGATGCGACGTTAATATTGACTCACTCCAAAATAAACAGTACAGTAATTATTTTTATAATTAAAAAATGCAATATCTGCCTATTCAGTTAAAATTACAGCGTTATAATTTACTAACCACAAACAAATTATGCAAATTAGTCCAAATGATGTAGTATGAAAGACCAAGTTTATCTACTACATTTGCAAGAAACGATAAAATCATTTATTTTGATATAAATATCAATTTCTTACTACCAAATGTGTATGATAAAATCATAAAAAAAACGTGCATAGAAATAAATTATCAATTTTTATTGTATTTATGGTTCACTATTTTGGGGAAATTGCTTACACATGAAAAAAAAATCAATAGTAGCCATCCAAGTAAATATTTAAAACAACCTCTCCCTTCAAAACTTAGTTTTATTCTGAAATAAAAAAAATAGGTATTACATTGATCACAGGAATAAATTAGAAGCGAGCGCCTTGCGTACACAAAACAAAAAGGGTTTCTTCACACATAAAAGATAAATATATGCTGTCGCAGGTCTTTTTTTTGCAGTGCACTCTAGAATTGCTTGCAGATGGCAGAAATTTTTCCTACTTACTTGACAATTTTCGTTATACAAGCTGCATGGCCCGGCGTTGCACGGGCTTCCTCTACTCTTACAAGTTTTCCCTTTCCTTCACAAATTCAGCACTTCTAATACTCTTTTCCTCATGACACCAGCATTTCTGTGTGCGTATGTTTGTACGCGCACAATGTGAGTGATTTCTAAAATTATGTCAAAAAATTTCCCTTTTACGAAATTTGTTAAATTCCACTTATTTTTGATTTAAGACAGGTTTCTTTCCCTCTCTATAGCCCGAATACGGTTTTTTTAGTGTAAAATTATTGTTCTATCTTCCCTTCCTTCTAACAGATAAGATACAGCTTCAAATTTCGATGTATGACTTATAAAAAAAAATATATTGCGTTAGAATTAAAAAATTATTAATGTGAAGCAATAAATAGAAAACGATTCTGATGCTAAGAGTAAAACAAAAAAAAACGTTCATAATTTTTTAATAATAGCTTCTAAGAATCTAAAATAATAAAATGGATTTCAGATTTTCATGAATCAATCAACCATTACATATAGTTAGCTTAAAAATGTCTCATTTTGTATCAAAATGTATTTTGATCCAAAATAACAGACGATGTACTTTTTAATTAACACAGAATTCATTTAGTAATGAAATAATCCTTTTAAAAAATATATATCTACTAGCCGTTACCCATCCGCTTCACTGGGTATTTCACGATGTTGTATAAATGTATACTGTTTACATATATATTAATTATTGATACCTAGCATTAAGAATTCGATTGTATCGAAAAATATATTTATAGCTGTTACACTCTCGCCCCTTGATATAAAAAGAACATAAATTATAATATTTAATTTCTATTTATATATAAAATAGAAGTAGAAAGATTTTTTTTTCGCTCACTTAACCTAATAATCAAGTGGATTTACACCAAAGCAACTTTCAGTGGATCTCTACTCCATAAAATAAATATGCGTGCTAAATTTCAAGTCTAAATCTAACAGAGCTAAAATGGAATTTTTATCATCAATACCTCGTTGACAGCATTCTTAGCGGATTCCGATTCAACTAAAAAAGCATGCAAATCAAATTTTATTATTATAGTCTTAGCAGTTCGAAAACGGGAATTTTGTCTATCAATACGCCACAATAACTCTCCCCGCTTCCCCCTGGAGTTGATTTCCGTAAAATCCATTCTTAGTGGAACTCTATTCAATTAAAGAAACGTGCTCAACAAATTTCAAGTAAATGGGTTAAATTCAAAAACAGGAATTTTTCTATAACATGCCTTAATCCCTTGCAACCCCACTCCTTTGGGGGTCCGTTTTCGAAAAACTATTTGTAAAAGGAACTCCATTCCATGAACGGAACATACCATCTAATTTTGAAGCAGGTGAGTCTATTAGTTGAAAAGCGGCAATATTTATCTATTACGCCCCTTAATCCCTCTCAGTGACCTTTGGGGATCAATTTTCCCCAAAACTATTTGGTAGCGGAGCTCTACACCATGAAAGGAATCCGCTTATCAGATTTCAAGACTGTACGTCAAATACTATAAAAATGGAAATAATTATCTATAACGCCCCTTAAGCTTCCGCAACGGCACTTAGGAAGCGATTTTCACTAAACCCATCTTATAGCGGATCTCTACTCAATGAATGGAATCTGCTTACTCAATTTCAAGATTTTACGTCTAATAGTTTAAAAAAGCAGTTAATTGCCTATAACGCCCCTAATTCTCTACAACGCCACTTGGGAGTCGATTTGGACAAAACTCATTTTGTAGCGGATCTCTACTCTATGAAAGGAAACCGCTTACCAAATTTCAAGACTGTTCGTCTAATAGTTTAAAAATGGAAATAATTATGCATAACGCCCCTTAAGCGCCCTCAACGCCACTTGCGGGTCGATTTTCGTAAAAATCATTACATAGGGAATCTCTACTTTATGAAAGAAATATGTGTACCAAGTTTTTTTCTAGACTGTACATTTAATAGTTAAATAATGGAAATAATTATCTATAACGCCCCTTAAACCCCCGTAACGCCCCTTGGATTTCGATCTTTGCAAAATCCGTTCTTAGCTGACGTCTACTCCAGGAAGGGAACCTACCTACCAAATTTCAAATCTGTAGGTTTAATAGTTCCGGAGATATCGTGATTAGTCAGTCAGTGAGTGAGTGAGTCGCTTTTCTCCTTTATATATATAGATATTAAAATCAAATTGCTATAAGTAATAAATAAAGATTAATTTACAGATAGCAATTGAAACGATTGCTTTTTTCTGAACGTTAGATTAAACATATAATGTATTAGAAAAAAAAAACAGTATGTGGGAAAGCCTAGATATATATATATGTACTCAAAAAAAAAAAAAAAACGATCTGATAAAAACCATTTTGATATTTTATTTTAACCTCTTTTTCATTCCACTGTGTTTAGTAAATTATTCAAACACGTATCTGACTATAAAAAAAAGCATGTTATACAAAAAACTAACATATTCATTATTTTGACAATAATGTTATGTATTATAATAATTTATATAATATACCTTATATATATAACGTATTGTATATCATTTTATAAAACTTTTTGAAGCTAATTTTTATATAAAATACTATTTAATGTTTTTTTTATCTTACAAAAAGTATTATTTATTAATAATTATATTTATGAAGTATAATATAAATATTTATATAATTACAGTAATTATTTTATTTTTTTAAATGCAAAGAAATTTTCTGATTTAATTATCAATAAACCTTTTTTAAATTTATTTATTTATATGCAAAGTTTCGTCGTTTTGTAAAAATAAATAACAACATCATACAGAATTGTGACAAATTAAAAATGAAAAGTTTTTTCTGGCTTTATTTTTAAGTCAATGCCTTCGAACTTCATATATCTATTGAAAACAACGGTAATTTTGAAACAAAAACTGTAACAAAAATAATTTTTAAATATTTCTAGCAAAAAGGGGAAAAAAACGAAAAACACAATTTTTTTTTAAAAAAAACCGTATTTTTTAAGTAATTTTCTCAATTTTTTTTTTACAGATTAAAAATTACGGTTTTGAAAATAAAAATTGTGTTTTTCATTTTCCTCCCTTTTTGAGAGAAATATTTAAGCATTATTTTTGTTACATTTTTTGTTTAAAAATGACCGTTGTTTGCAACCGTAATATGAAGTTTCAAGGCATTAACTTAAAAATGAAACCCGAATTTTTTTTTTTTTTTTTAACTTTAACAAATAACGCAATCCGAAATTGAATATCCTTTTCAGTTTCGAACCTAGAAACTAGCGTATAATAAAGCAGCGCGTTTGACATCCACGCTGTAGGTTCCTGCGGGGGAAAGCCTTGAAGTGATCTTTAAAATAAGAGGAAGATATGTTCAATTTCGCATTGTGTTATTTGTTACAGTTAAAAAAAAAATTTCGGGCTTCATTTTCAAGTTAATGCTTTCAAACTTCATACATCGACTGCAAACAATGGTGTCTTCGGTGCTATTACTGGGCATATGGCTCGCATATCCGGTATGTATATGTAGAACGGACTGTTAGATTATCATGCTAGCAAGTAGCTGATTGGTCGAGCCAATCGTTGAGGAAATTTCCTGGGTGTGCGGAAATCTGTTTTCATGACAGAGAGCTGACTGGGTGCTCTCTTATTGGATCATGGCTGGTGATTATTGAGTCTCTCAATGGCTGCGGGATCTTGCCTCTCTGGGGTCCCTCAGGGATCTGTTCTCTCGCCATACTTGTACAACATCTACACACGACTTTCCACAGCACTCCACCGTCAGTACTTGTCTGTTTGCGGATGATTCCGCAGTTCTCTCGCAAGGTGTCCAGCTGAAATACACTATTAAAACTATTCAACACTTTTTAGATAAACTTGAAACGTGGCTTACACATTGGAGAATTGCAATTAATGTAGATAAATCACAAGCAATTGTTTTCAGGAAATGGGGGTTATCGACCCGCCTATCCAACTTACACTTTTTGATGACAACATACAGTGGGTTCCGGTGGTGAAATATCTGGGTCTACACATTGATAGCCGCTTAACGTTCAAAAAGCACATCGACTATCTATCTGAGAAATTCTGGGGTAGAATTTCTCTAGCCATCTCCCTTGTCGGGAGGAGGTCTCCTCTATCCCTAGAAAATAAAGTCATTCTCTACAAGCAGATTCTGCGCCCAGTTATCACTTATGGTTCACCCGTTTGGGGAGCCGCAGCCGCCACCCACATGAAAAAAATTCAAGTAATGCAAAACAAAATACTACGCGTCATGACGAACGCACCTTGGTACGTCCGAAATGACGTGATTCACAACGACCTACAAATGGAGCCGATTTCTAATTACATCACTAAACTATCTAGAAATGTATTTAAATCTATTGAATCTCATGACAATCCAATTATCAAAGCACAAACATTATTTACGTATCCACACCCTAAAATTAAATATTCATACTCTTCGACGAAGTGGAGAAACCCGCTTCGCCCTCCATAATTCAACAATTAAACTCTCTTTTCACACTCTCAACAACATATATTAGCTGCACTGCGTCATTTTATTTTGGGTTCTTGGGTGATAAATCACCGCCTTTGAGTCACAGCCTTCGGCCGTCCCGCGTTCCTTCCTGCCTTCTTCCCCTCCCCCCGCCGGCGCTCTGCTTCGATAGAGCGTTCCGAGTTTCGGGGTACGTCCTCCCTCCCCGTTCTGTCGGGGAGATCTCTTGATTAGATCCGCATTCTGTCATATGGTTTTACGTTTTCTCCCACCCTTCTGGGAAAAGGCGCTGTCGCCCGCGTTCCATCTAATTTTAGTTAGAGCCCAGATGCAGGGGATACGACAAAATTTAAGAAATTTTTTTTAAAAATATAAGTAATTAATTTAAACGATAAGTAAAAAGAATTTAGCAATAAGTGTGCAATATAATTGCACTAATAATAAAATTTAAGGTGGATTATACGAATCGAGAAGAATTCTTCTTGGTCTTTTAGTATTGTCTTGAGGGTTGTAATTAGGCATATTAATCATATTAGCATTATTTGTAAATTGAAGAGAATTAAAGGAATTTTTTGAATGTAAGATTTGAAACTATTGATTTTAATGGCGTTCCGAATGTCGTCATTTCTCATATATCTACAAGCTCTTACGATCATTCGGATTGTAGAATTTTGAAGTGTATCAAGGATATTAATATTAGTTTTAGCTGCGTATCCCCACACTGGGCACCCGTAGGCTAATATTGGACTCATAACGGCTGTGAAGAGAAGCACTTTATTATCTCTAGATAATTCGGAATTCCAGCCAATTAGGGGGTATAATTTAAACATTATTTTCCGGAATTTATTTCGCGTGTGTTCTCCAAGTGAGATTTTTATCAAAGATGATACCAAGGTATTTTGTGCTTTGAGACCATGGAATTGTTGTGTTGTACATAGTGGGTGGTGGTGGTAATTTACGTTTTTTAGTGAACATTACGGCTGCGGATTTTTCAACGTTAATGCTGATTTTCCACTGGTCGTAGTATTTCTCGAGTATTTTAAGGTGTTTGTTAAGTGCATATGTGACAGAACTGATTCTTTTGTATGTTGTGTGCACGGCTGTGTCGTCTGCGAACATGTTGAGTTTGGTAAGAGTGTAGTCTGGAATGTCATTAATGTATAAGTTGAAAAGCAGAGGCCCAAGGAGACTACCCTGGGCTACTCCGCAGCAAATATTTTTTGTGTTAGAAAGCGTATCCTTGACTCGAACCTGATATGAGCGATTGGAGTAGGCAAATTAGGGGTGGGGGGATATTGTACGTGATAAGCTTGAAAGTTAAACCGGTAAGCAACACGCGGTCGAAGGCTTTCTGGATATCCAGAAATACTGCGCCGGTGCTCTTTTTTCTTTGAAATCCCTCTGAGATTGCTTCTGTTAAGTTAAGCAGTGGGTGAAGAGTGGAGAATTTATTGGTAAATCCATTTGATTAGGATTAATAATATTGTTTATATAGATGATATTTTTAAGTCTAGATAAGATAATTGATTCAGTGATCTTACTTAAGGTAGAAAGAAGGGAAATTGGCCTGTAACTAGAAGGATTATTTTTGCTTTTACCTGATTTAAGAATGGGAAAAATTATGGCCTCTTTTGCAAACAATGGTAATTTTTAAACAAAAAACTTTAATAATCTTTGTACAGATTACGCATAATATTGTTCTACACACGGAAAAAACGTTTTTCATGAAATTATTTTTTGTAAACAAAGTTATTAAGTATTTAAATAAAATTGTGAGTATTTTTTTGAAAAATCGTAAAATAAATAAATAAATAATAAATAAAAAATTGACATTTAAATTTTTTAAATGACTGATTCTAAAAGAGGAAAACATGAAATTGTTTAGTATAAAATATTTTTTTTTCATTAGCGCGAAAGAAAATGCAAGCGGAACGATTTGGAAATCATATTCACATAAACACGTATCGATTTCGGCTCATTTTAAAAAATTCGTAAAATATACAAAATATAATTATATTGTAAAATAAATTTTATACCATATCGTGACGAAGTACATGAACTTTCCGAATGTAACTTTTTGTCCGAGTCTCATGAAAAAAAAATAGATTGCGTTTTAAAAATGCCTGGAAAAAAAAGGTTCTGAATTTTCCCCTGGCGGTGAAAAGTGGTACTAATTATGCGTTTTAAGGTTTTTGATTAATATCTTTTTAACTAATCGAAATATAAATGGTCAAAACGGATTCCTCTGATCTTTCCCGAAATGTTGGTACCTTCCGCGAGTTTCGGCGTTGGTGTTCGTGAGAAGATAGGGCATCATAGATTCAAAGATAGATACGTTTGTTTACCTTCGGATTTTAATAGTGTAGATTTTGGACACTTGACACAATATCTTTATAAATTATAGCCTATGTGTTATTCTGATGTATAAGCTATATTATTGTAAAGTTTCATTAAAATCCATTCAGTTGTTTATGCGTGAAAGACTACCAAACATACTTTCGTGTTTATATTAGTAAGGATTAATTATGCATCTTTGACCAAATTAATACACGCAAAAATAAATAGCATAAAATATGTAACTATTCTTCAACATAAATAAAAAAAAATTAAGGTTGTCTTCGCCAATTGTACAAGAGCCTGAACTAAACGTGGAGCACACTTTTACAGAAGAATGTCGTAATTTTCATGAAAATTCGTTACATAGTAATTCATGCACCTGTAGATAATATCATCATCATATCCGGCAAGAAAGCCCCTCGTGGGCCAGTGCCTTTTTTTGAAGTTTCCTCCATAGTGACCTTCGCTCTCCAAGTTTTTCTTGTTTATAATCCCATGTCTGGTTCCACTAAGTCTGTCCATCTCATCCTTGTTCTTCACGCTTCTGATTCTCAGTGCCATTTAATTGCAGTACCTTTTTGACAACATTATCATCTGGCATTCAAATTATATGGGATATCCAATTTATTCTATTTCTTTTTACGTATTTAATGATCTCACTTCGTTTAAGAATTATATATAATTCAAAATTGTAACTTCTCCAGCTATTGATTTCGTTTACACCTCCAAACATATGGTGTTTCTAAAATTTCAAAATGTTCCATAAATAATTATTTTTCGTTTTAATATTTAAAGTGATAACCCATTTAGCATTACGGTATAGGAGAAAAGATGCATAACACATTTTATACTAGATGAAAACACTGACCGAAGTCAGTCTTAAAAGCACACTCTTTAAAAATGTGAAACTGATATGCATTCATCATTATACTAACTACCATCCAATTGGAGAGTTAATAATCAAAATAATAAATTTTGTGAAATAAAAGGTGTTTATAAAATTTCGCAAATGGCCCTAGGTGCAATGATATCATTGTACCTAGGGCCAGCAGCTGCTGTACCTAGAGCCTTTCCCTGGAAATTTGTTTTCTACTGATTACAGAGGGACACTTAACATACACACATGAATTTAATAAAAGAAACAATATCAGATAAAACATTGATTTATCATGTAACTATTTAAATTGTGATGCACCAAATTATTAATGAATTACACATATTTTCTTTCAGCATTACAATTTAAAAAACTGGTTCCAAAAGTCAGCTGTGCACATAGTCAATCTGAAGTACCAACAGATTGTGGTTTGGGCAATTTGTACACAATATTTCTGTTGTCAATTTCATAAGTTTCTTCTTTATCATAAAGAAACTTATTTGAATGAGCAATATTCTTCAGAAATTCAACATTATAGTATTTTACTTTAACATCTAATATTTCTGCCACATAAAAATGCTCAGGTTTTTTGCCTTGTATTTTTGTTAAACAAAAATCTCCCTTTTCAATAGTATCCCTTACATCAGGTACAGTAGCTTTCTTTTTTTGGGGGGGCTATTTTAATTGCATGATGTTTTTGGATTACTTCCTTTTCTGCAATGTCAGTCAAGATTCTACATCTGCCTGGCTTTCGGCCAGGCAGATGTAGGAATGGATTTACTTTCAGAATCCATCGGTTCAGATTACTTTCATTCGGTTGGATTTACTTTCAGAATTATGCTTATTAGAAATTATTTAGAATTAGGCTACTGTTTTTATAACTATAAAGAATTGGGTTTTTTTTATTAAATGAATTCTTACATTTGCACAAACAAAATAATAATCCTGAATAATAACAATAATGGTAGCAAACATTTTATATCAATTAAGCATATTCAAAGTTTCAGAACAAAATATACACTCTTCTCATTTAAATAAAATCCAATAATAATAAAAAAACTTGACTAAATTAAAATGGTTCAAATAATTAAAACCATTTTCCTGCTATTATTACAAAAAATTTTTTAATAAAAATAATAACATATAATATTAATTGAAATTGTACCTAGGGCCATGGCCCTAGGTACAAGACTAGGTTATTTCATACAAAATGTCTTTTGCAGAAAAACCCACATTGAGAGGGGATTTATTTAAAATTTAATTTAGTACTTAATGTTACAAACAAAATTATGCACAAAAATTCAAAGAAAAATATATGACTTATCTTTGTACAAAAGTAAAAAGAGATGAGCTGCAAAATTTTATTTCAGACGATGTTTGCTTGGTCTAGCTGGGTTATGTACCTAGAGCACTTAGCCCTTTTGGGGCTTTGATCTCTTGTCTGGAAAAATATTGTGACATGATACCTTGAAAACATTGCCCTTTTTATTTTAGAGATTTAAGTAAATAATTAAGAAGTTAAAAAATTTAAAGATAAGAATAATTAAAGACAGAAAAATTTAAATTTAAGAATCAGAATAAAAATTAAAAAGTTACAAATGCTGAATTTTTGAGGATTACATTATAGATAATTTCCTTTGGCCAATGGGGACCTCAGGATGGCTGATTGCCTGTCCAATGGGGAGGCAGCTTTTCGTGTTTGTGTTGAGTGTGAGATGAGAATGATTACTCCCTCCCGTGTTGCGAGAAGGAGCTTTCTGATTCGTTGTTGCGTTAATGTGGTGACTTCGGTCCCGGTGAGGGTACCGTCGCCGTGTACGGGATCGGAGGCTTCCAGTGTCCGTACCGGGCAATGGGGCTCTCCGATTGGTAGTTGGGTGTTTGTGTATTTTTGTGTTCATGAAATGAGTGCTGTTGAATGAATTTACAGAAATAAGTGGTGTTTTTTAAGAATAAAAATAAAATGAGAAATAAAAATTTAGGTTTTAATTAATTAATATGTTTCTAGGTCTGTGTGTGCGTCTCGTTGGAGTGTATTTCTCGATCTTTTGGATCGAGATATTATCTGAATTATCTATTTTTGTAAAGAATGTTTTTGCTATTTTTCTCATGAAGTTTTTAATTGTTTTGTAGTTAATGGCATTCCTGAGACTAGAGTTTCTCATGTACCAATCGGCTTTGAGAATCTGTCTCAGGGTTTTGTTTTTGTAATACTTCTAATTTTTGGATGTGTGTTTTAGCTGCAAAACTCCACACTGGAGAGGCATAGGTAATGACTGGTCTTAGAAGTGAAGAATAAATAAGCAATTTATTTGATCTACTTAATTTAGATCTTCTGCTAATTAGGTGGGAGAACGTGTGAGCTTTCTTGATAAAGTTCTCACGTATGCGTGTAATATGTTGTTTGAAAGTGAGTTTTTATCTAACGTAACACCAAGATATTTGGTGCTCTGAGACCAAGGGATTTTTCGTTGTGTAAGTAAATGTCTGGGTAGATTAATCGTGTTTTTCTAGTAAAGAAGACTGCTTCCGTTTTTGCCACATTAAGGGCAATTTTCCATTTGGAAAACCAGTCCTCTAAAACTAGAAGGTGTCTGTTGATTGCTCTGGCCACGAGTTTGGGTTCAGTGTGAGATGCCAAAATTGCTGTGTCGTCTGCGAACATGCATAAAGTTGTGTTGTGGTGGATCGGAATGTCGTTCACGTAGATGTTAAATAAGAGGGGGGAAATCAATGTTCCCTGCGCCACGCCCGCTTCCGTGGGTCTGTGGCTAGAGTATGTATCATTGATTCTGACAGAGAAATTTCTGTCAGTTAGATAAGAGGATATTAGTTTGATTAGTGGGGGTGGGAAATCATATTTGATTAATTTGAAAATTAGACCTTCTCGCCAGACGCGATCGAAGGCTTTTTGAATATCGAGGAAAACCGCACCAGTCGATTTTTTATTTTTGAATCCTGACTTTATCGTTTCCACCACTCTTAAGAGTTGGTGGGTGGTCGATAAGTCAGGTCGGAATCCATGTTGTTCCGGGATTAAGATATTATTTTCTTCCACATGGTGGTACAATCTTTTTAATATGATTTTCTCGGCTACTTTGCCGAGAATAGAGAGGAGCGCAATCGGGCGGAAACTTTCCGCCTGAGTCGGGTCCTTTCCTGGTTTAAGAATTGGAACGACTGTTGCAGTTTTCCATACAATCGGGAAGTAACCAATTTTTATTATGTTATGAATTATATTTGTTAGTTCAAAGATGGGGACTAGCGGAAGATGCTTTAACATGCGGTTAGTAGTGCGGTCAATACCCGCTGCTTTATTTATCTTTACTTTATCGATATGATCGATAATTTCGCTTGGTAGTGGGGGTGGGGGGGGTATATTAGTAAAGTTATTTTCATTATTAAGATAGGTGTGAACAACATGTGTTATTGCTCTATCCGTGTCATTTGAGATATCATTTAATTTAAATTGATTTTGGAGTGAGTCAGCTATGACCTCACTTTTGTCTGCGTCACTATATGCAATTTTGGCAGGGCCTTTAAGGGCCGGAATTGGCTGAGCCTTCTTCCTGGAATTTCGGGCGGCTTTCCAAAGAGAGCCGTCCTCGGCTTCCAAGCAAGCAAGAGACTCGTCCCATTGTTTTTGTTCGTGTTTTAAGACAATTTTCTTAATTTGCTTTTGCAATCTGTTTAGTGTGTTCTTATCTGCAGGGCTTCTCGTGTAGTGCCAGATTTTTCTGGCCCTATTTCTTTCTTTAAAGAGTTGGTTGAGATCCCTGCTAATGTAAAAGGTGTCGTTATGCTTTAATGGTTTTGATGCATTCTTGTATGCTTGGTGAAGTCGGTCAGTAAAGGCGGCGATCTGCTCGTCAATATCTTCTGGCGTGTTCGCTTCTGGTAGTGTAAAATTATCAGGAATATTTAAATTTTGTGTGAATTTCCCCCAATTCGTTTTCATGTGCGTGTATCTTTTATTCGGGGGAGGAAAGAAGTGTGTTGTTGTGGTGAATTCGAACGTGACTGGATTGTGATCGGAACTGAGTTCCGATATGGACGTGACAGTGCACGGCCAATCAACGTTCGTTGAGATGGCTAGGTCGAGTGTGGAGGCGGAGTCATGTCCGTACCTCGGAGTGGGCGGGGCTAGGATGCGGTAGCCCGATCTTTGAATGTGATGATTAAATGTGATTCCTCTTCTCGTATCAACATCGCATCCCCAGGAGCTATGCTTAGCATTAAAATCTCCCATGATGATCGTAGAGGGAAAACCTTGGTTCATTAGTGTGTCTATACTTTGGTTGAGATTATTTATGTTTAAGTGTGGTGGGTTATAGAGTGAGATTATAAGTGTTTGTTCACCTAATTCTGGGGTGAGAGCGACCATTGTTGCTTCTACCCCGTTTAGATTAGGTGTTGGTATGTGCGTGTGTTTCATTGAATTTTTAATCATAATTGCAGTACCGCCGCCCGTTCTGGCCGTGTACGCGTTGTGTGTTGTGTGATTTCTATCGTTGCGATAGATTCTGTAATTTGCCAGAGCAATTGTGTGACTTGGTCTCAGCCATGTTTCTTGTAGGAAATTATATCCGGTTTATACTTATTTACAAAATCTCGCAGCTCCCACATGCGAGATCGAAGACCGTTGGCATTCCAGGTTACCATCAAGAGTCTTTGTATGGTGTTCATTTCTGGGCTTTATTGAAGGAGCGCGCGACGCCCTTGAGAAAGATATTAAGTTTATTTATGTCGTTAGTTTCTTTTGACATATCCTCTAATGCCTGAAAAATTTCAGGGAATTTTACAGTTATATTTTGGAGTTCCGCAATATACATTGCGAAACTTCCAAAATCTACGTTATTTTCGCTACTAGGGGAAGCCCTTCACTTTGGGTGGTAAGGCGGGGTGACTCTTGACGCTTCAAAGCAGTAGTCTCCTCCGGTGTCGCCATCTGTTGACTGGTTTTCCCACTACAGACGCTAGCGAAGCTGACATTTGCTTTCCACTGGTCTGGTAGCGGGGATGATTTTTTTTCTGAGGAATTTTAGAATATTGTTTTGGGCCTCGCCCTTTTTTGGTTTTATTTTGGGAAGGCCGTGCAGCTTCTTAACGAAGCTACATGTCCCTCCTGGTTACAATTAATGCAACGCGGTTTTTCTAATTTCTCCTTAATCGGGCAGTCTCCAGTGCGGTGATCTTTTCCGCACTTGAGACACCTGGGTGTCATTCTACAGTTTACGCTCGAATGATTGAAATAGTTACAATTGTAACATTGGGTTGCCCCAGGTTTCTTCCGGAATGGTTCGACTGTTACACTAAGGTAACAGACGGTCTTTACATCATGGATGAGTTCCGCCTTTTCATTTCGGCGAACCTCAACCATGAATATCGGCAGGGGCTCTTTGGTTGAAAATTTGCGCAATTGCGCAACCTTTTCCACCTCGAAGCCCTGCGATTTGAGATCATCTTCTATATCTGCCGCATCGGTTTTAACCGGTAGCCCTTTAAGGACTACTTTTATAGGCCGATCGGCGAGTCTTTTTATTACATAATGTTGAGCCCTGATATTCTCGAGATGGGTGACAATATCCCGATGGTCATCCGGCGTCGCCGGTTGAATCTTAATGTAATTCCCAGCCATCTTATTGACGGTTCCTGGGAATTTCCTGTTGACATCCTGAACTATTAAGTTATAGCTCTCGACTATCTTTAACATTATTGGCTTCACCGTGAGGGGGCTACTGCTTTGACCCGGAGGTGCTTCCTCCTCTTCCAAGACCGAGAACTTGTTCCCGGTAGTACAGACTACCTTTTCAATCGGGATTTCCTTTATCGTTCGCGCGGCCTTTTTGGGGAGTTTAAACTCCCCATCACCAGCCCTCTTTAATTGCTTAGATTTTACCTTATTGACTACGGATTCTAGATCCTTTTTTAAATTATCATTTTTAGCATTAGGTTTGCTATTAGTTTTTGGATAATGAATTTTACAATTATCGATTGGGCAATGATTCAAAGGTATCTCACCCAGAGTCGACTGGAGCTCCGCATCAAGCTTCCGCTCTTTCTCCTTCATCATTTGGAGGTCCTCATCTGAGTAGAGTGCTCTTTTGGAATTGGAATTCAGCTCAAGCTCCAGCTTAATGCAATTGAGTTGATTCTCTTTGAATCTGGCCAATTGGAAGAGAAATTGTAGGTGCTCGCATGCCTGCTCGAGCGTGACATTTGTTTGTTCATGACCATTTTGGCTTTGGTCCATGACTTCCTCGTTGGATTCAGTAATATCGGTTTGCTTGGTACGTGCCATAGCGAAATGAAATGAGCGGTCACGATGTAAAAATGGTTTTCATTTGTAACTTTTCACAGCTTCCTTTTTCAAAATTTCAAAATGAATGTCAAAGTAGGAATTGATGTTGTCAATCACAAAACTGAGTAATAAAACTTACATAATATTCAAATAAAATGGGGTGGCCCTAGGTACACAGGTCTCCCCTGCAGCTTTTCCTTTGTATGAATAAGTAAATGTTTTTTTAAAGTACTAGAATCAGAAAAGCACTTGTAGCACATTTCACAAACATACGGCTTTTCCTTAGTATGAATACGTAAATGTCTAATTAAATTATTATTTCGAGCAAAACCCTTGCTGCAAATTTCACAAACATAAGGCTTTTCTTTGGTATGAATACGTAAATGTGTTTTTAAATGCCCAATATGAGAAAAACCCTTGCTGCACATTACACAAACAAAAGATTTTTCCTTTGTATGAATAACTAAATGACTTTTTAAATTCCCAGCTTGAGAAAAGCACTTGTTGCACATTTCACAAACATACGGCTTTTCCTTTGTATGAATAAGTAAATGTTTTTTTAAGTTACCAGAATCAGAAAAGCCCTTGTTGCAGATTTCACAAACATATGGCTTTTCCTTTGTATGAATACGTAAATGTTTGTTTAAAACAGATTTTCGAGAAAAACTCTTGTTGCAAATTTCACAAACATAAGGCAATTCATTTGTATGACAACGTAAGTGCACTCTTAAAAGAGAAGTTTTAGAAAAACCCTTGCTGCAGATTTCACATACAAAAGGTTTTTTATCATCAAAAACATGTAAATGATGCTTCGAGTTCCCTTGAGTGAAGGCCATTTTCCTGATTCTAATTTCAAATGTGTAATTTTTTCACAGCTGTGACTACAAAAATTTTAATTTAAAGTCTGCAATGGAGAAAATGGGTATTGTACTCTTGTTCACTTCAGAATATAAATTTATTTGTACATCTTCCTGAAAAAAAAAGAAATGTAATCACAATATAATACAGAACATGCATAACCAGAATTTTACTCTGCATTATAATTCATGAAGTAAAGTTATTCAGCTGGTTACCACAGCTTAAAAAAATAAGCTAAGAATTTTTTTTCTGATATCTGAAGAAAATAGAAGGCTTTTAAATAACGCTTGTGTTAAATCAATAAAAATCTAAAATATATATTAAATATTAGTTACTAAAAGTATGAGCATGTAATACTTTATGATGAAAACCAGGTTAACATGAGCAATATATAGAAAACTGAAGGAATATCATGACAAAAAATGAACACCTTCTTGGAGGAGAATTCTATCAGGTTATGGTACTCAAGACTACGTATATAGAAAACTGGAAAAAAAAGAAAACAAAACCTTGCACCTTTTTTTTGTGGCAATATTAAATTTTGAAATAATTTTTCTCCAAATATCCATACTATAGAACATTATTTCCACATAGTTGAGTAGCAATAATTAATAATTTTAATTTCCTCGTAACCCCGATCAACACTATAGTGAGAATAATTATTTATACTAAAAACCTGCTGTTCTATATCAGTCATTCCCAAAACAGTCTATATCGATCTTCAATGATCTAACGATGGCATACAAGGGGTTCACATAGGTGGGGGGAATCATTTTAATTTTAATTGTCTATGAATGGACATTCCACTTACGGATGCTATCTATTTATCTACATAATATTTTATTACAGTATAAATACATACTTATCTATCTATTGTATTAAAATTTGAGAGAAAACAAATGTATGCATGTATCTATGTGATGCTATTTTTACACAACCCACTAAATACAGAATTGCACTGAAGGTACTATAACATGGGAAATAATCAGAAGAATCCATTTTGAATACTTGAATTCCAACATTACAATGAGTTAAAAAATATATCAATTAAAAATACTAAAATGAATGAGTGAAATGGCCTTGTAATGTTAACTTCAGTGATTCGAAAGGATTGCACGGGGAAAACTTTCCAACATTTCTGTGGTTTTTAAAATTGTTTTCCTGTTCTATACAAAAATCAGGGGAAAAAACCCCCAATAAATATAGAATATGATACATTGTTTATTTCACCATGATATACTTTAATCTTGTTGAAAAATTAATGATATTGTGCTCTTTTTGCAAACTTTTTTAAAATGTATAAGTTTTGACACTTTTTCCAGGGACAAAACATTCAAATTGCTGTGTATCTCATTAGGATGAGCGTGATTTATCGAATCTACAAACTGAAAAAGTGCATGCTTTATCCTTTTCCGTGATTTAAAATATCGGATTTCACATAAATGTATTTTTTACAACTTTTGGAAAATATTTTTTAATTTCAATACACTTCTGTATTTTTGAAAATAAAAAAAAAAACACATGAATCTTTTTTACCTTGTACCAAACCTTACTATCTACGTTTTGACTGAAGACTGAAACATTTGCTAAAATAGCAATGTGTTACCAATGTTAACCATAATAGTAATGTATGTATTGGCAATATAGTACATCATCCAATGACCTAATTAAGTTATTTAAAATATGAATGGGGAAGATTGAATGAATCTCTTCAAATAGTCATCAAATCAGTAACCAGTGTGGTTATTAGTACGTAAAATTATGAGAACTCTCATCATTAACTCCATCACTCTAAAGTACACAGCTCTTGAAAGTCATACTTGTAAACATCATTTTTTTTCACACTTTTGACGACTGCTTGAGAGTCTAGTGAATATAAAGATCCAATTTTTTAGAAAAAAAATTTAATCAAGTGGAAACTATATTTTATCTATCGAACAGATTTACTTAAAAACATTAATGAAATTACCTTCCAGTCAAGGCAACAGCATAAATTTAATTAGGTCAAGAACCATCGTATCACCATTTCTTGCCAGAATTAAGCTAAAGGAGTATAATATTGGAAGTTGTGAATTTTCCCAGTTTCTCAATTCGTCACAGACTAACTACCAGGAACAGGAAATTTCAAACTACATTCACTATTTAAATGCCCTTGAATCAGGTTTTAAATCTATATTTGAGAATATTTGAACCATGATAATATTACAGCATGCACTTAATTTATATGGCCACTGATTTTTGCACTCTTCATTTAACTGTGACTGAGTGTGCAGATTTTTCAGCGTTTCCTACTCCAACAGAAACTGCACAATCTTTTATTGGGGCATTCTGACGGTTAACAGGAAACAGATCAGATGGATACAATGTCTTCTTCAAAATATGCAATTTAGACTCTGTTTAAATACACAGCACCTTCAAAAATGTGATTTACTTTGAAACCCACATCACTACATAAATTTAAGTGCAACTTAACTGCAAATATTTTCTGTGATAAAAAATTCTGTATTATATCCATCTCTGGCTGTTATTTGAACTCAAGCAACAGCAACAACCATACAGTAAAATAACAAATGTCATATTTACAAGAGGAAGTTATTGGAACTAATGAAGATCTGAAAGTACAGCTTAGAATTGGATATAAACAGTTTTGGCTATAAAAAGACATACTTGTTATTTATCCTGAATTATGTAAAAGTGTAAATTTCGATACTGTTGCCAATCTCCAATATTTACATACTAGCTGCTATACCCATTCTTCACATGGGTGAATTGAAAAGTTGAACAAAACAGATTGAAGGATAAATAAGTTTTGAATGAGTTAATTTTATGTGAATTGCAAATTAAAGAAAAAAGGAGGGGGGTGATAAAAAAACTATATTCGTTAAATTTTAAGTCTGTAGATCTAAAAGCTGATAAAAAGCAATTTTTTGTTTGCTTATAACTTCCTGTAACTCTCTTGTAGGTCGATTTTGCAAAACACCTTCCTAAGCTGATTTCTGCTTAGCAAAAGTAACACATTGCTACACAGTTTGAGTAATGAATGCTTAAAATAGTGTAAACAATCTATATCTGGATGTGTAATATGTTAATATTACTTACTGTTGTATGTTAAAATTGTAATATTCCCAAGCAACCCAGTTAATTATGTTATAATGATGACTCAATAGAAACAGTGAAATTTTGTCTATAGAGAGTAGTTGGCATCATTTTTTGCCACCATGTTAGCAACTTGGCGATTGATTGAATGGGGCAGAAGGTATATCCTGTAGAACTGCAACAAAGATAGAACAAAAACCTTCACCACAAAAAAATACATATATGCCAATTTTCATAGTGATCGATTGAATGGTGTTGGAGTGATGCGATTTCATATATACAACCATCCATTTATATATAGATTTATGTATATAAATATATATATATACATAAATTTTGTTATTAAAATACTCTATTTTGAAGTTTCTTCCACATCTTTGTCCTGTCGGGCGGATCTGTTTTTTCGCCACTTAGCTCGGCGTTGCAAGGGCTTTTTCCATGGGTACCATTTTATCCCCATATGGAAACTTTCCCTTTCTCTCTGGACACAAGTACTTCTGTGTGTGTGTGTTACTGAGCGATGTGAGTGATTTCTACATTTATCTTATTTGTGAATCCCCTTTTCAGAAATTTCTTCCACTTCTTCTCATTGTCAAACAGGTTTCTTTTCCATTCGTTTAGCCCAGCGTTGCATAGGTTTTCTTCAGGTATAAAACCTCCTTTTTCACTGAGGGATAAGATCTTTTTTTTTCAAATTTCTATTTTCGATTAAAAATTTACAAAGCTAATCCAGTTTTGTTCTCAAGAAAACAGACAATGTACGAATTTATTATTAAATAAATAATTTAGTAATAAATAATAAAATACAATATAACTATGATTTTTAAAAAAATATATCAATTCATATCAATTTTCGTTAAAAAATGAATAAAAAAATGTGTACCCTTAGCGCTTTGAAATGACTGCTTTTATCTGGATGTTTGATTTTTCTATAAAACATATGTAACTGTGAAAAAAGAACTATGGGGGGAGAGCCTAAAAATTTATTTACATTCCTTGTATAAAAAAAAAGATTTAAAAGGAAATAGTACTATTTAATAAAAACAGGGCAGCATTTTCCTATATTTTAAGGTTTTTCAGTAAATTATTTCTCTAAAAGAAAACTATCAGTTGTGATGTATTATTAAAAATTAAGATCATAGTAATTATTTTACAATGAATACTTTATTAAAATTCAAACTAATAAATTGGATTTGGAAAATTACTGGAAAATTCATTTTTTACTCTCATTATAAAAGAAAAAACATTCAAAAAGAAAACATCTTTTTATCTGACAGAAAAATCTTTTATCTGCTTACATTCTCTCTGTAAGTTGTCTTTCCGCACATGCGCTATAAGCGCTCAAACTCATGTGCTCTGAGGTAGCTTTCCCATATTTAACTATTACTGGCATTTGGCGATTTTTCCAATTTTTTTTTGTTGTATTTCTTGGCTCCCCAAGCGGAAAAAGTATATATTCTTTAAAAATATTTTTTGTATAAAGAGAGCAGAATTTTTTTTTATTACAAAATTCCAATTTTTTTTTAAAGTATTACAATATTTTGTTTTAAATTAACTTGGCAGCATTGGTAAAGATTAAAACAATGTACTAATCTGCTTGAAAAGTAGTTTTATGTTTTTTTAGGAATTTAAATTAGAAAAATTTTAAACATTGTAGAAATTAAGATTTTAATAATATATTTCAAGTTAATCACATGTTAAAAGCATTTATTTTTTAAACAAAGTTAATTAATACAGTCAGTAGAGCAACGTCATGAAATTCCATTTTGGCTGAAAACTGATTTTTGATGCTAACTTTTGTCATTGTTGTGACAATAACAGTGTTACAACAATTCAGATAAATCAAAGCTGGAGCCCAAAATTGGTAATTAAAACTGGTTTTAAATGATATCTTTTTAACTAATTGTGATATTGAACAGAATTGTGAATGTAAACCATTCTCAAATCCACTGGATCAGACACAAAAAATTTCATCAAAATCGGTCCAGCCGTTTAGAAGGAGTTTAGTCACATACACATGCACTGAACATTTATATATATAAAGATTATTTGAAAAAAATTTAATTAAAAAAGCTAAAAAGCATGATTTGTCTGCATTTTTGTAACAATAAAGACCCTGTTGGCCAGTTTGACTAAAAATCGATTTTCGTCGCCAACTTACATAATTTTTATAACAATAACTTTGTTACAACAATGCAGTTGGATATTGAGTTGAATGCTTTTAATTAATATCTTTTTAACTAATTGCGATATCGGACCGAATTGTGAATTGAAACCATTCTCAAATTCACTAGAACCCACAAAAAAAAATTTCATCAAAATTAGTCCAGCCATTTAGGAGGAGTTAAGTCACATACGCATGCACAGAAGATTTTTATATATAAAGATATATATATACTTGGCACTACTAAATGAAGTGATTTAGAGTTAACTCAACATTATTAATGCAAAGTATTGAAAAATGCATCAGGTTCATTCTTCTCATCAAAATTATTATTATTATTTATTTATTTCCTTAATTTTCATGCAACAAGTAATTTGTTTTATATTAATAAGTAAAATCTGAAAATTAACAAGTGTGTGTGTTAAAGTTTTTGAAATTGCATTGTACCACAGTTAAAAATTTAAAATTTTTAAATTAAGTAGCTCTGTATCTGCAGTTAAAACAATTCTAGTTGATAAATTTACCGAACAGGAAGTCATGGTTAGTGATATATGAGACAAAAAAGTTAAGAACCCCTGCTCTATATAGATGGGGCTTTGATGTTCCCCAGAAAACCTTTCTTGTTGCACTACTGACCTTGACAAAAAAGGTTGCTATTAAGGTAGCCCATTATGTACAATAGGTTTCTTTTTTTAAAAAAATGATATCTGTGAATATTTGAAGTGATTTACAGATTAATATAGAAAAACTTATGGAGAAAAAAACTTAAATTGTAAAAATATTGAAAACACACAGTAAAAATGGTAACAATTTATATAAAAAGAATAAAATAGAACCTACTTTGTACAAAAAGGTTATGAACAAATTTCCAACACTGTTATATTTCTTTCCTACAAAAAGTATCTACAATTTTATAAATAACCAAAAAGATTAAATTAATTGCAACAAAATATTGCACTTATTACTATTGCAAAAGTGCTAGTTTTCTGAAAAAAAATTTTTTTTTTTATCTAAAACATATTATAAAGTTTGAAAGTTATATTTGTGTCCATACTCAGACGAGGTTTAAAAATTCTCCACACTTGATAACAGAGCTTCATTTCCCTCATAAACATTGCCCAAAATATTTTTGAATGTTTTTATTTTATAAGGATTTTGAAATTGGGAATAAAAGTCTAAGGTAAATGATACTTTCTTCATAAGCTTTTGCAAATTCCTTTATAATAAAACTACCAACAGGAATTTGGGTACTTGTGTATTAACGTCACCACAGAAAATTTGCTCAGCATTAGTCAGACACTAATATCATGTAAGCACAAAAGACACCCCCCCCTCATTATCATTTTATCTGAAAAAGAAAGAATAGAAAAAAAAATGGCATGATTTGTATGGTACAAATGTAAGAAACTTTGTCCTCCCCAATTCTTAAAAGTGAGACATAAAAATCAAAAAAGCAGAAATTTTTCACTTATCTTAACCACAGCATTCAAATTAAAATAGAATTGAGTTCTTTGCATTGTGAAGATTTATAGTATGAAAAACATTTATAAAAAAAGACAAAATATTTTATTCCTAAAACTTTCCAAACATTATGAATTAAAAACAAAAATCAACTTTAAATCTTAAAAAAATAAACTGAATATAAGCAGCAGAAAAATTAATGTCTCTTAATTGTATATATGAAGTAGAAAAAATTAGCTGTACTTATGTATCAAATTGAGCAATTCATCAAATTAAAAGATTTTGCCAAATGAGGTGATTTGTTGGCGACAGTGAAAACTGTTTCTACGTATGAACAAACAGAAAAAATTCACATTTAAATGTAAAACAAGCAAAAAAATTTTTTGGGGAAAAATTAACAATCAGTATACAGTCGTGGCTAAAATTGCAGACACTTTTTAAAATTGTTAGATTTTTTAAGTTTGTATGCTTATAGAAAATGTTACGTTCAACAAAATGCTAAGTGTTTCATATCATTTTAAAGGGAATGCAATACTAAATTCAATACAAAAAACAAAATTCAAATATTTCCAACACAAAAAATGTTATGCTGTAATAACTGTTGATACACATTACATACTGATAATTGCAGGAGTTATCAGAACTTAGTGAGGATGCCCTTAACCTTCATTACAGCTTCACATTGATGTTTCATAGAGTTGAAAATGGTTTTAAGCTCTTACTTCGATAATACATGACGACAGGAAACAATAATATCTTCAATTAGTTGCTTTTTATTTTATGGGTACCTCATTTGGAAAAGAGTTTTCAAACGGTGCCACAACTTTTGGATAGGATTGAGGTCAGGACAATTTTCTGGCCAGGATATTAATGATATTTCATCAAAAAGTAATAACATGATATAAAAGAGAAGATTGGTCACATATGTGATCAGAAAATAGTATTTCCTTTGTTAGAAGTACGTAACACGTGGGTAGTTTAGTGCCTACATCTGGAGACTGAGAGTTTTGCTACGATGTCAGGAGACAAATTTAATAAAAAAAAACAGGAAATGGCCAAAAAAGATGCACCACATTGGTTAATGAAAAGAAGAAAAAAAAATACCATGTTTTACAAAAAAAAAAAAAAAAAAAAAAAAAGAAAATGAATTTCACGGACATCCATCAGAAGTAATCTGAGTGATGCTGGTGTTTCTGTCAGTTCAAAAATAATCAGGAGTTGATTACCAGATGTAAGACTAAAAGGTAGAATTCCACGAAAAAAAGCCATATCTCAACTTACAGCAGTGCTAAAAGGGATTACAGTGGGCAATGGAACACATTAATTGGACAAATCATATTGGTCACAAGTTATATAGAGGGATGAAACTATCATTATTCGGTAGTGATAGCCTAAAAGATGTAAGCCGTAAAATAGCAGAAATGCTACAACGTGACAGCATCCACGTAACTGTGAAGTACCCATATAGTTTTTTCACTTAGTCATGAATATCAGCAGACGGCATCGGTTGTCTTCATATCATCGATGGAATATACATCACCGATGAAAAATACATTGACAACATTCTAGAACCCAAACTTTTGCCTTCCATCAGGGATCTATTTACCAACAATGCTTCATTTATTTTTTAACAAGATTCTGCTTTATGTCACAAAGTAAAGTAATTAAAAGGCTGGTACTGTTCAAGGATCATCGAGTCGATGTCTTGGCCAGGAAACACACACACAAACAGTCCTCACCTCAATTTCATCAAAAACATATGGCACAGTTTGAAAACTCTTAGCCGAATGAGGTACCCATGAAAAAAAAGAGCTAATTCAGCATATAATTGTTTCCTTGCACCATGTAATAACTATGGAAGAGCTGTAAACTATTTTCAGCTCAATAAAACATTGATGTTAAGTTGTAATAAAGAATAAAGGCAATCTCACTCAGATCTGAAAACTCACTGCTATCTTCAACATCTAATGTATGCCGACAGTTATCACAGCATAAATTTTTATGCGTTGCAAATATTTGAATTTTGTTTTTTTGTATTGAATTCAGTATTAAATTGCCTTTAAAATGATATGAAATACTTACCACTTTGTGCAACATAAAACTTTCTATAAGCATACAAAGTTAAAAAACCTAACAATTTAAAAAAGTGTCCACACAATTTTGTGTGTGTGTGTGACCACCACTGTAATACTTTAGTAACAAAAAAATTTTACCCTATAATATTGCATGTATAAAACAAAACCATACATTAACAAAAAGAAAAGTACTCCATAGCAAGGAATTAATTTAAATGAAATATAGAAATGATACAAAGAAATCTTGTTCAGATATATCAGTAGATTTTCAATAACATCTTAAAAGTTTAAAAAGAATCTAAGATTCAAAGACTATACTTTAGAGATTCTAAAAAGGAATATAAGGAAATGAACATTTTTAATGAATTTAGTAATTTGCTTAAAAAGATAGCTTATGGAGGAAAAATAATGATAGACTTGACACACGAAAGCATTTAAAAAATCCACACCAAATAATCTTTATTATAAAGGTTATAAAAAAACTAACACAGGAAAAATTCCAGTACATTCCTCTTATAAGGTGGAATACGGTCAAGTATGTATAGCCCTAAAATATCCTAAGAAAGTCCAAAGAGTTTCATTTTGAATTAGGTATGCTCTATTTTAGCATGGTTAATGTAAGAAGCCTTACAGCTTCTGAAAAACACGCTGCAACTCCATTTTATACTGTCAAGGAGCAGACATTGGTAAAAAAAAGGCATATAAGGCACAAAGAAAAGTTTCATTCCAGCAGAAAATCATTTGCCAATTATTCTCATTCTAAAGACAAGAATAATCGTATTATTGGTTCACTCCTGAGGGCAGAAATGAATTATTTCAATAAAGTACTTGAAATTGAAAGCAACCTAAATTTCCAGTCTCCAGATAAGAACTTTTTTCAATGGAAACAAACAGGATAAGACAGAAATGCAAAAAACATTGACATCAATATTTATAGCTTAAATCATACTACCTGAAATAGCGTTTTGGGTAACCATTAAATAAAGTATCAATCAGTCTATTCCTTTTTTGGTTTAACCAACACTTTCTTTAGTAACTTCTCATATCAGTGGAGAAATTTCGACAAAACAATTTCCTTTTCAGAAGAAACTTCATCCGCGTCAGATTTTATAATTATGTATAATAAATTGAAACAAACGAAAAAAAAAATTATGGGATAACATAAGCAACACAAAGGAAAATTAGTAGTGAGAATGATGATAGAAAGCATAAATACAATGTCCCAAAATTGCTAGATTTAGACTTACATTAAAAAGCATCTTCTTTTTACCATTCAAATAAATATCAATGAAGTAAAATAAAAATCAAGCAACGGTATAAAAAGGAAAGAAATTATGTTTCACTAGAGCCGGAACAGAGCAGTCAATCAGAAGCGATATCTGTTGCCAGATATAAATTACTTATCTCCATGTGACCGCTTTCGAATGAAGTAGTCAGCCATGAAGTAGTCATTAGACATAGAGTAGAACTGGGGTTGGATGACAGAAAAGGAGAACTCATTCCATGCTGCTTCAAATCTATGACGCACATCATCAACCGTATTAGCTGGAGAGGAGAAGCAGGCCAGTTTCTCAGCTACCCATAACCAGATGTTTTAAAGGGTTGACAAATATAGAGACCATGCAAGCCAAGGTAAGAATCGAATAACCGGGTCTCATATAAAAAGACGACGTGAAACTCCTGTATACGACTTTGTCGCTCAGAGCACCAGAGCCACAGTATCTCTCTATGCTGCATTATCAAATAAAGTCGAAGTAATTATCGTCGTGCTGACAGCCTACGTTGTTGCAAACGTAGTCGCACTGCACCAGTAGATACTGGGCGCGCTCCAAACATGTCCCTTTCCTGACTAATGGTCCATAATGTGGTTACACGGTTTTCCAAGACCAGTCACACAATATGTCTATCCTGTCGGGCTTTAGTCATGAGAGGGCGTGAAGATAATACATGTCGTTCAGTATGAACCCGAGCAACCGATTAATTCCATTTTCGCTTGACAGTGGTTGGAATTGGGCCAGTCCGAAGGGCAATATCACGGAAAGATAATCCAGACTTTCGTTAGGTACGATCCAGTCTCTGTCACCCTTTCTGGTAAGTATTTCTTTATAGCCGAGACATAACACGATATTCTGAGTAAATTCTATATTACAGAACGCTTTCCAAATGAGAAAAGCACAACATATCTTTTCTTTTATGTAGTGCTTCAGATGTAGTTTCTGTGTCCTATGTAGCTGGGTTGTTTGGTTTTAGAGCACATAGCCCGTCAGGGCTTTTATATCCTATCCGACTTTTTTAGATAACTTGGAACTGATTAAGTGCCCTTTTCAATAATATTATAGGAAGATTAATTGAAACGCTTGGGTATTTAAAAGATTTACTTGAATGTATTGTTGATTTCTAAAAGAAATTATCTTGGAAATAAAGAAAACCCGGCTTTTTAAAGCCGATACAAAATTATAAGTTACGATCAGAGTGTTAGTGATAATCGTGACTTTCAACTTGGCCAATGGGAGAGATACTGCCTGATCAATGAGGTGGCAGCTATCGGTGATGCTTCTATCCCGAAGGGGTACCGTCGCTCCGCCTGCTAGAGAAATCCCCAGTGTCCGTAAGGGTAATGGAGCTCTCTGATTGGATGAAATTTTTTCCCGCACTTTCTGATCTCGGTTCTTGTTGCAACCCGATTGGCCAACGAAACTCCGCCCACTTAATGGACGCATCAAACTTTGATTTTCTAGCTCTTAAAAGACCTTTTTAATCTCTTTTTATTATAATTTAATTGTTTCTCACCCAGTAAATTCTTAAATATTACAGAACTACTCATATTAAATTTTCATTTAAATTAATATTTTTCTAAAAAGGGCAATGGTATAATTCTGTACAGTCATCTTAAATTCCAGGATAGGAGATTAGAGTCCGGAAGGACTAAGAGCTCCAACAGTCATCCCAACGACAAAAGGTAAGCGATTTTTTTTAATATTTTAGTTTTTTGACTCTGGAGCTTATAGACCTCAAACCTTTAACTGCCAAACCCTCAACTAGCTTAATCATCCTCTGGTTCCAAGTCTAATTTTGATTAGTATTATAGTGTAGCAAAAGTATTTTTTGTTGTTTTAACTTAAAAAAATATTTTTGTCACATTTAACTAACAAAGCACCTTTCAAAGTAAAGGGTGTTTTTTTTAAAGGTATAGAACTTTAAATTACAATAAAACAACGATGTATTATTCGATTGACATGAATTTTTTTTATTCGAAAGATAATCTTGTGGCATTATATTTTAAACATGATTTCTGGCATATGGCTGCCACAGCTGGCTCGGATGTAGTCCAATCTGGACGTCCAATTTTCGATGACTTTTTCCGACATTTGTGGCCGTATATCGGCAATAACACGGCGAATGTTGTCTTCCAAAGGGTCAAGCATTTGTGGCTTATCCGCATAGACCAATGACTTTACATAGCCCCACATAAAATAGTCTAGCGGTGTTAAATCACAAGATCTTGGAGGCCAATTCACAGGTCCAAAACATGAAATTAGGCGGTCACCAAACGTGTCTTTCAATAAATAGATTGTGGCACGAGCTGTGTGACATGTTACGCCGTCTTGTTGGAACCACAGCTCCTGGACATGATGATTGTTCAATTCAGGAATGAAAAAGTTAGTAATCATGGCTCTATACCGATCAAAATTGACTGTAACGTTGTGGCCTTCATCGTTTTTGAAGAAGGATTCCACAAGCCCATAAAGCGCACCAAACAGTCAGTGTTTCTGGATGTAACGGTGTTTCGACATACACTTGTGGATTAGCTTCACTCCAAAGGCGGCAGTTTTGTTTGTTGACGTAGCCATTCAACCAGAAGTGCGCTTCCTCGCTAAACAAAATTCGCTTATGAAAATCGGGAACAAAGGCAATCTCGTTTGGGGCCCATTCGAGGAATCTACGCCTTACTTGATCATATTTAAAATGTAATGCCACAAGATTATCTTTCGAATAAAAAAAATTCATGTCAATCGAATAATACATCGTTGTTTTATTGCAATTTAAAGTTCTATACCTCTAAAAAAACACCCTTTACATATACAGTGAAATACGTTCAACGCAAAAATGCTTAAGACGAAATATCGGTTAATACGAACTAATACATCGGTCTCGAAAAACTATTGCGTATGTTAATGCATTTTACTTCTCTTAACAGGAAAATTAAGTCGCTTATTACGAAAAGATTTCCTTTCCAAGAATGAACAAAATACAGAAAACACCAGTCAGATTGGACTGACATATTGTAATATCTGAAGAATTCATTGGATGATGTGTGTACAGCCCAAATTATATGACAAAGACATTTTGGAGTTTGTTCAAAGATAAAAAAAATATCACATTAATCCAGATTACGACGATGAAAATGAAATGAAAAATGCAGCTCCTATTCCTACATCATCCGAAATGAGCATTCTTACGAAATGTATGCACAGTTATTTTGCTGCACATTCCAATGGAGAAAAGAATAACAAGATGGACTAAATAGAAAAATTAGATAAAAAAAAGTAATGGAAAGAAAAATTTCAGATCATTTCCAAAAACTCAATAATTTTTTTTAAATCTCAAATTTTTTTAAAGTTCTAGTGAATGTTTTTGTTTCATTAATTTTTTATCAAATATATGCATGTATACATATCTATGCAAATAAAATAAACTTACATTTGTTCGCATATTTTTTTGTGTGTGATATTCTTTCGGGTGAAATTCTTTTAACACGAAAAAATATTTCAGCCCTTTTAGTCTCGAGTTAAGCGATTGTCACTGTATATATATTTAACCCTGCAGGCTAGGTGGCATTTTTTAATTGTCGCTGGCCTGGGTTGCGGGTTCGACGCCGGCTCAAGTCGGTGGAGTTTCATGATCTAGAAAATCGACAGCGGTCATGTCGTATGATTATACGACATATAAAACATTCCTTGAGAGTCTGCTTGACTTGAGAGCTCTCGCAAAATTTCTCCACTTGAAACTAAGGAAAGACAAAGTCAACCCCATATCGTCCTTGATAAGGAAAGCAATGCTACCGATATTCAAAATCTAATTAGACCTCTTTAAAATTATTTCAAACTTAGTTAAACAATTCCCAAAGATAATAGAAATTCTACCTAAACTTAAATCCACATAAGACTTAAAACAGCAAGGAAGCCTCTTATTAGAAGCCATTTTAGATATTTAATTTTATTAACTTCTAATATATTCTAGTAATTTTATCATTTCTCTCCTTTTTAATTCCACTTAATAGCCTACATCGCAATAGAAAATTTCTTTCTTCTTCCGAGTCGGGTAAGGTACATTAGAACAACAGCTCTCTCTTAACCAATAACAACTCTTTTACTGCCAGTCACCGAAACCAAAGTCCGCCTGATCGCATCCCATTGGTTCCTGCTCCATTTTCCCCGCGCATCACCTACAATGACTGTAACACCAATCCCAGTCTAATGCAAGATATGGAATGGAGGAGTCAGCCATGACTCCAGTTTCCAGTCAAGTCTAAACGGTCTCGCAAAATTAAATTCCGGTATAGGTTTGCATCGCCAGGGCTCAGATGCCTCCCTCTAGGGAGGAACCTTGGTGCCAAAATTACCTGTGGCGATTGGTATCTGCCTCTATAGCGCGACACTAAAAAGAGATACCATTTTCCGGGAAATGTACTATACTCCGTTTCATCTTAAGTTGGCAGTGCTAGGAAGGGTACGCTGACCAAATAACAGCCACTACAGGGTTTCTCTAGGAGAAGAGAGTGTGACTATAACAAATAAAATTCTCCATAATTGGCGAGCAAAAAAATCACTCTTGAAAAATTTGTTCATTAAGATTGTATGATAGTTTTTTTTTAATAATAGTATAAGCCCCTTTTTAATCCATATATTTAAGAGTTTGCGTTTCAATATCTTTAAAAATATTGGTTAATTAACACTATCTAAACTTTTCTCGAATAAAATCTCAATAGTTCCCAACATGTTGATTGCAATTTTTTTAAATGACAAAATACGCTTAAATTGTTATTCACACATGCTATCATTACATTGATTTTTTAAGTGAATTATGCCACTTTCAAAATAAACGGCTCATATATCTTTAGTTTCATAATTTCATTTATTACATCTGTTTATAAAATACAACTTTCTATCTTGTTTATAAATAATTAATCATCTTTTTTCCCTTATTACTGTTTTAAATCAGTTTGTAATTATTATTCATATTACATGTAAATGCCGTTTATGTACGTTAGCTTAAGATATACAGGAGCACATAATACACAGGAGCACACAATTTCAAAAATTTATCAATATTAAAACTTAGAATCTTTTATAAAATGTATAGTTTATCTGGAAAAAATATCTCGATGCATACTTCAAAAATTATTTTACTAACATTATATGCAAAGTTTATATATTCAGCTCAATGAGTATAACTTTTAAAGAAAAATGATTTATTACAATAATTCAATACAAAAAGTATATATTTTGATATTTAGAACTATTTTTGTTGTAAAAAAGTTCCATAAAATTTTTTTAAAGGTACAATCGCTCTTTTTTATTAGGTATTCATAAATCAAAATTGAACACTCCATGTAGGAAGCCTTTAGAACCAAAACGAAAGCATTGCACAAGAAAAGATTTACATTAAGATACTTCGATTATAAAGATAAGGAGCTTTTCATGTAATGTACAGTTTTAAAAGCGTTGTCTATGAAAATTTTGAAATTTGATTTATTCAAATAAAATTAAATCAACTTAAAAATTAAATCACCCTTTTTTATATAAATATTAATAGCTACATGGCCCGGCTTTGTACGGGCTGATTGATTGATTGAATATTAACGTCGCACTGTTCAGCTACACGAGGGCTTTTGGCGACGGACCACGTAATTTTGAACCATGGTCAAGTGACGTGGACGTCACCTGAGCTGGCACCCCCTCTCCTAACTACCACAACACACCAACGGGAGGACGTTTCAGCTCTCGACAGATTTAGCGTGCATCGCTGTCCTACACGGCGGGTCTTTAGTTGTACTGGGCTCGAACTCGTGACATGGCAAGTCACGATTCGATACCTATACCACTCGGCTACCGCGGCCACGCTTTGCACGGGCTTTCTCCTGCCATTGTGGAAACATTTGCCTGTGCATTAAATATTATATTTAAAGAACAGTTTCCAGAGTGAGGGACGAGGACCCTTTTTCACATATCACTCCACAGTAAGCAAAATAAGTGCTTACATAAAAAAATTTTCCAATAGCTAATTATGTATACACATATGTTGCATTATTAAAGAAAAACATCGTAATTTTTGAGCCATGGTCAAGTGACGAGGACGACACTTTTGGTACCCTTCTCTCCAAACTACCATACCACACTAACGGAACTTTGATGATAATTTTTTACAAGTCATCAGCACTCATTATTTCTGAATCGCTTTCCGAAGAGTCACTGTTCACAGATACAATGAAATTCTGATTTTCCCAAATTTCATCAATAAGTCCATCAATTTCTCTTTTTTAATTACATGGTGGATGCAATTTATCCAATTTTGAATTGAGACCCTATCTATTCCCTTTCTTAAAAGCTCATTTATTTCGTTGAGTTTAAATGTTTAATTTTCTTTTGCGACGTAACCTTTTACTTGACTCCAAACCATCTCAATTGGATTGAGCTCGCAGTGATAAGGGGGTAATCTTAAAATTTTGTGGCCAAACTTTTGGCCGCTCTGTAACCCTTATACAAATGCTTTATTTGATTTACTTTTTGCAGAAGTTCAATTTTTATTAAATCTGGATTCCATGTCACTTTATCTGTCAACCACTCTTGAATTGCACTTTTTACCCAAGAACTTGTTGGAGTTTCCTCTTTTCTCACTGAATGGTAGTGGACATTGTCCATTACAATAATGCTTTGGGGCTTCAATTTTGGCATGACAGTTTCAAACCATTTTTCAAAATGGTTACCGTCCATTTCTTCATGGTAGTCCCCAGATTTTTTCCCAATAAAAATATCTGCCGCATACCGAACAAATCCTTCTTTCCTTCCAATATGTATTATTATAAGCCTCCTTCCTTTGCCTTTAGGCGCAGTCAAACCTACTGTTAAATTGGAAGATGATGCTTCATAACTGCTTTTGATGGTTGTGTCTTGCCACACTCGAGTTTCAGAATGTCCTTCATTCACCCAGGTCTCATCCAAACAATAGATTGGCGCATTTTTGCTCTTAATTCCCTAATTTTTCGTAAATAATTTCTGCGCCATAAAATATCATGTCTTTCAAGAAGCACAGCCTGTCTTTTCCTTTTTTCAAATGTAAACCTCACATCCCTTAGTAATCGGTACAAGGTTGAACCGGCTAATGTTCTTCGAAAAAATCTCAGCGTCATCATTTATTTCCTTCAGAACTTTGGATAACGTAGGAATCTCATTCTTACGGAAAATTCCATGAATTTTTCGCCGAATTCACGATAATGTGAAGTCGTCATATTTCACCAGCCTTCTACGGGACCGGGTCGCTTTTTATCAGGACTTAAAGCACTCAATGTCTTCTTTTCCTTCTTCAAACGAAAAACAGTTCCCTTCGAAACGCCAGTCAGTTCAGAAACCTTTCTTACAATTCCACTGATGGATTCTTGCGGGTATTCTTCTCGAAGTCGAGAATAAACATTCAGTACGTTTTTCCGAGCCCCGCTTCTGATAGATATTCCTCGCTTCGATGGTGTATACAGCGACGTTCGTGACATTTCTATCTCAGATATGTTTAAAATTTCAAAAACAAACTAGATTTATGATAGTTACACGAGATGTAAAATTATTACGTAAGAACGAAGCTAAGTCACAAAGAGAATAGCGGTGATTTGGCGCGAATATTTCGGAAGAATGTAATCTTGAAAACCGGGGTTTTTTCAGCCAAATATTGTTGTTGTCAGCCAGAAGTCAAGTAGTTGTTTTCTACTAAATTCGTTCACAGATATTAAAGAATAGATGCTTTTAAGATGTGATTAACTTAAAATATATTTTTAAACCTACAATTTCTATAATACATGATACTTTTTAACTATTTTCTGTGCATTTGCGTTGATTTAAATCCCAGAACAAGTTGGAACTACTTTTTCAAGCGGATTGTTTCATTCCCTACCTTTCCCAACGCTACCAACTTGAGGAGAAACAGAGTATAGGTCTGGAATGATAAAACACCAATCAGCAGCCTATTATAAATATATATATCTCTATATATATAAGACGCATTTGTTGTCTGTTCCCTCATAACTCAAGATCCAGACAACCAAATAACGAGAAATTTGGTACACGTGCACAAAATTACACGAGGAAGGTTCTTAAATAGGTTTGGCGTTCATAATTCTTTCCGAAATTTTTAAAATTTAATTTGTAAGTGATTTTCCAGTGTTATGACGTCATACCATGTCACGTTTCTCAGTAAGTGGACAATTTATACTTTACATGAAGTTTTTCAAGATTATTACATATATTTTTACTGTATATATGTTAATCGGTTGGAATATTTATTCAATTTTTCTATTCTTTGATATTTAATTAGTATTATTCTTCGATTAAATCATTTTTTTAAGGATTCTACTAAAATTTTGTTTTGTTGTTTTGGCAACATTTAGGTATTATCGCGGGATGTTTATGTGTGTGATTTTGCTTAAAAATTACAACTTACAATTTCAGTATTTTTTCGGAGAATTTATTTATTTCTTTATAATGCGAAGCTTATAATTTTGACAAACTAAAACTTCTTATTGATAATGGTATTTCAGTTCTTATTACTGTGATTAACATAAGTATAGTATTTCCGTTTTCGTTATCTGTTTTAGATAGCATGAAATTACTAATATTTTGCAATTTTATGTGTTTATTTAACCTTTAAGGGTATACTATTGGCTCCAGTGTATAAAATTGCCTTGCAGAAAATCAAACTTGGGTTATTATACTGCCCAAGAGAAAGCAGTGTTGGTAGTAATTACATATCAAACTGAAATAGGCATCAGAAAAATGAGCAAAACAGACAAATGGCTTAAATACCTGTTGAGGAAGCAGGTATTTGTAACATAAATTATTTTTGTTACTTATGTACTATCCTAACAATCTCCAACGTTTAAAATAACTTGCGAAGTTGAAACCCAGATTTCGCATGTCATATATATGCTGAATTGTGAGTCATGTGCTTCGTTTCATATAATGTCGCCAGTAGGTTGCCGTTATATGTAAGTACCTTATTTTTTCAAATTATGCTTTTGCATTGATAAAGTTAGTTCGGTTCTTTTTATGTCAGTTAATGTTAGTATTGTACTTCATTTTTCAATTTCTTTTTATTATCGGGATAAATATACTTTGGATAACTTTTTTATTTAGTACTAACGTATTATTTCACAATCGCCAACGTTCAAGACAACTCGCCACTTTGGCAATCCCAACTTTGTGTGCGTTGGATTGGCAATTATGTGCTTCATTTTGCATAATGTCCCCAATAGGCTGCGATAATGCATGAGTACCTCTAATTCTGTATATTACTATAACAGACTGGCTGCAACATACCAATTTGGCATGATTTTTAAATCATGCCAAAAATGAGTATGTTGAGAAAGCAGGTATTTGTAAGATAAATTATTTTTGTTGCTTATGTACTATCCTAACAATCTCCAACGTTCAAAATAACTTGCCAAGTTGGCATTCCCGATTTCGCATGTCATATATATGCTGACTTGTGAGTCATGTGCTTTGTTTCATATAATGTCGCCAATAGGTTCCAGTTATATGTAAGTACCTTATTTTTTCAAATTATGCTTTTGCATTGATAAAGTTAGTTCAGTTCTTTTTATGTCAGTTAATGTTAGTTTTGAACTTCATTTTTCAATTTATTTTTATGATCGGGATATATATATACTTTGGATAATTTTTTTAGTACTTGCGTATTATTGCACAATCGCCAACGTTCAAGACAACTCGCCACTTTGGCAATTCCAACTTTGTGTGCGTTGAATTGGCAATCATGTGCTTCATTTTGTATAATGTCACGAATAGGCTGCGATAATACATAAGTAACTCTAATTCTGTACATTACTATAACATGCAGCGACCTTACAGCTCAACAAAACGACTCCAAAACTGAACTGAATTGATCTGTTATTATTGTAGCGTGCCTGTTTTTACCATGTGTTGTAGTTTTTGAAAGCTTACCTCTTAATTGCTCACTTAATTTTTTATCTTTAAAGTTAATAAATGTATATTGTTATTTCATTCATCCGTGTTGTAGTGAAGAATGTCTAACCACGCAATGCGGCAGCGGTGACCCCTTTTGGACTTAAAAACAGTAAGCTATTCTGTTCTACCGGTGAATGCAATACAAATTCTTCTACTACGGATGATCAGTACGTAGCGAAAGATTTTTTTTCTCCTTCTCCTCAAGGCCACTTGAAGCATCTGCTCGGAGATTCGTTTCGCTTCCTGCTTATTCAACAATATGACTAGTGAAACCGTTGAAGTCGCTCGTATTGCGTTGCGGCTGCCGCCGTTTTGGAAATCCAACGTTCGTCTATGGATTGCGCAATGCGACCATGCATTCACATTCAGTGGTATCTCCAGTGATGATACTAAGTATTCTGCTTTGGTTGCGAACCTGGATGCTGAAACTCTCTCCTACGTGTCGGACATTGTGTTAAGCCCTCCGAACAGTGACAAATAACACACTCTCTCGCAGCGGCTCATCACCCAATTTAGCGACTCGGAGACTCTAAAAATTAAGAAAATGCTTACTGACCTTCAGCTAGGAGATGAGAAGCCCAGCCACCTGTTGCGAAAATGAAAGAGCTGTCTAATGGCCAACTCCAGGATGACTTTCTGCAAAGTTTGTGGCTTCAAAGAATGCCACCACATATCCAGACTGTTTTGTCTGCATCCTCAGAGCCTTTGGATAAACTGGCTATCATCGCTGATAAGGTTTCTGAGGTTGTTGGTGCGTCCTCGACTATCTGTGCTGCCACAACTGTTCCTCCACCATCCCAGTCATCTTCATGCAGTGTTCAGCCAACCATGGACTCTCTCGCCAAACAGATCCAAGAGCTGTCTCTGCAAGTTGCTGAACTGACAAGAGAGCGCAATTCCTCTCGCCACCAACGATATAGTTCTGACCGCCGGAGATCACATTCACGCTCTAGGAGTGTCAATAGAGGGTGGCATCTGCTACTATCATCGCCGTTATAAAGAGCAAGCCCGCAAGCGTGTTTCACCTTGTGCATTTGTGCAAAAAAACGAGTAAGTTCTGTCATAGCTGGAATGGCAGAGCCCTCGCAACATACCAGCCGGTTATTTTTATTAGACCGCAAGTCTGGCCAGAAATTCCTCAGAGACTCTGGAAGTGAAATCTGTGTCATCCCCCACCTTCTCCAACTATGAATAAACCACCTCAGTCTAACTTCTTATTTGCTGCTAATAATACCAAAATTCCAGCCTATGATATGGTCCGTAAAGAACTTAACCTGGGTCTGAGGCGACCTTTTATCTGGACTTTCATAATTGTTGATGTATCATCTCCTATAATTGGTGCTGATTTTCTAAAGCACTTCAACCTTTTAATCGACCTTAAGAAAAAAAGGTTGGTGGATGTGGAAACTTCTCTTTTCACTCCTTGTGTTTTTTCAAATATTATACAGCCCTCAATCCTCACTGTAGATGCAAACATTAGTTTTAAAAACATCTTATCGGAATATCCAGACCTCAGCAACCCTTCTTTAATTTCCAAATCAGCATCACATGGCACAGTCCACCATATTATTACTACTGACCCACCAGTCACTGCCAGGCCTAGAAGGCTACATCCTAAACTGTATGATGCAGTGAAGGTAGAATTTGAATTTCTTCTTGCTCAAGGCATTATTAGACCTTCCAAAAGTCCCTGGAGTTCTCCTCTTCATGTTGTGCCCAAATCTGACTCTACAGTTAGACCTGTTGGGGATTACAGGCAGCTGAATTCTGTTACTTAGTTCGACAGCTACCCCATGCCTTATTTGAATGACTTTGCTCATGCACTACATGGCAAGAGGATATTTGTCAAAATAGACATTTTTAAGGCATCCCTAGACAAATCCCTATAGCTGAGTGTGATATTCCTAAGACAGCTGTAACAACTCCATGGGGTCTTTACGAATATACCCATTTGTGTTTTGGCCTTGTGAATGCACCACAAACCTTTATGCGATTCATGCATGAAGTACTAAGAGGACTTCCTTTTTGTTTTGTCTACTTGGATGATATTTTGTGTTACTCAGAAAATGCTGAGGAGAATCGTTCTCACTTAAGAACTATATTCCAAAGACTGAGCTCATATGGTTTAAAACTAAATATCTCTAAATGTGTATTTGGTGTGACTGAACTCATTTTCCTTGGCCACCTTATCACTCCTGATGGCATTAAGCCATTGCCTGACAAAGTTCAAGCAGTTCTTGATTACAAACAACCAGAGACTGTTGGCTCTCTGAGAAAATTTTTAGGACTGTTAAATTTTTATAGACGTTTCTTGCCCAAAGCAGCTGAACAACAGTATCTTTTAAGTGAATTTTTAAAAGGTTCTAAAGGTAAGAAGGACTCAAAGCCTTTAAACTGGTCTTCTGAGGCAATTACAGCATTTCAGAGGTGTAAACAAGCTCTTGCTGATGCTGCACTTCTTTCTCATCCTTCACCTTCTGCCCCGCTTGCTCTTCATGTGGACGCCTCTGATTATTTCATAGGAGGTGCACTTCACCAAGTTGTGGACTCTGAGCTACAGCCATTGGCTTTCTTTTCCAGAAAACTTACTTCGTCTGAAAAGTCTTACAGTGCCTACGACCGTGAACTCTTTGCTATCTACTCGGCTATCCGACACTTTCGGTATATGCTGGAAGCTAGAGATTTCACAGTGTTTACTGACCACAAGCCCCTCACTTATGCTTTTAGGCAAAAAAGTGACAAGTGTTCTCCACGACAGATCCGTCAGCTAGATTTCATCTCTCAGTTCACCACAAAAATTGTACACATTCCAGGATCTGACAATATTGCTGCTGATGTTCTCTCTCGTGTTTCTGCAATCACCTTCCCAAGTCAAATTGACTATGACTGTATTGCTCAGACACAACAGACTGATCAGAAGCTTCACACCCTAATAGCATCTGGAACTTCCTTGGAACTCAAAAAGGTAACTTTTCCCAATTCGTCTACTGAAATTATGTGGGATCTATCAACGGGCACAGCCCGACTCTACATCCCAAAACAGCATCGCCAAGATGTTTTCTCTACTATGCATAATTTATCCCATCCTGGCATACGTCGATCAGTGCATTTGATGAAGCAGCGTTTTGTTTGGCCATCAATCTCATCAGATGTAGCTAAGTGGGCAAGACACTGCCTAGCTTGCCAAAAATCCAAAATTCATCGTCATACTAGATCACCTCTTTCATCATTTTAAGAACCTTCCCAACGTTTTGATCATGTTCATCTGGATCTCATTGGACCTCTACCTCCATCAAATGGCTACACCTATTGCCTGACAATGATTGACCGTTTTTCGAAGTGGCCAGAGACCCAACCTCTCAAAGACATAACTGCTGAGACTGTGACTGAGGCCTTCTTTTCCTCTTGGGTGTTTCGCTTTGGAACTCCTGCAATTCTCACAACTGACAGGGGCAGGCAGTTTGAGTTCTCGCTCTTCAAAGCTTTTAGCAAACTACTTGGTGTTCAGAAGTATTGTACAACTGGATACCACCCTCAAGCTAATAGGATGATCGAAGAATTGCACCGCCCATTGAAAAGTGCAATCAAGTGCCATGCTACTGTGGAGGTGCGAGCAGTTGAGGGCGCTCTACTTCAAACAATTAAGTAGGAAAAGTCATTCAGAAGGTTTAATGATACATCGACTCCATTTATATCAAAAATAAACTATTTATTAACAATCAACGTCATCGTACTTCGGCCGCCGGGAGAAGAGAATTACCTCGCGTTGCTAGCTCCGGCGCTCTTCCGAAACTTGTGACGTCATAGGCTCGCCTTCACCGATTGGTTAAAATGAGCACGTCTCACAGAGCACTTTTGGGTAAAGGAATAAAATAAGCGAAACGCTACAGAGTATGCCCCCAGTGACCTAAGTCACGATTACATATATACAGGTTAGGATACATACCAAGAAATACATGAAAATATTGACAGCATACTCAATTGACATATTTGAATTATATGGAGAATGGTGCATATATATGCAGTATTACTCTACGGTAATAGATATGCAGTGGTATACAAAATACTATATACAAGTGTATACAGAATAATAATACATGCAAAATTATAGAGAATAACAATATATGCAAAATTATAGAGAATAACAATATATGCAAAATTATAGAGAATAACATATGCAAGGTACAAAAATAATATATAAATGTAAAAAAAAATATGAATTACAAGAGTACAGTTTGCGTTTATATAATATATTCGGTAACTAAATTCTTGGGAAATCTGACCTTACGGCCGTATCTAGTGGTGTACGGTATAGAAGGATTGGGTGCAGCAGTTACATGTTTCTCAATAATTGTTTGAGTTTGTACGAGATCGGAATGATCAGTAACGTCTGCCAGAAGATAAGCAGGTTTATATATATATAATGCGATCAATAGATACAGTACTTTGCTTACCGTTTAAGTCGATAATAAAGTTTTTGTCATTTCTGCTAATTACCAAATGGGGTCCAGTATAAGGTGGTGTTAATGGAGGATTAACCTTGTCAGATCTTAAGAATATATGTGAACAAGTTTTCAATGAGGGGTTGATATAAATATTTTGTGTGCCATGTTGAGCTGTAGAAACAGGATTTAAGGATCTCATTGTTTGTATTAAACTAGGTACATAAGTGGAGTTAGCCGTTTGGTTGATGGAATCACTCGTTACAAGATCGGAAGGTAATCGTAACGTAGTGCCATAAACAAGTTGTGCACAGGTAGCGTTATATCGTCCTTAAGCGCTGAACGCATACCTAATAGAACTATTGGAAGCAGTTCAGTCCATTGAATATGATTGTGAGCTTTTAGTGCACCTTTGAGGTGTCTATGAAGACGTTCAATGATGCCATTTGCTTGCGGATGGTAAGAGGTACTGTGAATCTATTACAACCTAACATACGGGTCAGTTCTCTGAAAAAGATTAGATTCGAAGTTTGTACCACGGTCAGTTGTTATTGTGGTTGGACATCAAACCTGGAAATCCATCCGTGCATCAAAGCACGAGCAGTAGTTTCCGCAGTCATATCAGGCGTTGGTATCACCTCAGGCCATCTAGTAAATCTATCAATGATGGTCATGCAAAATTGATTGCCGTTGGAGGGTGGTAGAGGGCCTATAAAATCCAAGTGTATGTGTGCAAAGCGTGCATCGGAAGAGCAAATGTGCCAATGGGAGATTTTGTATGCCGTGTCACTTTGGCTCGTTGGCATTTAACACAGCTGCGAACCATAATTTTTATATCTTTGCGCATGCCTGGCCATACAAATCGCTTGGCGATTAAATCGATGGAGGCTGAAAATTCCTGGGTGGGAGAAAAATGAAGAGCTTTAAAAATTAGCTGTCGCATGCTTTTAGGAACAAAGGTCGGGGTTGTTTTTGAGACATATCGCAATACAAAGTAACATCCTCAAGGGGAAATAATGTTTTTCGATTTCTAAAGAGGAATCATTGGAATTTAAAATTTTTTGTAGTTCCTCATCATCCGATTGAGCAGAGAAGCACACAAATTCTTTAAAATTTATTACAGTAGGCGATATTTCATCTATTTCAATTCGAGATAAGGCATCGGCAACAGTATTATCCGAACCTTTAGTATAACGAATGTCAATTGAAAACTGTGAAATAAAATCCAGATGGCGCAACTGTCGAGGACTGCATTTTTCAGAGTGTTGCTGGAATGCATGTGTTAAGGGTTTTTGATCAGTATAAATGACAAAAGTTCTTCCTTCTAGCATATGTTTAAATTTCTTTACAGAGGAATAAATAGAAAATAGCTCACGGTCATAAGTGGACCAATTCTTTTGAGATTTATTTAATTTGGAAGAGTAAACTGCTAGTGGTTCCCATTGATCATTAGATAGTTGCATTAAAGAGCCGCCAACTGCTACATTCGAAGCATCTACCCATAAGCTTAAGTGAGTACCTGGAATGGGATGCTTTAAAAGCGTTGCTTTAGCGATTGCTTCTTTTGAGGCCTTAAAGGAAAGAGTTGTTGCATCGTTCCATTGTAATTGCTCAGAAGGATTGTTAGCATTGGAAAAAAACGAGGATGTTTCTTTCGGTTTTTATGACCTTCAAGAAATTTAACAAGGGGCTCTCTCTCTCTAGTATGTCTGCAGCTTTAGGAATGCAACGTCTATAAAAATTGAAAATACCTAAATAACGGCGTAATTGGGTCAAGGTTGTTGGTTGAGGAAATTCTAGGATACATTTTACACGATCAGGTAAGGTTCGATTCCTTCCCCTGATAACTTGAATCAAGAAATTCAATGGTAGATTCTGTCCAAATTGACATTTCTCAACGTTTATACATAAGCCATATTCTTTAAGTTTGGAGAATAAGATTTCCAAATGTTCTAAGTGCTGGGGTTCATTATCTGAAGCTACTAGTAAATCATCAACATATGCATAGACAAATGGTAAGTCCTGGTCACCTCGTCAATAAAACGTTGAAATGTTGATGAGGCATTGCAGAGGCCAAATTGCATCCGCAAACTCTCGAAAAGGCCAAATGGGGTGCATATTGCTGTTTTGTGTACGTCAGATGGATTCATGGGAATTTGGTGATAAGCTTTGATCAAGTCAATATGACTAAATATTTGTTTACCATATAATTCCGAAGTGAAGTCGGCAATGCAGGGTATAGGATATTTTCTTTTTATGGTCTGTGCATTAAGTGCACGATAATCCCCAACTGGTCTCCACTCAATAGAATCTTTTTTAGGTACCATGTGCAAAAAGGTGAAGCATATGCACTTTTAGACGGTCTTATATGGTTGAGTTTAATCATATGTTGGAATTCGGCTTTTGCAATTTTAAGCCTGTCTGGAGCTAACCTTCTTGGTTTAGCTGCGACTGGAGGACCTTTTAGTATTTATAAAATGCATAGTATTGTGTTTAACAGGTTGATTGATATCAGGTAACTTAGTAAGTTCAGGATACTTCAATAACAATTTGCCATAAACATTATTCATATATACAGATTTTACAGAAAAAATGGAACATATACCTAATTTAGCAGGCACTTTTAAATTAGTTACACAATCAATAAGACGCTTATGTCGTAAATCTGGTGATAAATTAAATTGATACAAAAAATCAGCACCGATAATAGCACTAGATACATTACAAACATAAAATGAATAAGTAAAATTTCTGCGTAGACCAAAATTAACAGTGATGGATTTTCGTCCATACATTTATGTTAGTACCATTAGCTGCACGAAAGGTTTGAATAACAGGAAATTTCTGTTCTGTTTTATTAGCGACGCTATTAAGCTGGCGTCGCTACCAGAATCTACTAAAAACAAATACCTGAATTATGGTCCCTGATGAATAGACGACGAGAAGTAAATCCAGAGGAAGAGTCCGCCGCCTCTACTCTCCCAGAGTCGGATTTTCCGTAAAGGAGCAGGGCGGAATGCATTTCTTGGCGTTAGCTTGAAAACGAAAGTGGTACCAGCAGAGCTTACTTGAACGGGAATTCGAACGCTTTCGACGAACGTTGTTGTTGTGCCGAAATTGACTACGAGATCGACGAAGGTCTGCAAACTTCCTTGCGCAAAGCTTTCACTTCATCCAAAAGCATGTCGGTTGAAGAACGACGATCGGTCACTGATGAGGGGCTTGCTCCACTTGCAGAAACATCGTTGATTGCGTGCGGAGAAATAGCAAGAATTCTATCCGCCACCTCAGATGCCTTGTCCGAAGTAATCGGAGATATGGATGCCAAAATGGTTTGCACAGGAACAGGCATGGCTTGATTGAAAAGTTCAAAAAGGAGAGAATCATCAATGTTGTGATTTTCAGCTCGTCTTTTCATAATGCGGAGAAGTTCACTTGGTTTTCGATCTCCGAGACTCTCACCGGCCAACAAACGACGAATTTCCTGCGTTTTATTTTCGGAGCAACGCTCAATAATTTTAGCTTTCAGTCCGCTGTAGGGATCAGATATATCCGGTTGGATTATAACATCGCGAACGACTGTCGCAATATCTTAAGGTAAATGAGAGACTGTATAGTTATATTTCGTCTTGCTTTCAGTAATAGGTTTTGGCGAGGCAAGTTCGAATGTTGATTCAATCATGTAGGACCAAAGAGCAGGATCGCGTTGAATAAACGGCGGAATAACCACAGCTGCTGTTTCTGGAGTAGCCATTTCAAATCGAAACTGAAGTCAAAACGAAAGTCGACGAATAGAACTTTTAGCGTGAAATCCTAGGTCACCAATGTGGAGGTGCGAGCGGTTGAGGGCGCTCTACTTCAAACAATTAAGTAGGAAAAGTCATTCAGAAGGTTTAAATGATACATCGACTCCATTTATATCAAAAATAAACTATTTATTAACCATCAACGTCATCGTACTTCGGCCGCCGGGAGAAGAGAATTACCTCGCGTTGCTAGCTCCGGCGCTCTTCCGAAACTTGTGACGTCATAGGCTCGCCTTCACCGATTGGTTAAAATGAGCACGTCTCACAGAGCACTTTTGTGGGTAAAGGAATAAAATAAGCGAAACGCTACACTACTGAGCGTTGGACAGAAGTACTCCCTATAATCTTACTTGGTCTATGAGCTTCTCTTAAAGAAGATATTCTGTGTACCCCAGCTGAATTAGTTTTTGGGACCACTATTCGACTGCCAGGGGAGATGTTCGACTCTTCCAAACCAGATGATGATGTTGTGAATTTTGTTTCGAAACTCGTCTCACATGCAATCTCTGTTCACCCTAAACCACCAAAACACCATAGCAAACGTCCAGTTTTTATCCATCCAGGACTGTTGGAAGCAACACATGTTTTTCTTCGTCGAGACATGTTACGTCGTCCACTTCAACAACCATATGATGGCCCTTTCAAAGTCTTACAAAGGAAGGATAAAGTGTTTTTCCTTGACATCAATGGTAAACGGGTATCTGTATCTATTGATAGGTGCAAACATGCCTTCTTTCTTAACACTGAGGACTTGCAACTACCTCAAAGCAAGAATGAAACACCTGCTACTGTGGAACCTAATGCAACAGCTCCAACACCTGCTACAGTGGAACATGATCCAACAGCTTCAACGCCTACCTAGCCATCAACACGTTCTGGTCTCGCAAAGTTCATCTTCTAACTAGGTATCGTTGACACTGGAAGGGGAGTATGCAGCGACCTTACAGCTCAACAAAATGACTCCAAAACTGAACTGAATTGATCTGTTATTATTGTAGCGTGCCTATTTTTACCATGTGTTGTAGTTTTTGAAAGCTTACCTCTTAATTGCTCATTTAATCTTTTATCTTTAAAGTTAAAGGTTTATTGTTATTTCATTCAACCGTGTTGTAGTGAAGAATGTCTAACCACGCAACGCGGCAAACATTAGACGGGCCGCAACATACCAATTTGGCGTGATTTCAAAATCATGCCAAAAATGAGTATGTTGAGGAAGCAAGTAGTCCTAAGATAAATTATTTTTGTTACTTATGTACTATCCTAACAATCTCCAATATTCAAAATAACTTGCCAAGTTGGCAACCCCGATTTCGCATGTCATATATATGCTGAATTGTGGGTCGTGCTTCGTTTCATATAATGTCGTCAATAGTTTGCGGTTATATGTAAATACCTTATTTTATCAAATTATGCTTTTCCATTGATAAAGTTAGTTCAGTTCTTTTTATGTCAGTTAATGTTAGTATTGAACTTAATTTTTCAATTTATTTTTATTATCGGGATATATATACTTTGGATATTTTTTTTATTTAGTACTTACGTATTATTGCACAATCGCCAACGTTCAAGACAACTCGTCACTTTGGCAATCCCAACTTTGCGTGCGTTAAATTGGCAATCATGTGCTTTATTTTTTATAATGTCACCAATAGGTTGCGATAATACATAAGTGGCTCTAATTCTGTACATTACTATAACATTAGACGGGCCGCAACATACCAATTTGGCGTGATTTCAAAATCATGCCAAAAATGAGTATGTTGAGGAAGCAGGTAGTCGTAAGATAAATTATTTTTTTGTGACTTATGTACTATCTTAACAATCTCCAACGTTCAAAATAACTTGCCAAGTTGGCAACCCCGATTTCGCATGTCATATATTTGCTGAATTGTGAGTGATGTGCTTCGCGTTTCAGATAATGTCGCCATTAGAGGTTGCGGTTATATGTAAGTACCATATTTTTTCAAATTATGCTTTTGCATTTATAGAGTTAGTTCAGTTCTTTTTATGTCAGTTAATGTTAGTATTATACTTAATTTTTCAATTTATTTTTATTATCTCGGGATATATATACTTCAGATTTTTTTTATTTATTACTTACGTATTATTGCACAATCGCCAACATTCAAGACAACTCGCCACTTTGGCAATCCCAACTTTGTATGCGTTGGCACACAAGCATGTGCTTCTTTTTGTATAATGTCACCAATAGGTTGCGATAATACATAAGTATTTTTAATTCTGTACATTACTATAACATAAGACTGGCCACAACACCACTTTGGCATGATTTTAAAATCATGCCAAAAATGTTTAGAGTACCAATATGAAATTATTATGAGTATTTTCTTATCCTGTTTTATCTTTCCCTCCACTAATCCTTAATTAATTCAATATATAATTTTTGATTTTTTTATATTTTAGTACTTACATTTTTTTTTGGCGATTATGTACTGCAAATATTTTATTACACATTGCAATGTCTTTGGCAAAATTAATCAGTGGTATTTTCCTTAAATATGTTTTTTATCTGTTTTTGACAATTTTTAAAATTTTTTTTGTCTGTCTGAAAGGCAAATAGAAAACTAAATATTTTACAGTATATATATTATGTTTGTACGAAAATGTTTATACTGATTTAATCAAAAGATTAAGCCTTCTTTTATTTTTGATATCTTTTTAAGATTTAATTTTATGTTTTAACTAGCTATACCTAGCTAAATGTTGCTGTGGCTCAGTCAGCTTTAAAAGACTGGTACACCATAAAATATGCCATGAAGCTTACAAAAGTAATACACAAGAATTCAAACATATCTATATCTATATATACATATGACGCATTTGTTTGTCTGTCTGTTTCCTTATAACTCAAGATCCAGACAACCAAATAGCGTGAAATTTGGTACACATTCACAAAATTATATGGGGAAGGTTCTTAAACAGGTTTCGTTCCATCCCAACCTCACTCTGGCCTCCAGCCAAAAAGAGTGTTCCATGTGGATGTTCTGAGCCATGGGTTCATTTTAGAGAGAGAGAGAAAACTTTACTAAACAAAAGCGGTAAGTAATTTGCAATACTTCTTTGTTATATTTACTTTACTTCAAGCAAATACTGCAACAAATATCACATTACTTACTACATTCCATTCCTTTATTCAAAGGAATGCATTGTCATTTTTTGCTACAGTCATGCCTCTGAGAAAAAGGGAGAGAGTATAGACTTGCAGACACCATGCTTTTCTCATGGGCAGTTGTATGTGGCCTGCTCTAGAGTGGGCAGAGAGGAAAATCTTTTTGTACACACTCTAAATGGAACTGCCAAAAATGTTGTCTATCACATTGCCTTAAGATAAATGTACGTTTTTATTGCATGCAAATAAACAGTTTTGTAAGCTTCTACAGAAAACCTTATTTTAAACCCGGGTACTTGCAGCTAGTATATATATATATACACGAGGGTTGTGGCAACTATTTTTTCCCCCTTGAAAATACCAGTCCGGTTGGAAAATTAACATACACAGATGAAAGGACAAGGTGTTAACTATGTGTGTGGACAATGGATAGCACTGAAATATTGTAACATATTAATTTATTACGGTAGTATACAGGGAAATATGGCCTTCACGGTGCATAATACACATAAAGTTGATATGTCAAGCCTGGGCCTAAAGACCCTCAATGTAGTCCCCTGCTACTGTTACCATACGCACCCTGCAATGTGGGAGGCGCTGAATACCATCAGTCTCAGCATTTGCCGCACCATGTGTGAATCAGGTCACCTGTTGGCGCACGGCATTAGCAATGTCCTCTCGTGTTGCAAACCGCCTACAACGTTTTGGTTCCTTAAACTTGGGAATAAGATCAAAGTCACAGGGTGAATTTTCCCCTCGAAAAACGGCTATTTTGATGTAAGCACGCTGCTCAACACGAGTTACTTCCATCGTGCACGACATTCACCAATTGACTGATTTCACAGCCCTCCCTGCGCTACTACCAGATATCACAGATCCCTCTGTTGTTCTGCATACACATTATGCTTGCAGAATTTCCACACGACACATAAGTTTGTGTTCAGATATCTACAAGAAAAAATAGTTGACATGACTTATGCCCCAATCCTCGTAAATAACCCTTCATTGCATGATGAAAATTTTCATCATAGCTGGACAAAAATTTGCGCTAAAAATAGATGCACTGTAAATTGGTTGTTGCTGAAAACTTTTTTCACAACTATTTAGAAATATGGAAAGTGGCTGCCAAACAAAATATCAAATGTCACAATCATAATAAAGGGTGTTTTTTTTAGAGGTATAGAACTTTAAATTGCAATAAAAACAACGATGTATTATTCGATTGACATGATTTTCTTTTATTCGAAAGATAATCTTGTGGCATTACATTTTAAATATAATTTCTGGCATATGACTGCCACGGCTGGCTCGGATGTAGTCCAATTTTTGATGACTTTTTCCAAGATTTGTGGCCGTATATCGGCAATAACACGGCGAATGTTGTCTTCCAAATGGTCAAGCGTTTATGGCTTATCCGCATAGACCAATGACTTTGCATAGCCCCACAGAAAATAGTCCAGCGGTGTTAAATCACAAGATCTTGGAGGCCAATTCACAGGTCCAAAACGGGAAATTAGGCGGTCACCAAACATGTCTTTTAATAAATCGATTGTGGCACGAGCTGTGTGACATGTTGCGCCGTCTTGTTGGAACCACAGCTCCTGGACATCAATGATTGTTCAATTCAGGAATGAAAAAGTTAGTAATAATGGCTCTATACCGATCAACATTGACTGTAACGTTGTGGCCTTCATCGTTTTTGAAGAAGGATTCCACCAGCCCATAAAGCGCACCAAACAGTCAGTTTTTCTGGATGTAACGGTGTTTCGACATACACTTGTGGATTAGCTTCACTCCAAATGCGGCAGTTTTGTTTGTTGACGTAGCCATTTAACCAGAAGTGCGCTTCATCGCTAAACAAAATTCGCTTATGAAAATCGGGAACAACGGCAATCTCGTTTTGGGCCCATTCGACGAATCTACGCCTTGCTTGATGATCGTTTTGATGAATTGCCAAACCAAACTGAGAATAAATCACTGGACAGCTGTTAAATCGGTCACCATCTTGGAAAGTAATGCCAACTTAAACTTCTATACCTGGAAAAAAAACACTCTTTAGCAGGTTTGAATTAGTTATTTCGCTGTTTGTTGTGGTTGGAAGAAACATGCGATTTCTTGAATATTTTTTTATAACTAATTTTAATTTTTTTTTGTTAAAAAAAGGCGATAATGCATGGAAAAAAGGTTTGTATTTTCTGCTTCTGTTGAGCTGAACTTAAAACGTAAATTTTGCACGATGATGGATATTTTCATCATACATTTCTTATGACTTTACCTTATATACTAAATTTTTTTTAAATATTCTTTCTTTATTACAGAGCAGGGTTTCTTTCCCTCTGATTTATTTTACAAGAAAAACAAATCCTGCAAAGGGTTAACACAAGAAACATTATGCATTATCACATTGGAGAAGTACACTCACATATTTTAGATTAGTATTTCAAAACGATTCTTAGGAATAGATAAATATCAATAAACTGACATTCACAGTATTTATTAAAACAAATACCCAAGTAATTTAAAAATAACATTTAAGAGGTGATGATAAGAGTTTATAAATGATTATCTATATAGCAGAGTTTCCCAAACTTTGTCTCATAGACTCCTTGTCATGTTTTTCGTCTCGACCCCAACATACTTAATATTGAATTTTGCTTACATGTTTTTTGGCAGCTGGTATAGAACTACTTACTTTACAAAATGTTAATTTCTAACTATAGAGAAGTTCGATGCTTATAGAATTTAAGAAATACATGTTTATCCATTAAATTAAATTTCAATCAATACATGAATGAGGAAGATGCTTCATCAACAATTTTTTAACATTTAGTATCAATCTTGTTAGGTTTAACTCAAAAACGTTTTGGTTAGCAGTGGTTAGCGTCTACTCCTTTTCTTTTGGAAATTGGCAGCTGTGCTGAAACACATTTTCACCTGTGGAAAAGTAATAAAACACTTTCTCAAGATATTCTATAATTCAAGATGTATAGCAAACCTTTTTAAAACAAAAATTGCTGGGATCCGTTTCTAAACTACTTTAAGATCTTCGTAAGTGACTATACCGATCTCTTGTATATATAATCTGACTTTTTTCCAATGTGACCATTAAGAATTCATTGACTACTGTGATATTAAATTATTCAAAACAATGTCAAAACTAGTTTAGAAATCTGAATAAAGGACATTTAAATTTTGAACATAGGTAAAAATGTCATTTTCCTGTAAGATTATCTGTGACAAACTGAGAAATTGTTAAAATTAGCGACATGAAAATTATATTTCTTTAGCTTAATTGTGGCAAAGAAAAAAAAAAATTCTGAAATCATGGTCCCTGTTTTAAGAAATTTTATGCTGTAGCCTTGTAACTGCAAGTTAGCTTTATTAAGATTAGTAAATAAGGTAAATCTGGTTTTCACTAGATTAAATTTTTCTTTTAAAATCAAAGTCAAGATCTGGTTTAAAGAGAGCCACTATAATAGATCCCCATTTACACCTCATGGACCCCCAACAGGGGCATAGCTACTGCCGTATCAATGATATGGGGCCCCTGAGCTACAGGTGTGCCCAATATGTGTAACTACAGTCCCAATAACAGGGTGTTCATATCTAAAAAAGGGCATGAAAGAATTTTGATACAGAGACCATTCAGAACTAGCAATGCTAGTGACCCCTAAATAATTTTTTTGCTAACATAGACTCCTATCAGGTTGTCATAGAACCTGGGGGTGGATATAGACTCCTTAGGGAATCACTAATCAATAGGATAGCAAAGCCAGAATATAATATTAATGTTTCAATTTCTTTGTATCAGAAAAAAATATCCCAAATTTGGGTCCTATTCTTTAACACTGAGTGAAGACACCCTTAAAACTATACACATAAATAAATATGCATAGTCATTTAAATAAGGAAATATAAAACATGATTATTCTTTACTATAAATAACACATTAAAATTGTACATAAATTATGCATTTTAAAAATATTTACAAAAATAAGAAATAAACAACATAAATTATAAGTGTTCACACAACATAGTTAAAAAAAATATTAAAATTTCAATAGGAACTTTGCCCTGTGTGTGAAAAGATGTATTTAATGTAACGATATCTGGGAACAATTTGTGACTTTAAATTTGATACATGATTCTGAATGTTAAACAATTTTCTGTGTGTGGACTCAAAATATACTTCATATAAGAAAAAATTTGTTCACCTAGATAAGTATAATCAAATGTACGGAAGACAGAGCACATGCTACTTTCTTCAAACAATTAAATCACTCCAGCAATGGCATCCATTAATTTAAAATAGCTGTTGTTATCAGTGTGAGTTGTCTTTCAGATTTTTCTGCAAATTTTGCTTTCCATAGTTTAATGAATTTTATTTCAAAATTATTTATATACATATAACTTCCTTGTCCTTAAAAATTTACAAGAGTAAAATATTTAATAAAATAAAATTCTGTTCTAATAACTATTTCACTATTAGCTTCATACACACCAGAAGTATAAAATAATTATGAAATCTTTAACACAATAAATTGCAGTTGCTCTTAACATCTATTTAAAAGGGAATTTGTTGCAAAAATAGATTCACTTGCCATACCTAATTATCTCAGGAACTGCATGAGTAACTAAATGTGAATTTAAAAAGACATTTTGAGAAAACCTATTGTTGCACAATTCCCAAACATAAAGTTTTCCTTTGTATGAGAAATGATTTTTTTAAATCACCAATTCAAGAAAAACCCTTATTGCATTTTTCACAAATATAAAACTTTTCCTTTGTATAAAACAAACAAATGTGTTTTTAACTTACAAGCTTTAGACAAGCCCTTGCTGCAAATTTAATGAACATAATTCTTTTCCTTGGCATGAAAACGTAAATGTGTTTTTAAATTACCAGGTTGAGAAAAGCCTTTGTTGCACATTTCACAAACATAAGGCTTTTCTTTTGTATGGATACGTAAATGTCTTTTTAAATCACCATTTCGAGTAAAACTCTTGCTGCACATTTCACAAACATAAGGCTTTTCCGTTGTATGAATAAGTAAATGTGTTTTTAAATTACTAGGGTAAGAAAAGCCCTTTTTACAAATTTCACAAACATAAGGCTTTTCTTTGGCAAGAATACATAAATGTGCTTTCAAATGACAAGTTTGAGAAAATCTGCTGTTGCACATTTCACAAGCATAAGGCTTTTCCTCTGTATGAATACGCAAATGTCTTTTTAAATTACCATTTCGAGAAAAACCTTTGCTGCACATTTCACAAACATAAGGCTTTTCATTTGTATGAGTCCATGAATGTTCCTTTAAACGACCAGTTTTAGAAAAACCCTTGTTGCAGATTTCACATATATAAGGTTTTTTATCATCATGAACATGTAAATGATGCCTCGAGTTCTCTTGAGTGAAAGCCATTTTCCTAATTCTAATTTCAAATGTGCAACGCTTTCACATTTGCGAAAACAAAAATCTGAATTTAAAGTCTGCAATTAGCGAAAATGGGTCTCTCACTCTTGTTTACTTCAGAATATGAATATATTTGTACATCTTCCTGAAAGAAAAAGAAATGTAATCAATATAATGTAGAATATGTATATAATCAGAATTTTATTCTTCAATATAATTTATGAAGTAAAAACATTCAGCTGGTTATCACAGCTTAAAATAATCAGCTAAGAATTTTTTGTCTGATATCTGAAGAAATAAGTAGGTTCTTAAGTAACACTTTTGTTAAATCAATCAAAATCTAAAATATGTATTAAATATTAGTTACTAAAAATATGTTCATGTAATACATTATCATGAAAATGAGGTTAACATGAGCAATATATAGAAAACTGAAGGAATATCATGACAAAATATGAATACCTTCTAGGAGGAGAATTCTATCAGGTTACGTACTGTGTTATAGCACTCAGGAATTAAGTATATAGAAAACTGGGAAAAAAAATACATATTGTGCAACCCTTTTTGTGGCAATATCAAATTTTGAAATAATTTTTCTCCAAAGATATGTACCGTAGAATATTATTTCCGTATAGGTAAGTACCAATAAATAATAATTTTTTCTTCCTTGTAACCACAATCTACTTCAGAGATATAATATTTATACTAAAAATCTGCTGCTCTATGTCAGTCATTCACAAAACAGTCTATATCAACCCCCAGGCATCTATGATCGACTGCGAGGGGTCCACATAGGTGTGGGGGAGGAAATGGGTCGATGCAGCGGCGTAGCTAGATCTGAGGGGGCCCTGTATCAAAATCCCTTCGGGGCCAATTTTTAGATATGGGAGCCCTGTTAGTGGGACTGTAGTTACCCATGTTGGGTCCCATATCATTGATACAGTGGTAGCTACACCCCTGGGTCTATGTGAAAATTTTAATTTTCATTGAATAAAATATTCCACTTACAGATGTTATCTATTTATCTATGAAATATTTTATTATAATACAAATACACATATTTATCTATCTACTCTATTAAAATTTCAGAGTAAACAAATGTACACATGAATCTATGTGATGCTATTTTTTACTTGAACCACTAAACGCAGAATAGCATCAAAGGTACCATAAGATGGGAAATAATCAGAATAATCCATTTTACCATTTAATTCTAAAATTACAATGTATTAAAACTATATTAATTAAAGATGTTAAAATGAATTATTGCAATGTCAACTTCAGAGACTCCATAAGATGGCAGGGGGATAAAATTTACAACATTTTTGTTTTTAAAAACTGTTTTCCTTTCTTCCATACCAAATTTAGAAAAAAAAACCACAAAAAAAATCCAGAATGGAGTATATTGTTTATTTCCCCACAATATACTTTTATCTTGTTCAAAATAATGATACTTTGCTCTTTTTGGAAATTTTTCTAAAATGATTCAGTTTTTACACTTTTTCATTCAAATCCCTCTGTATCTCATTCTCTTCATGGTGATTAATTGAGTCTACATTCTGCAAAAGTGCATGATTTATTCTTCTACACCTTGTGATTTAAAATATTGGATTTCAGGTAACTTTTCTTTTGATGTTTTTTATAAAATTTTTTGAAACTTCAATTAAACATTTAAAAACTTAAGTATTTCTGAAAATAATCATAAAACTTTTTTCCTTTAGGCCAAACCTTATTATCCATATTTTGACTAAAGATTGAAACATTTGTTCAAGTAGCAATGCATTACCAATGTTAACCATATTACAATGCATCATCCAATGGAATCATTTTGCATTTAAAAATCTGAAGTGTAGACTAAATGAATCTCTTAAATTCTGCTTCATCAAAGCAGTAACGTGAATCCAAAGCAATACATATGTTGTTATTTGCACAATCATGTGAAAAAAAGTTACGAGAGCTTTCATCAATAACTCCATCACATTCAACTTTTGCAGTTTTGACGACTGCTTGACAGTTTTGTGATGTTAAATATCTAATTTTTTTAGAAAAAATTTAATCTGGTGGAAACTAGATTTTATCGAACAGATTTACTTGCTAACTTTAATGAGATTAACTTGCAGTTACAAGGATGCAAGTATGCACATATGGTAATTGTTTATTACATTCCTCATTTAACTGTGAATGAGTGTGCAGATTTTTCAACGTTTCCTAGTTAAACTGAAACTGTACAAGCCCACACCAGGGTATTCTAACTGGAAACAGGAAATGGATCAGATGGATGCAAATTCTTTGTCAAAATATGCGATTTAGACTTTGTTTAAATACACAGCATTGTCAAAGGTGCGATTTACATTTATACCCACATTACTACTAAAATTTATGCGTAAATTAACTGTAAATATTCTCTGTAATATAAAAATCTGTATTATCTCTATCTCTTATTTGAACTCAAGCAACAACAACAAAATTGGAAAAAAAATGCCATATTTACAAGAGCTTATCTCTACAGTGCAAGAGATCCAGGGCTCTTTCAGCAGCTTTGGTGTGCTTTAGAAGCGGTCACCAACATGGTATGATGTTTGTGCAGGGGGTCAAGTCTTTTTCTTTACATGTCCCTGCTTATCTTCTGCATTGCTGGGGCATTTCCCTGAGACAGTTGTTTGGAGATCAGACTTGTCTTGTAACATTTTAAGCTGAATGGTCAAATGGACTTAGAGTAGAATTTTGGCTCAAAGGGGATTTGAAACAACAACAAGAGGAACTTATTAGAATGGACTCTAAGGAAGATCTTAAAATACAGCTTAGAATTGGGATATGAGCAATTTTGGTTTTAAAAAGGAATACTTGTTATTTATCCTGCATTATGAAAAAGTGTGATAAAGCTTTTAATTGCTCTTTCTCGCAAAAAGGTATTTAAACACTACTGTCAATCTAAAAAAAAAAAAAAAAAAAAAAAACTGGACAAAAATAAATATACTGATTTAGGGTTAAATTCAACATAGTTAATGCAGTGTTGAAAAATTTTAAAAATGCATCAAATTCATTCTTCTCATCAAAATTATTTATTTTTTTTGCTTCAATTTTTTATGCAACAGGTAATTAGTTATAATTTAATTAATAAATGCTTCAAACTAACTAGTGTGTGTTTAAATTGCATTTTACCACAATTAAAAATTTAAATCTTTTGAATTAAGTAGCTCTATACCTACCTGCTGCCAAAAACACAATTTAGGTCACGAATTTACAAAAACTCAATATTTGGTAAGCAGTGGTCCACACCTAACTGGAAAATGTGGCAAATGATCTATGATATAAAAAAGTTAGGAACTCCTGCTCCATATAGATGAGATTTTGTTCTTCCTCAAAATCCTTTTCTTGTTACGCTACTGTCCTTGACAAAAAATGCTATTCAAGTATTTACAGATTTTTTTGTTAAAAAAAAGGTGAGTCATGTAAATATTTGAAATGGTTTACAGATGAATATAGAAAAACCCATTGACGAAAAACTTTAATTGTAGAAACATTGGAAACAGTAAATATGGAAAAAATTTATATAAAAAGAATACATAAACAGAATCTACTTTGTGCAAAAAGTTATTGAAAAAATTTTCATTACAGTTGTGTTTCTTTTCTACAAAAAATACCTAAAGTTTTATTAACAAGCTACAAGATGATATTAATTGCAAAAAAATATGGTACTTATAACTATTGCAACTGCTTTAAATTTTTTGAAAAAATATTTTTCATCTAAAATATATTATAAAGTTTGAAAGTTATATTTTTGTGTTAATACTCAGACAAAGGTTTAAAAACCCTCCATGTTTATTAGTAACAAAGCTTCATTTTCGTCATGTATTGCACAATATAATTTTTAAGACAACTGATTTTTTTTATTTTATAAGGATTCTGCAATTGGCAATGAAAGTATCTTAAGTAAATGATATTTTTTTCACAAATTTTTGAAATTCTTTTATAATAAAACTTTCTACAGAAATTTGAGTACTTATGTAATAACGTCAACACAGAAAATTTAAGCAGCACGAGTCACATCCTAGCATCATTTCAGCAAAGAAAAAAAAAATCCATAAAAAAATATTTTTATGCATTTTATTTGAATTTGATTGATTGAATATTAACGTCGTACTGTTCAGCTACACGAGAGCTTTTGGTGACGGACCATGTAATTTCGAACCATGGTCAAGTGACGTGGACAACACCTGAGCTTACCTGACGTGGATGACCCCCCTCTCCTAACTACCACACCAACGGGAGGACGTTTCAGCTCTCGACAGATTTAACGTGCATTGCTGCCCTACACGGCGGGTCTTTAGTGGTACTGGGCTCAAACTCATGACATGGCAAGCCACAATCCGATACCTATACCACTCGGCTACCACGGCCACGCATTTTTTTAAAAAAAAAAAATCAATCACATATTGGTGAAAAGTGGCAACATTCGTATGACACAAATTTGACTTTGGTGACATTACAGAAATGTGTAACAAAAAACTTGTAAATAGTGGAATTTGTAAATGTTTTGTATCAAAGGTCACCAAGCTTTTTGATGAAGAATAAGTCATCAAAATGCAAAAATTTCTTCAGTTCAAAATGCTCGGAAATTGGAGTCCTCCCAATTTTCTAAAAGTGAGACATAAAAATCAAAGGCAGGAATTTTCTCCTAATCATTCCCCGAAGCATTGAAATAGTAATAGGATTGAGTTCCTTGCATTGCGAAGATTTGTAACATGAAAAATATTTATAAAAAAAGAAAATATTTTATTCCTAAAACTTTCCAAACATTAATTATTAAAAACAAAAATCAAATATAAATCCTAAAAATATAAAGTAAATACAAGCAGTAGAAAAGTTAATGTATTGAATTGTACATAAGGGAGAAAATATTAACTGTACCTATGTATTACACTATTACCAATTCATCAAATTAAAAGATGTTGCCAAAAGACATGATTTGTAGCAAAAGCGAAAACTGTTTCCATGTATGTACAAACAGAATATTCATGTTTAACCATAAAACGGCAGTAAAAAGTTTTTTTGGAAAAATTAACAGTCAGTACAATACTTTAGTAACAAAAAAATTTACCCTATAGTATTGGATGTATAAAAAATAACCATGCATTAATAAAAAGAAAAGTACTTCACAGCAAGGAATTAATTTAAATCCTTACTAATAATTATGAAGTAAATTTAAAAAAATGATAAAAATGAAATATAGAAAATTGATACAAGTAAAGAAATTTAGTCCAGATATATCAATAGATTTTCAATACATCTTAAAATTTAAAACCAAAAAGTTAAAGGAGAATCTAAGATTTAAAGACTATACTTTATATTCTAGACTATTTTATATAAGGAAATGAACATTTTTAATGAACTCCGTAATGTGCATAAATAGATAGCCTTTACTTTTTATGGAGTGAATATAACTAGAATTTGACAAAATCACATCTAAAGTATCCAAACTAAATCATCTTTTTTATAAAGGATATAAAAGATCTAACACAGGAAAAATTTCAGTACATATGTCATGTAAATGAACTACAATTAAGTATGCACAGCACAAAAATATCACAAGTCCAAAGAAAATTTCATTTTGAATTATGCTCTATTTTAGCAGAGTCAATGTAAAAATACTTACAGCTTCTAAAACACATGCAGCAAATTCATTTTATATTGTCCAGGAGCAGACTTTCGTATAAAAGTATATTAAGCACACAGAAAAGTTTCATTCCGGAAGAAAATTATTTGCAAATTATTCTCATTCTAAAGACAAGGGTTTTTTTTGTATTAGTTGGTTCACTTGTGTGGGTAGATATGAATTATTTCAATTAAGTACATCTTTTACACTTGAAACTGAAAACCAGCTAAATTTTGAGTCACCAGACAAGAACTTCCTTCAAAGGAAACAAACAGGACAAGGTAGAAATGCAAGTATTGTCATCAATATTTATAGCTTAAATTATACTACCTGAAAAAGTTTTGGGTAAGCATTAAATAAAGTACTAATTAATATATTTTCCTTTTGGTTTAACAAAGACTAGTAACTTCTCATATCAGTGGAGAAATTTGGACAAAAAACATTTACTCTTTCTGAAGTACCTTCATCCATGTCGGATTATATATAATAAATTGAAACAAGCGAACAAAAGAAGAAAAAAAAACTCAACTTATTTGAAAACAAAAGCAATATAAAGAAAAATAAGTAGTGAGAATGATGGTAGAAAACATAAACAATGTCCCATAATTACCAGATTTAGACTAACATTTAAAATAATAAAAATTTGGCATCTTCTTTCTAGCATCCAAGTAATTAACTTAAATAAAAAAAATAGCAACAGTACTACAAGAAAGAAGTTATGTTTCACTAGGAAACTGCCATTTCTCTGGTTGCAGCAGGTAGAGAAGTATCAATCAGAAGCGACATCTGTTTCTGTTGCCAGATACAAATTGCTTAACACTAGAACCGCGGCAGTTTCGGTATGGACAAGTTCTACTTCGTAAACAACATTGAGTGGAACCCACCGGAACTTCTGGTGTAATTGTTGCTCTATATCCCCTTCAACCTTTCAGTCAATCAATTCTGGTGTAATGTTTATCTATGGGAAAACATCGAAATTCAACTCAGTTTTTCCAGGTTCTAAAGCAAGTTTTTGAAACTATGTGGATAGAAGATGATCTGTAGATTTCAGATTTAGGATTTTATATTATTTATTTCAGTATCTTTTCTAAAATACATTGTTAAATTTTTAGCTCATTTAGAGCAAGGTTGATATAATCGTTTGCTTATCACCTTTTTTGGCGACTAATAGAATGTTTAACAAGCGAAATGTGTACTAAGTAAATAGTATTAGCTAGCGTACGCCATATTGGATTTGTTTTATTGTTTATTATTTACGTTATCATGTAAGATTTATTATAATAATTGTATTAATAGACATGTGAGTTTGTTTGTTCCTTTCTTGGATGTAAAACGAAAAGTAAAAACAAATAATTGGGAAATTTTTCTTAAGGATAAATCTTAATAATAAATCAAAATCTTTCATGTTAACTAACTCAGGATTTTAAAGTTTTCTACAAGTTTGAATTGCCTTTTGGATTTGTATAGTATTGATAAATCATACTTTTATGTGTGTACGAGTATTTTTAAAATTTATAAGTAATTCAATAAGTACAAAATATATTTAAAACAAAGGATAATTAAACTGAATTTCTAAAAATGATTACACTTTTTTTTTCTAATTATATTTTCCTTTTCTATAAATTATAAGAGAAAAGTTTAGAATTTAAAGATAAATTTTCTTAATTTTCAAATATTTTTTTTCAATGGTTTGGAAACATTACTATATTATAGAACAAATATTAATATTGCCTTTACTTTTAATATGTTGGAATCACTTTAGGAATAAAAATTTTTTCAAGGTATAAAAGAAGAAATACTTGTATAATAATGAAATATTAATAATGTGTATATTTATAGAAATTAAAAATTCAAAGTTACCTACAAAAATGATAGTTAAATTATGAACTTATGATCAATAACAATGTTACCCTAATATATATACACTTGTTAAGGAAAAATATTCTTTCACTAAAAGGGAATTCTTGTATTCAAAAATTTTCATATTTACTAATATTCTATATATACACTGGCTGTTTGTGAAAATACATTTCAGTATTACTATTAGACGGATATCAAGATTAATATGACATTCATTATTTTATTTGTTTCAATTGTTTAGTTTACATGTGATGAATTTTCAATTTAAATAAATATTTTATGCAACAATATTTTTAATGATATTTATTACTTTACTTATTTAAAAGCGTGGGGTGGGTCAAATGGACTCCAATTAATAAAAACCCGTGTTGGTATACTAAAAGTACGCTGTAATTATTTGGCAATGACATTTACTCATTTTTAATATTAAATTGTTATAATAAGTGACAAAAAATATTAAGTTATAACAATATGGAATACTGTATACAGTTAGTAAAATATACAGACAACTTTAATAGAAATATTTAGTTTCTTGCCAGTCAAGATTTCCTACACAGTTCATGCACATTTTAAGCAACTTCTTTTTATATGTTTTGTACGCTTTATACATATCGGTATTTTACAATCAGAAAATGAATCTATAATTTTGTTTTTACACTTGAAAGCTTGGCAATGAACCCTTTTTCAAATCTGCGCAGATTCTTCAGTAGTATCCGCTTTTGTCGGTGTATTTGACTTGTACTTTCTTTTGTGAATATACGTACCGCGCAACTCTTCAATATTTTAAAGGTATTCTCTCCTCGTAAGTTTTTTTCCAGTAACTTCTTTGTATAAAATCCATGAATTAATCACTTCAAGATCAATAATATTGTGGAGCTCAATAATAAGACATTTTAATGGTTTTTCTCTGATAATGTCAAAGTTACATCATCACATGCTCCAGTGATAATGTATTGTATAATGATATCTTTACTTTTTTCACAAATTCAGGTACTTCTTTCCGATATAGTTTAATCATTCCAGTTAAACTAGTGTTCTTCGTTTTTAACATTTGGGCCAAATTTAGTGTAACGAAAATATTATCTGTTGTGATACTTCCTTTATTTTCGAAAGGTTCTATCAAACGTAAAAACGACGTAATCGGAGAGAGATAAGTTTTCAGGACGGTCCTAATCTTTACCCAAATATGGAAAACTATTGAGCACGTCATTGGTGTAACGGGAAATAATTGGGCCCCAGTAAGGTCAGATCCGGAAATATACAAAACCGGAATATATACATATATATATATATATATATATATATATATATATATATATATATATATATATATATATATATATATATATATATATATAAGGTAATTAAATTAGACTAAAAATTAAATTCCCTATCTAGCATTTAACTCATACTTTTCATCTCATCTTCAAGTATCAAACTAATCACCCATTTATTTCTTCCGATAAAAATGTCTAATTCCAGCATTAACTTTCAAGTACAATCATGAAATACGCGATACCTACCGCATCTGTGTTTTAAGTGTTAACCACTTAAAATACCTTGTGGCGTGCTTTTTCCTCCCTGCTCTCAGCGTCAGAAGAGATGTAGAAATGATTGAATAAAGTTCCTTTTAAAAACTAAGTCCGATTCTGACATCAAAAAATATGTCAGAACTAAAGCTGACAGGATTTTTTTTTATCTGCAAATGGATTTCAAATCTTAACGTAAAAAACTAATCTTTTTTATAAAATAATTTTAATGTAAAAACTATTGCCAACGACCGTAATAACTGATATGGAGAATTTGATGGAACACCGACGGTGCTCTACAAATCTTTGCTAAAGACGTCGGGTTGCCGGAATAAATCTATGGTACGGAAAAAGAAGAAACGCGAGTTTAACCCCAAGAAGAAGCCGTTTTACCGCTGAACGATATTTATGTCTTTGCTGAAGAGGCCACCCAGCTTACCGTGAATGGAAGAAACATTCTAATGGAGAGAGAAAAATGAAAAGAAAAGGGAAGTGTTAATCCCCTATCCACGTGAAGACAGACGTCACTTCCTTCCCCCAGAAAAAATATATTCTTTTTCTCCGAATAGAATTGTGAATTAATTCCAACAATACAGTGATTTGACCAACATCGAAAAAAAAATCTTCGCTGGAAAGTTTGCACGGTAATAATGTGAATTTGACCACCATCGAATAATAGTGAAGTACCAACATCGAAAGAAAAATAAATGGATAAAATTTTACTGGTGAAATAAAGTGATAACAACATCTGGATTGCCGTTCACCAGGGGTTTCTGCCACTGCGAAGTTGAGGTCAGTTTAATTATATATTTCCTAATTTAGTAACATTGAAGTAACTGAGTTTTGCTGAACATAACTTTACGATAAAGAATAATATATGATATGATATGATACTTAATTTTTATAATATAGTTGTGTTAAATGAGATATTTTCTTTATATTTTAATTGAGAAAACAAAGTGTATAGGTTTTGTCATACAAAATATTGAGAAATTTTAATATATACTTCTCATAATTTTATCTTAAGATGTCTAATGAGTTAACAGTTATGATAGAAATCAGTGTTTTAAAGTTGAAAGATATAAATTAAGTCTTTAGAAAAATGACTAATGTACTAATACTAGTAATATTGATTTTTATAAGAAACAAAAGTAAAGTCACGTTGTATTCTTTTTTCTCCACTGAATTTTATTGTAGTGTTAATTATTTTATTCATCAGTAATTTTATCACATGTCATTTAAATTTTTTTTTTATTTTGAAATTGTGTGTTTTGATATACCGGCCATATATCAAGATTCACTATTTCTCGAAATTTTCCTTATCTAAAATTAAAATTAGTTTAATAACTAGAAGCTTAATTTTGGATATTATACAGTGGATAAGGGAGAATACAATCATTATAATTTTGTATATGTCTTGAAACATTAAGAGGACAAATGTGTTTAGTTTGATATGTACACCTCTTATGTTTCTTTTCAGCATCCCTGAACTTCTGTGAGTTGATCACGCAGATTTCTCAGAGAGATGTGTTCAAAATTAAGTAGTGTGATACAGTTTATAGTAATGAATGTGTGATTTAAGAGAAACTCAAGAATTTTTATCTATGAAACGAATATTAAGAAGGTTACGGAGAGATTCAAAATAATTGTATGCGATATTGTTAAGTTACAATGAATATTGGGAAAATTTTCATAAATACTAAAGGTGATTATTGAAGTGAGTCCACTTTTCCGATTCAAAAATAATGAAAAAAGAGCTCTTATATTCTTATATTCTTTTATTCTTATAACTCTTATATTCTTTTATTCCTATGTTCTTATAATTTTTATATTTTTATATTCTTATATTTTATAACACATATGAAATAAAATATTGTTTATTGTGTTGAATAGTGCATATAAGTTGCTGTGTGTACAACGTTTTCATATTATTAATAATTTCATTTTATTAGTGTCTATATTTTTTTATCTTTTTAAAAAATGTATTTCATATATGCAAAATTTGTGTTATAATAAGGTATTACTACGATGGCGCCAGAGTGGATTTTTATACAAAATCATTATTTTAATATTTGTATGATATCATGTATTTTTATATTTACTATTTTATTGTTTGATATGAGATATTATTTTCCAATATAAAATTCTTTTTGAATACATTCGCTGCTAGCTATAATACGAATCTATTATTATGAAGGAATATGAGGAAACGCGAGCTCTTATTCTGGATGTCGAATACATGTGAACAAGCTATAATCTTTAGTTACATGAAAGGAAATTCATTTTTATCAATTAATATTTTAGAAGTGTCATTGCTGTGTTTGTTGTTATAATTTCGTTTATTTTAGATCATTTTGATTTTTGTATTCCTATTACTTAAATATTTCTACTGTGTGTAATATGCGTTTCCAAATGATGTTATGTAATGCTTTGTATATGTTGAAAATTGATTAAGTTTGTAAAGAGAGAGAAAAAAAGCCATGACTCCCTTTTAAAATTGGGGGGCGTGTGTAAGGATAATTAAGTTAGATTAAAAATTAAATTCCCTATATAGCACTTAACTCATACTTTTCATCTCATCTTGAAGTATCAAACTAATCACGCATTTTTTTCTTCTGAACATATGGCCTAGCCAATAAACATGTCTAATTCCAGCATTAACTTTCAAGTACAATCATAAAATATGCTATACTTACCGCATCGGTGTTTTAAGTGTTAACCACATAAAACACCCCGTGGCGTGCTTTTTCCTCCCTGCTCTCAGCGTCAGAAGAGATGTAGAAATGATTGAATAAGGTTCCTTTTAAAAATTAAGTTTGATTCTGACTTCAAAAAACATGTCATATATGTACAAAGAATTGCAAAAACATAACATAATGTGCCTTTTCACATCACGTAAAAATATTTAATTATTAAACTTATAACTGAATATAAAATCAACCTGTGTCTGAGTAAACAAAGTAAATAACGTTTAACACTAGAGAATATTTATAGTATTTAAAAAATTGAAAATCTAACAACAGTCGACTGGTAACCTGGTAACTTAAATAAAAACGATACACTAAGAAAAAAACACAAACACTATAAAATAATATTTTCGATTTCAGATCCTTGTGATAGAAAAAAGGTATCACTTACCAAATTCTTCGTTTATGAATCCCGGGATGAGCTTGACCTTAAGTTCGATAAAGTTCTAGCATAAATTGTCAAAAAGTCAAAGACACAACTACTGTTACTAATAAGAAAGCATGAACTAAAGAGTGTTTTTTCCAGGTATAGAAGTTTAAGTTGGCATTACTTTCCAAGATGGCGACCGATTTAACAGCTGTCAAGGGATTTATTCTCAGTTTGGTTTGGCAATTCATCAAAACGATCATCAAGCAAGGCGTAGATTCGTCGAATGGGACCAAAACGAGATTGCCGTTGTTCCCGATTTTCATAAGCGAATTTTGTTTAGCGATGAAGCGCACTTCTGGTTGAATGGCTACGTCAATAAACAAAACTGCCGCATTTGGAGTGAAGCTAATCCACAAGTGTATGTCGAAACACCGTTACATCCAGAAAAACTGACTGTTTGGTGCGCTTTATGGGCTGGTGGAATCATTGGTTCGTACTTCTTCAAAAACGATGAAGGCTACAACATTACAGTCAATGGTGATCCGTATAGAGCCATGATTACTAACTTTTTCATTCCTGAATTGAACAATCATGATGTCCAGGAGCTGTGGTTCCGACAAGACGGCGCAACATGTCACACAGCTCGTGCCACAATCGATTTATTGAAAGACACGTTTGGTGACCGCCTAATTTCACGTTTTGGACCTGTGAATTGGCCTCCAAGATCTTGTGATTTAACACCGCTAGACTATTTTCTGTGGGGCTATGTAAAGTTATTGGTCTATGCGGATAAGCCACAAACGCTTGACCATTTGGAAGACAACATTCGCCGTGTTATTGCCGATATACGGCCACAAATGTTGGAAAAAGTCATCGAAAATTGGACGTCCAGATTGGACTACATCCGAGCCAGCCATGGCAGTCCTATGTCAGAAGTCATATTTAAAATGTAATGCCACAAGATTATCTTTCGAATAAAAAAAATTCATGTCAATCGAATAATACATCGTTGTTTTATTGCTATTTAAAGTTCTATACCTCTAAAAAAACACCCTTTACTAAACAGAATGCGCTCGCATTACCACTCAGGTTGAACTAAAAAAGTAACTAGTTCGTTGGGTTGTTCACGACACACACTACTAGCTAATATACATCACTACACTCAAGAAATAAATCACAAAAAAAGCTATTGATGTCTCACATTTTTCTTAGCAAAGTCACTTATTAATTCATCCAATTCAAATTTTTCTTGCTTCTCGTTGTTCAGTTCTTATCAATGACAAATAGGAGAGCCTTTCTTCTGACATCGTAGTACAACGTAGATAATTTTTTATTAATTTTAATTTAGAAAATGACCTTTCCGCCATTGCAGAAGTATCTGGAAGAGTCAAAAACAATAAAACTGCAATACATATATCTGGTAAACTTGGCACAGCAAACTCATTTTGAATCATCAAAAAATTACCTAAATCTTTTATCGAATTTAGCTTAATTTAATCTTCACTTAAAACTGCTTTTAGAGACATAATTTGATTTGGAAATTCACTAGATAGGTCGAGGCTATATACTTTTTGAAGGTTACTTACTGGCTTCATTATGTAAGAGATCATTTGTAGTGCTTACAATAATTTTGGGAGAAAGAAAACTGAATGATTTGTAAATGCCATTCATACTCTCAAATCAATTTTTTAATTGAGTAGTAATAACATCAATATTAGCCTTACAAACATCCACCTCAAACAATAGTTCTCTGTCTTGCGATTTTTCATCAGCATTGAAATCATTGAAAAACTGTCTAACTTTTCTATGTCAATTTTTTTTCAAACTCCTGTGTGATACCCCATTTTTTAGCCAAACCAATAGCTTCTTCCTTTATATTAGCAAAATTGTTACGAAGATTCCCGATAGACGTTAAGCTAGAATTTAACATGGTCTTAGCGTTTTCCAAATCTATTTTTGGTGATTGTAATGCTTTTGAAGTTAAATTTATATGCTTAAAAAAATTTGACATTATTGATCATTGTAAAATTTGACATTAGAAAATTAGCAAAAAAAAAAAGAAACTTTTCCATATTTTTTTTAATCGCTAAAGCTTCCTGTTTCTTGTCTTGATTAGTACTGGTTAGTAAAATATTTGAAACTACTTTTAAAATCGAAATGTAATTGTAGAGAATTGATATTACAGAGTCAAATCGAGATGACCACCTTGTCGTGTATAATGATTTAATAGTCTGCTGAATATTCTCGTTATTCTGCACAATTTTCAGATCACTCCCCCTTTTAATGCTGAGCCCAAAAAATGTGTAATTTTTTTGACAAAAGTCATAAAATTCTCTTACATGAGGCACGTTATTACATGCATCGTTTAGAACAAGACTGAGGTTGTGTGTGGAACAGTGAACGTAATTTGCTTTTGGTTGTTCGTCCTTAATTAATTTCTGTAATCCCCCATACTCTCCACTCATGTTGGCTGCCCCATCGTACCCTTGTCCTCGACACTTCACCAAATTGATGTCCAGTGTATTTAGAAAATTTAACATATCACTTTTCAAACTTTTTGCAGTCTGATTTGAGGTCTCAATAAAGCCTAAAAACGTTTCGTTATAATTCTGATATTATTTGGCTCATTATTATCATTAACATCAGTTGTTACATTTTTTATTATAATACTTAATTGGTCTTTTTTTGAAATATTCTGTGTCGTGTCCAGAATAATAGAGAAAAAAGAACATTTCCTTATATTTTTAATAATATTTTGTTTTATTCTAGAGCCTATAATAGCAATAAGTGTTATGTTTATTAGTTTCAGAATGTTCTTCAGAACATATGCATTCGAAGCGTTCAAACAGTTCTTAGTTATAATATCATTTTATTAAGTATGAGGTGATAACGCCATCTCACAAGAGCAACAACACAAGTAAGCATATACAGTTACAATACACAGTTAACACAAGTACACATTCACAGCTACATTTATCATGACTTCCCCTTTAAGTTATTAATCATACAACATAGTCATTCGAATAAGATGGTGGTTTACAAACACGGTTACTTCTTCTTTGGACATTACAATCTGACTCATTACAGTTCTGTATATTTTGAGGATTTACAATTACTTCCGGACCAAAATTGAAAATACTTATGTCATTGGGATCTGTTTCTATATTAAAGGGTGTGCTTGATTTTTTCATATGTTTTCTATTACGTCTTAAAACAGGGGAGCCCAACCCAAATATCGGTTGGTGGGCCACATAAAAATTTACTAAACTGAGGTGGTCCGCACTTATCAAAATATAAAAAGATATTCAAAATATTTTACTATCGTACAGCATTCAAAATATAATATGATCAACATTAAATTATTGATAAATGAAAAAACACCAAGTTTACCTTTTACTGGATCACAATCACAACAAAGTTGAAAGTCGACCGATTACACTTGTTGGTGGAAGAATATCTCTTAACCTACAAGATTCTTATCTACAGCAGATTTATGCTGCCATCTGAGGTTACGTAATATAACAACTATGTGCGTAACATCTTCACATTTTATACTTGTGTTACAGTATGTTTGCATAAAATTGATTTAGATTTTAAAAATTTTTATTTCAAATGCAAAAAAAGCAATTAAGTAAAGAAGAACAGCTTTGTAATTATTACACAGTTTGTCAAAAAAAGTTTTTTTTCTGCCCTATAGCCAAATGTTTAGTTTCTTATTGTATGATATTAATTATTGCACCGTGATTAATTATATATCATGAAATGAAAAAGTTACATAATTTCAGAAGTTTAAAATATTATACATTTTTATTCTGCTGCCGTAATTAGCTTACATTTCTACTAGCTGGTCTGACAGTCCTGAGGCATCTCATTAAATCCATCATCGGATTCTTTCATTACCAAATAAAACAAGAAAAAGACTATTAATCTGAAGTTAAAAATATAGACATGAATTATTTCTCTGACAAATAGAACTAAATACACTACTCACTCTCAACGTTGAAAGAGAAATAATGCACCGAAGCTCATCTGCTTTCCTTCATACATCAACACCTGTTATTACTATTACAATTGCTTGGAAGTCAAATGAAGGAAAAAAATTATTTCGGTAAAAACTGCATGGGGAGAGGTGGGGGGAGGGGGTCAAAACAGGATATTTTCGATTCTACCGTCTGTATTCCAAATGTCTAAAATAATATAGACAGAAACTTCAATTGGGCTGCAAAAATTCTCAAAATGGGCCGCATGCGGCCCATGGGCCACGGGTTGGGCATGCCTGTCTTAAAATATTGCCAGACTGATTTTTAACAAAAATGACCTAGGATGTAATTTATGCTTTGAAACTATTTTAGCCGGTTCCTAAGTTTTGTTTTTAAAATTTAGTATTCTGACATTATCTTGTGGCTCAAGTTCAGGTAAGGCATGAGCAGTTTTATCATAATGTATCTTTTGAACGTTTTGCCTTTTTATTAACTTTTCTCGAATGTTATTAAATAATTAAGAATTTAACAATTTATTTGAGATTGGTAATTTTGTTTTTAATCTACGATTAAACATCATTTGAGCTGGAGATAGTTCAAGACCTCATATTGGGGTGTTTCTATACTCCATTAAAGCTACTAAATAATCTCATATACCTTCCCTTGCCTTTTTCATAATGCTTTTAGAAATTCCTACTGCTTTTTCAACCATTGCATTACTTGGGGAGTAATGAGGACTAATGAATACATAATTAAAATCCCAATCATTTGCCAATTTTTTATGAATATAACTAATAAGAGGTATATTATCTGACACTACACTATTTGGAACACCAGATCTAGAGAAAATTGTTTTAAGTTTAATTATTACCTCATCTGCTTTCTTATTTACAAGCTCAGCAATTTCAATCTATTTTGATTAATAGTCTATTATAACTAGATAACTTGTATTACCCAAGTCCATTACATCTACTCCTATCTTTTCAAAGGGTCTATAGGGAACTGTATGAAGTTTTAGTGGCTCTTTACTATTAGCTTTTTTTAAATTTCTCACATATTACACATTGTGATACTAATGTTTTTATATCAGAGTTCATCCCTACCAAGTACATTATTTTTCTGGCTCTTTTCTTGCATTTCTCTATCCCAAAGTATGCCTCATGAATTAGTTGTAGCATATCTTTTCTCAAACTATAAGGTACAATTAGTTTTTCATTGCTAAATAACAACCCTTCTTGAATATAAATGTTATTTAAATTTTATATGTTTTTACACTATTGTCTACATTTTTGTAAGATTAAGGCCAACCCTCTTTGATATATTTAACAACTCTTTTTGTAATTCTGGATCTAATTCAGTTTCTTTTTTAAATTGTACATGTCCCTTTTCACTCACGGGTAAATGTTTTGAAATAGTACGCACAATATTTAGCATTTCAGGATCATCCCTTACAGTGTCACTAACAGGAAATGCTCGCGATAAAGTATCAGCGAGAAACATTTGATTACCTGGTGCATAATTTATCTCAAATTCATACTTCAATAATTTTAAAACCGTTCTTTGCATTCTAGAAGATATTTTATGCTTAGGTTTCTTAATAATTGCCATTAAGGTAGTGCTTCTCAAACTTTCAAAACTGGCGCCCCCCCTTTTCGATCACAATTTTTTTCGCGCCCCCCTTATACATTAATAATGTACTGAATGCAATAATAATGCACTTTGACGCTAAAGCAACAATATTTAATTATAAATCATACAAATTAGTAACATAAGTATTAAAAATTTTGTATACTACTTTTAGGCAAAATAAATAAATAAATAAAATAATAGGATAATTATTGTTATTTTTCCTTTCTCTAATTTTTAAATTGAACATATTGCAAAATGCCGTAGCTGCTTAGAAGACAAAATATAGATATCTGCTAAATATAGAAAAAGAACTCAGAGGGTCAATATCTGATCATAAGCATTCCTTATAAAAACTTTGCTTTCCAAGATAAGCTCATGGATGTCATTAGTACTTATTAAACTTGTTCTTAATTTAGAATTAATTAATTAGTTATAAAATATTCTGTGCAGCACTGATACATTAAAAGTATACCGGCTGAAGTGCCCGCTCTTTGCACGAGTTCATTTATAAAAAAAATAAAACATTATTGATATAATAGCTGAATTGTAAGAGAAACGCAAAGCCAAGTGCTCGACAATGTCTACAAAAACGTAAAATGATTTTTTTTAATTGGTTGCTCAAATTATAATTAGTTTTAAGAGAATTGTAATTTTAAGCCTCACAGAATTAGTATTTATAATTGATGTTAAACAGTACCGCACACAGGAATTTTTCAAGGGGGGAGGGGTCCGGGGTAGAAAGTTCACCAATCTTGTATCAGGTTCCTTTTGATTTTGTCGAGTTTTGGGAACAAAACACAGTAAAAAACTAATTCTTGAATAAATAATTAGCATTAATTTACCCTCCAACTGAACAGCACGGCTTTTTCCACCCTACTAGAGAGGCTTCGAAAACGGACCACACTGAAGTTTTCCTAAGGCCGGGGACTCACCAAAAATGAACCAAACAGATTTTTTCCCCTTCAAGTAATGTGTTCAAAACCGGTAAGGTGGTATTTTTCCGAATTCTTTTCCCCCTTTAAAGGTTTACGATCTTGAAAGATAATTAGAGACGGTCGGGGAGATACAATGGGCATTGAGGGGGAACTTTTATGGGCCACGTGGAGACCGGTTCCTTTGGCAATCGTAAAATCTCGGAAGAATTTCTTTAAACCCTAAAGTGTACGGAAATAAATTGCAAGTCAACCAGTTGAGAATTCTCAATTTTTTACTTTACCTTAAAATTCTCAAATGGAATTAAGTTTTTATAATGTATGTCTAAGTTTTTAAAAAATATCTGTAGTATTTAAATTCAAATTATATATTAAAACATTGAGAGGATAATTTACTGTTTAATTTTTTTTTATTTTAATCAATACTTTCAGGGATTTTTTTAAAAAATGCTTGTTTTGTTATGTGTCAAAAAATAAAAAAAAAAAGGTTCAAAATTTAAAATCTTTTAAAATTTCGGACACTTCTAAACATGAATAATTTTTAAGCTTCTGTATTACATTATTTGCAAAAAATTTATATGTATTGTTAAAAAAAACCCTATTTAAATCTTGTAGTTTTTCATAATTTTAAAGCCAGATATTCAGGGCATCTTACATAGAATCCCTTGTTTTGTATTGTTCAGATAACAAATTATATTTGAATTTTGAATGTCTGAACATTAATTTCATTCAAAGAGAATTTTAATTTCAAGTTTATATTTTTAACTTGAATCTTCAAATAAAGAGTATTTAAAAGCATCTGGACAAATTTAGAGTTAACATTTGTGCATATAAATAAATATAAAGATCCTTTTTAAATTGAAGTTAAAAATATATATTTATGCATAATCCCTCATCATTCATGTTCCATTAGTGGTTGACTGAAGAAAAGGTTATTAAAATTTGGACATTTTTATAATCTTAACCATGCAAAACTAGGAATTTTGTATTAGCTCCACTAAAATTCTGCATTGGAATTTCGAAAAAGATATTTATGCGTGTCTCACATACTCAGTTGAAAAACATATATTTACCATAAATACTAATAATTCTTTGGATATTTAAAATTATCTCTCATTAGATTAATTTTTTAATATATATATATATATATATATATATATATATATATATATATATTCGACTTCTAATATTTTTCAAGTATTCCTTAAATTTCATTTAATTTAATTAAGTGAGGGGATATTAAAGTCGCACTCTCTCTCTTCTCTACTCAACTTCTTGAGGGCTTTTGGCGACGGTCCTGTGGGCGAGGTATCAGGTGGTCAAGGTATCGAATCATGGTTGGCATGTCTCGAGTTCGAGCCCAGTGCCACAAAAGACCCACCGTGTAGGGCAGCGATGCACGTTAAATCTATCGAGAGCTGAAATGTCCTCTCGTTGGTGTGGTGTGGTAGTTAGGAGAGGGGTGCCAGCTCAGGTGTCGCCCTCGTCATTTGACCATTTTTCAAAATTACGAGGTCCATCACTAAAAGCCCTCGTGTAGCTGAACAGTGCGACGTTAGTATTCACTCACTTGGCGACGGACCTCGTAATTTTAAACCATGGTCAAGTGACGAGGATGACACTTGAGCATCGCTCCCGTACACGGCGGATCTTCAGTGGTGCTGGGGTGGAACTCATGACACGTCAGCTACGAGTCCCTTACTTTGACCATTAGGCTACCGCGGCCTCACAATGTTGTTGAAAACTGCATGTTATGAGTAAAAATATGCCGAAACATTTGATGAACTTATAATAGATTTTTGCATATAAGATAGATGTGTGATATGCTAAAATGACAATATGTAAAAGTTATGAGAATATCGATGACAATTTTTGAAAAATTCAATTTAAGTTTCAGTTTGAAACTTATTTGTTTTTTTCGCATTTAATATTAAATAGTCGGGATAACAAATTAACAGTTTAACGCATTCATAGATTATAAAAAATAAAGGTATAAATGACATTGTTGGGAATAATATGTTTTTATAGTTTTGAATTCAGACTTCTTTGCAGGAGTGTAGACTATTTAAAGGCTGATGTAGAAGTTAGAAAACTAATATTTAAAATATATGGAAAACAATATATGCAATTCCATGATCTTGACGAGCAGAAGACGGCATTTTTACTTAGTAGGGCAGAGTAAACATAAGGTAGGAGCTTGTGGAGTAAACAACCAGGCCTCTGCAGTTTTGGAAGGTAATGGACTCCCATTTGTTGCTTTCTCTCTCTCTCAGTAAGGAATATAAAAATAAGAAATACAAAAATAAGTCATGTAAAATTTTATATATTTTAATAACAATGAATTGTGAACTTAATTTCCAATTCATTGTCACGAGTTGGCAGTAACTACGGTACTCTATCGACGTACTTCTTTTATATATAAATATATATATAAGTACGGTTGATAGAGTACCAATAATTTTAACGTAATTTTATATTTCGTTCTCGTAAACTTTACTCCTTTTAAAACATGAATTGACAAAATACTCTCCTTTTGTATATTTATAAAATTTTAAAAATATAATGGTTATCTTACCCAACATTTTAAATAAGGAGCGGCAACTGTGTGTAGCTAAGACGTGCCAAACCAATCTGTCAGTATCATTCAGCGTGCCACATAGTAGGAAATTTTTGAAATCCTTCAATTCTTACGGTAATATTTGCAGATTTAAAGAATAGAGGTAAATAATTTAGATTTACAGTTTTATTTTATATTAATTATGGATCAATAAAATACATTTATTAACATAAAAATAAACAATATAAAATGTTACTATTTCTTCAACAAACTTAAAAAAAAATAAAAATGTATGTTTCCAACATATTTACTTAAATAAGAAATAGACAAAGTCAAATATAAATGATTCCCTTCATTATAGTTAAATAAAAATTGTAATGCGAATTAACTCTTTCACGACTCTTCTTTCATATCGCAAAACCAGGAGTATAATGCATGACACGATTCTGAGCATTCAGTTGTTAAACAATTTCTTTGCGGAGTCGAAATATTTTTCATATTAGGAAAGATTTTTTACTTTGATATGCCGAATCACATAAGTGGAAAGCAGAGTACATGCAATTTTCTTTTTTCAACAATTAAATCCCCTAGCAATAACACTCAACTATTTACAAAATAGCTGTAAATTTATCCTTAGAATTATCTTTCAGATTATTTTGTAGTTCCATAAATGTCCATAACTCTCTCAGAAGATGTTTGTCAAATAAGGTATATTATCAACTTCCATCCACTCTAGAATTGACAAATTTGTAGAGTAGTGCTGAGTGCCACTAAGAATTGTACAACGTGCCACAGGTCCATAGATTGCCGACACGTTTTAAATGTTCTTATTAACTAACCATCTCCTGTTCAAACACAATTTATATGATAAAAAAGGGTTTTCATTCATTTTGTAGGGAATTGTATTAGATTCAACCATAAGTAATTTTGTGTTTCAAATAAATTACGTTGTTTCGGGGATCCCCTTAGAGCAAAATGAAGGGAATTTGACATAATTATAGTAAGTTTCTCTAAAAGGGGAAACGTTCACTTTCAAAATACACTGCGTAAAGTGGTTTTAGGTGTACGAAGTTATATTCACTATTATTCCTAAAATAAATTTTGATATTTTGGTTTTTCGTTAAGTTTTGAAGTTATTTCTTCAAATATACTTCTCCATTACATTTCTTTCAAACTTGCTATTTTCTTTTGCGGCCACGGTAGCCTGATGGTCATGGTTATGAACTCGTGTCCAGTGTTCGAGCCCTGGTACCACAAAAGTTTAGCGTTGAAGAGGAGCTGATGCACGTTAAACACGTCGACGTCAAAAGTCCTCACGTTGGTGTGATGTGGAAGTTTGGAAAGGGAGTTATCATCTCAGGTATCGTCCTCGTCACTTAACCGCGGTTCAAAATTACGTAGTCGCTCGTCAGTAGCCACCGTGTTGACTTAGAATGCAATATAAACCCTTGACGTGTGCACTTGAGTTAATTCGAGTACGCTAAACAGTTCCAAATATGCACATTAGATATAATTCAAACGAGGTCGCATTTTATGCTGCTTTAATTTTCTCACTCAAATATCAGAGAGCGCCGTCTGCACTCGTGATATTTGACTGTTGTTTCTTATATTTACCATTTAGTCTTTAAACATCAAAAACTCGTTTTCAATGTAAAGCCTGTAATGTTGGACTGTGTGCAGTGCCGTGTTTCGAAAAATATCACACTGTGACATTTCTGTAAACGACATGTATGTGTCTTTCTCATACTTCTTTGATATTTTTTGCTATTTATACCTGTTAAAATTATTTTTTTATAAAAGGTTTTTTATAACTAATTGTAAATTGAATAAAACCTTTTCTTACAATTACATGTATTTGAGGATGAAATCTGATTTACTTTATTCAGGAAATTTTTAGTAAATTTCATTTTCTTAGCCAACTTATTTCTTTTAAAACATGCATATTTGTGTATTATATAATTAAATTTCTAACTATCTAAAATTATGTCTGGCTTTTTTTCTTCATTAAAATCTTTCAGGATTTTACAAATTATCTTGCCATTATTCATTATGTACTTAATAAGGAAAAATATATCTAAATATAAATAATTTCTGTCCTAATAAACATATAATTGTTTTTAGCTACAGTTTGGAAAATGCATTGAAATTTGTATTGGGACAGGATTTTAACATATTATGAATGTGTTTTTTACTGCCACTATGTTATATATTTATCTTTCATTCTTTTTACAATAGAGTAGAAGTCGTAAACAGTTTGTCACAGTAAAATTAATTTTTGTTTTATATTCAAATTATACTATTATATTGATTCTGAAAATAATAGGTTAGTTTGACAAGCCATTATTTCCCAATTTTAAAGCATTGAACAGTTTTGAAATTTTTTAAACTTTTCTAAAATGTTAAATTATTAAAAATATTTAATTATTGCAAGTGATTAATATTTCTTAGATTATTGGAAACAAAAAGTATAAAATTTAAAATATATCTCTTTGTTGAATTTTAATATATATTTTTATGGCTAAACCTGGAAAAAAACCAACTTTTTTTTAAATATTAACATTAAGATATTTTTAAAAAATAACTAGAGCTCTCAGACCTAAATCCATATGAACTGTTATAGAACATATGTAAGGGAACATTTACAAGATATTTCAAGACTCTATCTTGAACAGGAAAAACGCCTTAGGGATTAGAAAACACTCTCATCTTCAAAATTAAAAATCTGAGAAAAACATATTTAAAATTTGTAATGGCATAAAAAAAATTCCATTGCCTGTAAAACTTTAATTTTTCAATCTGTTACTATCCAACTTATGCTCTACATGAAAATTCTACTTGAAATAAATATGACTGAAATATCTTTTTTAATTCAAAATGTTCTAAGACATAACATTGATAACAACTGTTAATTTGATCAATTATTCACTTTTATCAGAACCTTATATATTCACAAGAGTTTTAAATGCAAAATATTTATATAGAAATTAGTAGTTATACAAACGTAATCCAGAAATCACCAAGTTTGTAAACAATATCTATTTTTTTCTCAGTTCCCCATCGTGGTAGTCAAGCAAGTTTAAGTTTTTGTAGCATGACTTTCAAATACTGCAATGTAGAACTACAATAGATTTATTATAATGTAGTTTGTGGTACATCAGGGAAATATTTAGTTCATTCTGCAACATTTGTATTCTGTAGTCTAATTGTAATATTACCTGAAAAAGCTGCATTTTAGATTTACCATTTTCAGTCATATTCCATCCCTTTCAAGTATTATTTATCACAGTAGCCTGCGTACATTTTGATCATGGCATTTTTCAAAAGGAAAAAAAAAATAATGAAAACAAAGTAAAGAGCTTTTAAATTATATAAACTATGTATCAAAAAATATATTGGTCTTTAAATCAATCTTAATTAAGTAAATGTGAGAAAACTCAAAAACTTAAAAACATGAGCAAACAGAAATGATTTTAGAAAATGAAATTGTAGTTAATTGCCGTTTCACACGAAATATTGGATTGTGTTGAAAAATATTTTTAATTAATTCAATCTAGGAATGCAAAAATGCTTTAAAATGAAACCGAATTTAAAATCAAAACTCAGAAAATTAAAATTTCTTAAAACCTAATTGGTTTTTAGATCAGAAATTGAGCAAGTTTTCCAAATATATGAAATATATATTTGCAATAAATTGGGTGAACTCTCTGTTGGCCGTGAAGTGTAGAAAATGTCCATTTCACAATCCTCGTTCTAGGCCACAGCTGTGAATGAGAAACCTCCCGTTTCGAAGAACACAGAGACCGAAAAGCAATAAAATCCTTCCCTGCAAAACCAATCGGGACCTCATGCGGCGTTAACAGGGGAAAGCACTAAACTGCCATTCGTTTTTGAAGCAGTTCGCGAAATTTATCGGAGCATTTTCGGAGTAGTTAGCTTTAAAAAAGTAGATCGCTTTCGAAGTGAAATTCAATTAGCGGGTCATCCAGTCAGAGGATTAATAAAATTAATCATTAATAACAAATACTTAATTAAATTTTGCATACAATAAACTTAGAATTATAATCAATCGGAAAAAAAATCAAGGGCTTTGGGGGGAGCGGACCACCCCCTTCTGTGCGCCACTGATGTTAAATAATGATCAATAATATAAAATATCGATGAAGAATATTTGTATTATTTTTAATATTTAAAGCGAAATGACTTCAATATGTTTTAACCCGGGAGCAGGCGCGCACTCCATACGGTCGGGGTTATTGAGTCACCCCAATCCTTTTTATTGTACACGATGTAAATCATGATTCCGGTGAATAATTTAATTAAGAGAAAGTTTACTTACCTACTTTCAAGGACTTTTCAATTTTTCTTTGGTAATAAATAAACAGTTTTGCCAGAATTAACGATTTCGTTATCTGTATGTCCCGCGCGACTACTTCCGGGTAAAAAGTATATATGTTACATTATGATAATATATATGTTACTGCTAAAAAAATTGTGTGAAACGTTTTTCGTTATGCTTTATATGTTGAGAATATTTATAAAAATATGTCTTGGCCAAGTAATCATTCATGTGCTTGTGTGTGTGTGTGCTCTCCGTGGTTTTCCAAATATCATAAAACTCTTTTGCATGAAAAAAAGCGCAACAGAGAACACATAAGAAATGGGTCATAACTAACTGTACCAATAACTTAGAAGGTCAAACAGATTACAGCTATAATGTGCAGTATTTCAAAAATAATGACAGTGATGAATTTTTAATGTTCCTAATTTTTTTAGATTCTGGGATCTGTTTTTTCTCTGAAAGAGTAGTATGTTAGGCTTAAAAAAAACGTAATAAAAAAATCTCTCATCATGGGATTACAGCAAATCAAATGAAATTTTTTTTATTTGATTATAGGATCAAAAAGCTAGCTAATTAGGTATTGAAGAAGTTTTTATTTTTGCTGACTTAATATCGCGCGCGCCTATAAATTATATCAGAGTAAAAGTGCATTTTTTATGATGTATGAAAGTATTTTGTTTTAATTCATTCCAGTAAACTAATTAATTTTTAAATCTTTTATTTTCGATATGTTCGCGCCCCCCTCGTAAGGTCATCGCGCCCCCAGGGGGGCACGCCCCACAGTTTGAGAAACACTGCATTAAGGGCTTATGACCACTCTGTACAACAACTTAACGTACATATACAAAATTATGGTATTTCTCAAATGAGAAAACAATTGCCAAAAATTCCTTCTCTATCTATGCATAGTTTTCCTCACTGTTTGTTAAACTGCGGGAGATAAATGATACCGGTTGACCTTTTTGGATTAAACAAGATCCTAGCCCATCTTTTGAACTATTACATTGTATTACTATTTCATCATTAACACTAAAAACTTTTAAAATTGGAGCTTTAGCTAACAATTCTCTAATGTTTATAAAGGACAATTCTTGTTCTTTTCCTCAATTAAATTCTACATTTTCATGAATGATTTCTCTTAATGGAGCAGTAACTTTAGATACATTGGGTATAAATTTTGAAAGAAAATTCATCATGCCCAACAATCTCCTAACTTCAGTGTTTGATTTTGGTGTTGGCATTTCAACAACTGCTTTTATGTGATTTGGATCAGTTTTTATACCTGATTTAAATATAATTTGACCTACATATTTTACTTCAGACACCCTATATTGTAATTTATCTGGATTAAATTTTATGTTTAACAATTTGGCTCTTTCAAGAACTCTAGACATAATTGCATCATGGGAATCCTCATCGCATCCTGCAACAATGATGTCATCAAAATAAACATCTACTCCCTCAATATCTCCAAAAAGCTTTTGATTTCTTTTCTGAAATACTTCAGGTGCAGAAACTATAACAAATGACATTTTGCTGAATTTGTACTTTCTAAATGGTGTATTAAATGTACAAATTTCAGAGCTAACTTCATCTAAAGGCACATGCCCAAAACCATCTTTCAAATCTACAACTGAAAATATTTTCTTGCCCTCTAATCTACTAATGATATCATCTGTACAATAAATTAGGTAATGTTCTCTTTTAATTACTTTGTTAAGATCTCTAGAGTCTAAACCTAATCTTAAACTTCTCTACAATGACTAAACTTTGCACCCAATCAGTTGGTTTATTAACTTTTGACACTATTCATTCTTTTTCTAATCTATCTAAAGTACTTTTTAATTTTGGCTGCAAAGCCAAAGGAACACGTCTTGGTGGGTGAATTATTGGTACAGCATTATCTTTTAAAGTAATGTGATATGGTTCATTTGGAAATTCTCCTACCCCAGTAAATACAGCTTTATATTGCTTAATTAACTCATTTTTACTTATACTACATTCAATAGCATCAATTCTTTCAATAAGTTTAACCCTCTAGCCGGATAGCACGGAAAATTCCGTCAGTGTAAAGATGCTTCGAAAATGGACTGCACTGATTTTTCTGCCTTCAAATAACGTTTTCAAAAGCGGATTACCCGCACTTTTCTGAAATCCTTTCCCCCTTTTAAGGTTTAACATCTTGAAAGATAATGAGGGACGGAGGAAGCAACACAGCAGGAGTTTTATGGCTCGCAGGGAACCCCGTGTTTTGACCCTGGGGCAATCATAAAAATTCGGGGAGAAATTTCTTTAGAACCCAAGAAGTGTTTGTTTGCTAGCTTGTATTTTAAAAGTTTTCAAAAATCCCAACGCATAAGTAAAATATGTTACAATTCCCTTTTGGTTTCATATTAATTTCAAACTGTAACAAGTTGGGGCGTGTCAGGGCAATCTGCTATTTTATATAGTTAGACAAATTATCTTTTTTAAAGTATATTCTTTCGCTTCATTTTTCTTATCTTAGTCAATGCTTTCAGTTTTTGAAACATGATTATTTCATTATAAGATGCCCCCAAAAAAATAAGAAAACACCAAACATTTTAAAATTTGAAATCTTTTTCAAATTTCCAACCACTAAAAATGAATAAATTTAAACTTCAACAAATAATTTGAAACATTTTCTTACACTTTGATAAAAATAATAATAAAAAAAACTAATTAAGATCTATTAGGTTTTTTTTAGATTTCAATGCCCAAGTGTTCAGGGAAGTTAACGTACAGTGCCTAGTTATATATTATTAAAATACACCGAATTATATTTGAATTTTAAGTGCTTGAACTTCAGTTTACATCAAAGACAACATGAATGAAGATTTTCCCACATTTTTTTTATAACTTGAATGTTTGAATAAATGGTAATCAAAAATATACGGAAACATTTACAGTAGACATTTATGCATATAAATAAACATAAAAATCAATTTTAAATTCGAGTTATTCAAAAACATTCGAATTATTCTTCAGAAATATCTATTTATGCAAAATACCTCAACATTTATCTTTTTTTCAAGGCTAACTGAATAAGTAATTAAAATCTGGATATTTTTTGAAATCTTGACCGTATAAAGCTAGAAATTTTATGTTAGAAATTCCATTTGAAATTTCGAAAAAAAAATATATCGCAAAGTTAAAAATTATTTACCATAAGTTCTAGCAACTCTTTGAGTATAATTTAAATTTCAAATTTTATTATATAGCTTCTTTGGTATTTTTTAATATATTTTGAAGATTTCATACAATTCAGTTGAAAAATGTATGCTAAGAGCAAAAAATATACTAAAAATCCGAGGAATATACAATAAAGTTTTACATAGAAGCAAAACTGAGAAGCTAAAGCGTAGGAATGAAAAATTTTGAGTATATCTGAAGTAGTTTTCGAAATATTTATTTTAAAGTTCAGAAAATTTGTGTGCGTTATGTTATACTTAATATTAATTAAATGGTTAAAATAATGTGTGTTAATATTAGTCATGTAATCGTTTGATGACACATTCATATACTAATAAAAATTATAATGTTTATTGATGCGAATGTCAAGAATTTTATGTAATTTTAAATTCAGACATTAAGATATTGATGTCGAAAATATAAAACGACCATCTAATATACATGAAAAATGCAGTCTGCTATAAAATGATCTTGACAAACAAAATCCGGCATTTTCACTTACTATGACAGAGCCGGCTTAGACAGGGGCGATATGGAAAAACAGAGAGAGAACCGCGGTTTTGATGGATGCCGCTCTAGCTTTTAAAGTTCCCAGGAAAAATTATATATATATAAATTACAAATGCAAAAATAAATCTTGTAATGTTCCATACATTTTTATAACAACGAATTGTGGAATTGGCTTCCAATACATTGTTGTTTTTGACAATATGTTGGGTAACCAACCCTACTTTAGATAGATGTGTACTGCTTTTTAGTAACCGTATTCCTTTTAAAATTAATTCGTGCAGCCGAAATACACCTTTTGCACCCTTAAAAATTTATGTAATATATAGCGGTTAATTTTAATTTATGCAACTTGTAAAATGTTCATAATTAACCATTTCCGTCTAAACAGTTTACATGAAAAAAAAAGTTTGGACTCCCTCATTCATTACGGATTTATATAAGATTCTAACATTAAATTTTATTTTTCACCGAAGAGGATCGAGGGGTAGTGCATAGTGCTTCCACACCACAAGTCTGGGGTTCTATTAACGAGCTGCGCAAGGTCGACTCTGCCTTTTATCCCCGCTACATTGGGTCGATAAATGAGTACCAAGCTTGCTTCGGGTCTTAAACACTGACAGACTCTCTTCAGACAGACCACCAAATCGGGACATACATCTGTTCATGCACCTCAGCGTCCAATGGTCACGTGTATTATGATGGGCACAGTGGTTCCTGGCCCTCATGGATTGTTGTGCCTCTGAGTTTGAGTTTTAAGTTTGAGGATTACCTCACTTTGGGGATACCCCTTAGATAAACATGTATTTCCACTGATTTGCAATTAAACATTTTTCTTTCAATTACGTTTATTTCAGTAGGAAGTTTTATTTTTCAAATGTATTTGCTTAATAACATGTATATTTGTGTATTATATTAAAAATTTGATCAATCCAAAATTACATGTTTTTAGCTCCTCTAAAAGCTTTTAGGATTTTACAACTGATCTTACAATCCATATACGTTTTATAGTAGTATATTTAAAAATGATAAATACATTTTTACGAGTGTGTGAGCTGTTATGCCTCGTTTATAAATATTAAAAATTGCATTCAGCTACAGTTTTTAAAATGTACAGAAATAAGTGGAGAAATAGGATACTTACATATTATGAATATTTTTGACTGTAGTAAGATATATTTATATTTCAGTTTCTTTACAATTTGAATAGAAGTTGTAAGCCATTTTGCGAATAGTTTGATATTGAGTATAATTCCATAGGCTGTTTAATATTGTAAAGTGTTTTACTTTGAAACCAGCACACATTAAAATAAGGCTCATTTGCAGTTATATGATCAGCTTCAGTGATATTTAAATTTGCAAAAATAGTCTACACGTACGAAAACATTCTTTCACAACCGCACACCACATCTCATACTATATCTTCCCTACAGCAGGAAATATTTGTGTATACTGAAAAATTTAATACTGGATACATTTCCAAGTGTTAAATTTGTTTTTAAAATTTGGTATGAATACATTGTGGAACTGTCGGTTAACTTCACTGAACAAAATTGTTTTAAGTGTACTGTTTTGAAAGACAAAATTAATTAGGGAGAATTTTTCTCACAATAGAATTTGTAATGACTGAATTGTGTGAAAATGTAGTACTCGATGTGTGACATTTTTCCTTGTAATAAAAGAAACATAAAGATAAGAAATTTAACTTGAGTAGAAAATGGTTAGAAGTACTGTCATGCGCATTTGAAGAAGTATATCACCCATTAAAATTAAAAATTATTGACTGAATGTGTGTTATGTCCATCACAAATGCCGATGTAGAAAAGATATTTTTATTTAATACAAGGAGTTCGAAAACGAGAGCACTAGGAATGAAAATTTAGATTTTTTCCAAAAAATATTCAGTTAACATAAAAATATCATTTATATGATTTAAATTTAAATAAATTAAAAATATATTGAAATCATTTTTTATGTTATTCTAAATTTAAAATATAATTGAATAGAGAAAAATCTGTTTCATTTCATAAATATGCACCATTTATGTCTTATTGTTTAAAAAAAAAGATAGGGCCTTTACTCTTTTTACCTCATAACTTTTTTTAAAAACAAGAAATTGAGCGCGTTTTCTTACTCTCATATTCAAAAATGAATACAGGATGCTTTTTTCTGGTTCAAATCGCAATACCAAATTTTTTTTTTAATTTTTAAAAAATGACAGAAAAATAAATTTTGTTTGAAGAAAATATAACTATTTTTCAACTTTTAACACACCATTTATTTCATGTTTTTTTTACCCTGCATTTTGTTTTAAATTTACTGTGACTGAATCTATGAGGAAAACGACATAGTAGAAAGAACTACGGTTTTCATACAAGATTGCCCAAGGCAACTTAACAGCTAGCTGTAAACGATTGCTATCCTGGTTCTCAATGATCAAATATGCCGAACCAAGTCATAAAGTTGTCCCCTTTCGACCTCCCAAGTTTTAAAAGGGGGAAAGAACTGAAGTCTGTTGCATTTTTGAAGGGAATAGCAATATAAAAGTAAAACGCTTTCGGAATAACTTTTCAGGAGGAAGATATCCAGTTAGAGGGTTAATTCCATACAACCTCTTAATCCTAATATTGTTTTGGATTTTACATTTACTACATAGAAAGGCAAAGGAACATTTTTGAGTTTATCAGTAGAGCAATTAATTATAAGGGAACAATTTGGCTTTAAATTAAAATTACCATATGTAGTTAGAGATATATTAGTTTTACTAAGTTTTGGATTAACTTTAAACATACTCAAAATATACAGTGGCAAAATATTTATTTCAGCTCCAGTATCCAGTTTAAAATTTACATCAAAACATTTATTATTTATATCTAATGAAACATGTTTATACCAAGTTGTTTCACTTACCATTTCTACATTCTTAAAATTAGAGTCTGTTCTATTTTTCATTGCACATTCTTAGTTTCATTTTCATTCCCAGAATCAATATAAACCAGTTCATTTTCAGGAACGTTCATTTCATGAATGTTCTTTTGTACTCTGGAAACATTTGCAGCAAAATAGTTTTTCCTCTTGCACTTGGCACAAATTTTCCCGAACGCTGGACACTCTCGACGCTTATGTTTTCGTCCACACACTCTCTCTCTTTTTGCAGTTTTACTGGGTTTTAGGCTTGTACTGATTCTCCTTCACGAAGTTTATTGTGGCTGTATTGTACTTAATATTTCGGATTTGTTCTCGGCTCGCTTCAGCTACCCGGACGATTTCAATCGCTTGTACAACATTGAGGTTATTTTCTCTCAGGAGTCGTTCTTGTAACCCTCTGTCTGTATTTCCCAGGACGATGCGGTCTCGAATCAATCCATTTTCTTGCTCTGAAAACTCGCGCGTGGATGCTAGGGTCTTTTGCTGAGCGACATACGTCTCAATTGTTTGGCTCTCAAGTTGGACACATGAAAAAAATTTATAACGCTCATAAACAACATTCTGTCGTGGTGAGCAATATTCTTCAAACTTTTGAAGAACTTCCGAAAAATTCGTTTTCGATTCTAACTTGAAGGTTTTGTTTATTTCAAGTCCTTCACTGCCCAATAAGTTCAACAATATTGCAATTTTAATTTTATCTGTTCGATCGTCTTTTTCTGTTGCAAGCAGATAATTCTCCAGTTCTTGCCTCCATTTTCACCATTTTTCTTTAACATTTCCCAGCGAAAATTGCAGCGGAGCAGGGACTCGGATGGCTTTCATAACGCACGTGGATGTCTTTTCATTCCGATATAATCGCGTATACTCCTGTCACCATACTATCTTTATTAGTTTCAGAATGTTCTTCAGAACATTTGCATTCGAAGCGTTCAAACAGTTCTTGGTTATAATATCATTTTATTAAGCATGGGGTGACAAAGTCATCTCACAACAGCAGCAACACAAGCAAGCATATACAGTTACAATACAACAGTTAACACCAAGTACACATTCGCAGTTACAGTTATCGTGACAATGAGTTCATTTTGAATTTTTTGGCTAAGATATTTTTGAATTCTTTTTTCTGACAATTGAGCATTGAGAAGAGGGTCATATTTAGCCAAGAGGTCTATTATATTTAAAACAATTCCCCTTTGAGTCAAATCTCGAGTTTCTAGATGTCCCCGAAAAGGAAGATTGCACATCGGTAGAGTCATTGTAACGTCTATAATTCTTCGTAAGATTTGGCTAACCTTATTAACTTCTTTAAATTGCATTTCAATAATGAATCCACCGTTTTATTTTGTTTCCAGATGTCATATGTGTGACATGCTTGGATAGGAATTATAGAATTTTCTTGCTCTTTAATTTTTTTTGATATTCCTTGCCAGTCATTCACACCTTTACACCAGGCTTCTTTAAAATACGTATTTGTTCTATCAGCGGAACGCCAACATACCTGACAGTAAGCAACATGAGGTCGTGTTGAATAGCACAGCCATTTCCTTTCGATCTTTTGTCCTGCCTTGGATATGAAACTATAATAAGATGATGAAAAGCTCCTTCCTTTGGCATCTTTTTGGAAATTACTATCTGGTTGGTATGGGCGCAATTTTAAAATTTGTTTCCTTAAATCTGCATTTATGGGCGTACCTACATAATGCGCAAAATCATTTCTAATCAATTTTGTTTCTTCGCTTTCATTTTCCGACTCCTTTTCTTTAGATAGAATATCCTTATTGGTTGAAGTGTCCGAAACTGTTTTTTTCTTGTGGATTAATTTTCACTTCCAGTATTTGTTCATCAAGTTCCCTGGCATTACTACTACTAGCACTTGCACAAGATGATGAACTTGCGGTTATTAAAAAAATATTGAATGTTGCATATTTGCTATTAATATTTTACTCCTTTTCCTTTCGAATTTTTCGTTTTTGAGAACCACTCGAAGTTTTTTTTAACTCCACTCATTTTAGGGCCGCGTTTCTTCTTGTCTTATTAACAAAATAACTGTATAAAAATCAGAATAATTAATTCCGTTTACAAAAAACAGTTCTAATATTACAAAAGAGAAGTGAGATCAAAATGTTTTAACGGCGAAGGAACCCTCCCTATATTGAAGTGCATTGCATATAAAAATATATATGTTCTGAAAACAACTTTGTGAAACATATCTCATTAATCTTTATTTGATTGAATACTCATAAACCTACGGAAATTTCTGTAGGCACATGAGTTTCTAAATCATAAATCTAGACCATATAATCATTTAAAATGCTCTCTATGCATTTTCAAGTGTCGCAATACTATTTTTCATGAAAAAGCATAACAAATGTACGTTAGTTACTAATTCGCTAAATGAAAATGAAATAAATGTGTGTGTGTGGGGGGGAGCTAAAGACGCCAATAAGTTACTTTGCTGCTTCAGTAAAAAGTAACATGTCTTTTTTTTTCTCCCTACCGCTAACATGAAATATACAAAAAGAAAACAGTGATGAATTTTTTTTTATCATTCTAGCATTTATCCGATTTTCCGTCTGGCTTTCTTTTTATCTCTTAGTAATTTAGGTTTGAAAAGAAAACTCACAAAAGAAAAGTATCTCTTTCGTCGCGGGGATTACAGCAAATTAAAATGTTTTTTTATTTGGTTATTGTATCTAAGATATCTAATAAGCGATCAAAGTTTTGATTTTGATTGATGTTAGATCGCCAATTTGAAAATCGCTTAAAATTGGATTAAAAAAAATGTAAAGCTGTTTTTGTGAAATTCTACGTTAATAGCGTTAGTCTAGCTTTGGGCTCCCCGCAGTGCGGGGGTGTACGTTACGCCTGTTGGGTCGTACGTTTTCCCTTTCTAGTAAATGTTGAATCTCAAATTTAGTACTTGTGATTATAATGGGGTCAAAATGACCCATTTTGCGGTTTTAGGTATAAGTATTAAAAACAAAAAATGATATGTAATCAGCGTATCATATTTTCAAAGATTATTATTGGTATAAAAATAAGAAAAATCAAGAAATATTTTTAATTCTGTAACCACATTTTTGAGAAAATCGGAAACAAAATTTCTTTTGGGACAAAATGGCCCCATCCGCAGTTTTAGTGTTAGAACCCTGTGACCACTGTACAAGGAAATATTTTGCACTAAAAGCAACTATAAAGATGAAAATATGAAATCATGATATTAATTTTTCTTAGAGGATGTACATGCACACCAAGGAAAAGTTATTCGGAAGTTCACCGTGAAGGGGTGAAAGGGAGGATGTCAACAGAAAAATCGTTCACGGACGAAGTCACGTATGGCTTCTCATAACAAATAATATATTTTCTCGTTACATTGTAAAACATTGTCATTAAACGATATTTTTTTTGAAAATTTTATTTACATTAATGTTTTTTCAAAAAGGATAATTACTCAGATCCTTCACATGAACTATCTTATTGTTCACAATCTTGGATACTCTCTTGTGAATCTGCTGTAGAAAAGAAGTTGGATAGTTTCTATAGAAAAATGTGATTCGCGTTGATAGGGTTGATTCAAAATGTACATGTGAAAAAAGGGTTTGACCATAAAAGTAATGTGTTAGTAATATCTTTATTATATGCTTATAGAGAGAATATTCTTACAGAACTCTGTCGATATGTACGAAGGCTTTTATTTCTGGCTTAAGCAGCCTCTTCTAAGAGTTGTCAGTGGTCAAGGCAAAATCCAATACTTTTTATTTACATTTTGTTAATTTTTGGCTAGCTTAATATTAATCAGTGTGTTTAATTTTTGAATAGTATGCACTTATTACACCTTAATAACTTTGTTATAGTGAAAAGTATTGATAAATACATAGAAAATGCATTTAAGCATTTATATTTCCTTGTTCTTACTCTATTGTTGGACTAGCTAGTGTATTTAATTTCTGAGTTGTTCATCCACATCAAATCTAAGTTCTTTCTTGTACTTAAATATGTTTGAAAATTTTTCATTATTTTAATTTTGTTTAATTTTATGTTAATAAAGATGAATTATGCTAATTAAAATTAGCAATAATTTTTTAGAGCTTTTTAATCAATATACTGAAACTATAATATGTGTTGTATTTTATAAGTTATATCATGTTTAGAAAAATAACAATATTATATGTATATTAATATCTTAATTTTTATATGATTTGTAGATTATGTCGAGTGATTATATGGAGTTGGAAACAATATCAAAGTTAGATATGATGAAAAATTAACATGTAATGGAAATAAACTTCCCTATCCATTTGTTCAGAGAACAAACAAAACACATGTACTTGAATTAATAAAAAGTTGTTGTTCCCAATTACTTTTGGTGACCTTTGCATGTACATTGTGGAAAAAGAATGTACATATACAAGGGGGAGAAAAGAGGAATTAAAAAGTTCAGTACACTTTGAATTGTTTCTTTCCGCACTTCATAAATTAAGAAAATGGTTGACAAACGAAATTTTTTTTTATGGATAAATGGAAACATATCTGATGTAAAATGCATTATAAAAAACAAGCATATTTATTATTTTACAATGGTTAATTATTTCTTGAGATTTTAAATTTTAAAGTTGATTATTAAGAATCATTTTCCAATTTCTCACAACAACTATTTGCTTAAAAATATGGCACTAAAACAAAATTCTAGTTTTATTAAAAGCGTCAAAATAAATAAATAAAAAAATTTAAAGATAAAATGTTTGGAAAAGAGTAACTATTAATGGATCTTTTTTGAGTAAATATAAGGCTAAATTTTTGAAAATAAGGATTAATTATTATTGTTTTAAAAACAGTTTTAAATCGACCATTTTTTAAATGTTTTGCTTATTGAACGGAATGTGGTGCTGTCTATAAAGCCTAGTAACATAACCACTAGACAAAAGTGATCACCCCCTCATGGTGGATGCTACTGGCTTGTTTAGCTACCGCTACAGTACTCAAGTACCTGCTACCTTCCAACAATGCGTGGGTGTGATAACCTAGTGATCAAGGTATCGGATCGTGGCTGGCATGTCACGAGTTGAAGTCCACAACCACTTAAGACCCACCGTGTAGAGGAGCGATGCACGTTCAATCTGTCGAGAACTCAAATGTCCTCCCATTGGTGTGGTGCTTTAGTTAGGAGAGGGGATGCCATCCCAGGTGTCTTCCTCGTCACTTCACCGTGTTTCAAAATTACGAGGTCTGTCGCCAAAGGTCCTCGTGCAGCTGAGCAGTGACGTTAATATTCACTCACTCACCCTTCCAACAATGCACGCGCCAGTTAACAACTCAAAGCCTTTTTGTTAAGGATTGTACAAACTTCACTACTTATAAAATTCCATACCGGGGGCTTTATATGAAAATCGATTCTTAAGAAGTTAACTCCAAAAAACAGATTGTATTAGAAGTTAGGGTTATACCTCAACCCGAAAGGAATTTAATTACCATATGACCAATATTCCTTCATTTGAATAGGTAATTACGAATAATGAAGCCAACTTAAATGCGTCTCAATAGTAGAGTGGTTATCTTTCGAGCTGTAAAAGCGCAGGGTCTAAATATCTAATCCTAGATTGCCTGTGATGAATCAAGTTCCCCCCCAAGTAGTTTGACTTTTAGTCTAGTCATATTAGGCAAAAATCAGGGTTAACTACGAAATGAGAGATAATAACATTTGAGATAATAGACCTTTATTTTGACACTCTAAATGTTGTCTCAAATGTCTCATAAAATCTCGTGTCCGCGTCTTAAGATATTCGAGGTCAAAGGTAAAAAAAAAAAAAACCCGGCTTTTTGCAAATATCTCGTTTTGTATGGCTTAATGTTAGTTATATTTATTATAAATGTTGTAGAAAATAAAATTTTCTATAATTTTAATGAAATGCCGCTTGAAAGCGCAGCATTTAGCTATCGACAGCATAATGCAAGGTAAACTGTTAGTCACATGATATAATACGCCTTATAAAAGTTTATAAACTTTAAAAATATTGTATTTGGACGTATTTGGGAAAACCATTTTACTATTGGTCCCAAGGTCCCATTCACACAGTGTACTTTGGAGCCGGCAGCTGGCGTGGGAACTGCGCTGGTCACCTAACTGTCATCAAAATCAAGGGTGATTAGTGGATGACTTCTCTTATTACATCAGTGCCCGGGTGTCCAGTCTGGGCTACTTTCCTACACGAAACTTCTTGACCATTGAGTTGAGAAGTTTTTTCGTTTCCAACGGAAATTGATCCTTCCGTGAAGACCGCCGCAAAATCTAATGATCACTGAATGTTTATGAGCGCTAGAGAGGGCTTCACACACACACACACACACACACACACACACACACACACACACACACACACACACACACACACACACACACACACACACACACACACACACACACACACACACACACACACACACACACACACACACACACACACACACACACACACACACACACACACACACACACACACACACACACACACACACACACACACACACACACACACACACACACACACACACACACACACACACACACACACACACACACACACACACACACACACACACACACACACACACACACACACACACACACACACACACACACACACACACACACACACACACACACACACACACACACACACACACACACACACACACACACACACACACACACACACACACACACACACACACACACACACACACACACACACACACACACACACACGTATACACTTAACACCTATAATACCAACGTTATGTTTATAGCTAGTTTAAATACAGATATTTAGCTGTATTGTAAAGACCGCGCGATTCCCTTTTCAACAAACCAGTTCCTACTAGCCATGTTTACTCCTTAGTTTTGAATTGTATTTTAGCAACGACGGACATAAAATTTTGAGAGTTATGGCTGATTTGTGTTTTATATGTAATGAATTACTATCACAAGGTAATCCTGTTAATGTAGTGCGAGGCTTAAAAACTTTGATAGCAGCAAGTATTGAACGAAATGACGGTTACATAAATTTTTTTTTAAATTCTTCAACCTACGTGAATGTACATACCGAGTGCCGAAAAGTGTACATTAGTAAAAATTCTATTGCAGTATTGAAACGACGTATTGAAAATAGCAAACCTTTATCATCACCTAGTGTACCTCATAAAAGAAGAAATGAAATGTTTGATTTCAAAAAGCTATGTTTATTTTGTGGTGAAGTAGTTGATGAAGCAGTAGATACTAAACAAAAAAGAGAAGTACAGGCGCAAGATCAGTAAAGTGAGTACTCTTGAATTTAAAGACAATGTTTTAAAAAAAGCAGAAGAACGTAGTGATTCTATAGGAGAATTAGTGAAAGATCGTATACTTTGTGAGTATGATTTGATTATTTCTGAAGCAAAGTATCATACTCTCTGCTACACTAATTTCTTAAATCGACTACCATCTACTGAAAAGGAGTCTCGCCAAAATAATCAACTCTCAGAAGCTATGGCAGTGTTAATTACATCGAAAATCAAGACAATTCACAATTTACATTAAGGTATCTGTGCACCTTCGAAGAATTTTTTTTAAAAACTGTAATATTTGCTATTAAAACATTTTTTACTGATGAAATATAACTTAAAACTATGAAAAAATACATTTAATATGTTACTTGTAGTACATAAAAAAATTTTAGGGAGTAAAGCATAGTGTAAATAGTAATTAAATTTATTATTAGAATAACGCACAGAACTCAAATGTAAAAAAAAATATCCCTTTTCTGTAAATTTGATGATGATCATCATAACAATTTTTAGGGCTGGTACTATTTTCCTGATGATAATTAATTTATTACAATTTTTATCAAGTTTCGAGTAAAAAAACATTGAAAAATCATTAAAAAATTTTTACGAGCATGATATATACCTTAGTTACTAAAAACATATCAACTATATAATTATGAAAGTAGTAGGGGTTCTTTAAATCTATAAAACAAATATATTTATAAAATTTGAACTATTTTGGTTCACAACTTTTTCTGATATTTACGTTGTCAGATGTCAATACGTTAAACAAATTCATTTTGAGATAAATCAGAAATAAACTTTGAACTGTAAATTTTAATATTAAACACAATTTGATATTCTTAAAATGCTCCTGATTTATAAATAACACCTTCTTTACTCTCTAAAACAGTGTTTCTCAAACTGTGGGGCGCGCCCCCCTGGGGGTGCGGTAACCCTGCGAGGGGGGTGCGAGCATATTGAAAATAAAAGGTTTACAAAATTAATTTTTTGGAATGAAATAAAACAAAATGCTTTCTGACATAATAAAAAATAAACAGTTACACTGATATAATTTATTTTTATCATCTGGTGATCATCAAAAATAAAAGATTCCACTTCAAACGCTCATTAGCCATCTTTGATCCTATAACCAAATTAAAAAAAATTTGTTTGCTTTGCGGTCAATATGAGAACGATGAGAGATTTTTTTTTACGTTTTTTTAACGATATCAAACGATGAGAAATTTTTTTATTACGTTTCTTTTAACCTAAAATATTACTTTAGCTGACCTTCGAACGTACTGGTATGGTTATCTCCGTCTCTTTTTTTAGGGAAGCTGTAAATATATATAATATATTTCTGTTTCATCTTTTTCCATGTGAAAGAGTTTTATGATATATGGATAAGCATGAGTATTTGAAACATATAATGCATCATAAAAACGTTTTACACAATTATTTTTTAGAACATGCTACACTTTCCCCATGAACAATTTTGTAGTTTTGATTGCTGTGTTGTACGACTTATTATGGTTTATAAATGTAAATAAGCAGAATATTAAAAAAATGGGCATATGTGATCCCTATTGAAGGAAGTTGAAACTGATCAAGCAATTGAAGAACCTACTGAAATAATGCATATTAATCAAGATACATATATATATATATATATATATATATATATATATATATATATATATATATATATATATAGGGAAAGTAAATATCAGAAAAGCGTTATACATGAAACGTTTGAGTTGATTAAAATTTTCAAATGCTGCCTAAAGATCTCTATGAAGAAAACTATGAAAACATAATGTAGCACTTTGCCTTGTCAAAAAGACATAAAAAAGAAAAAGTTCAAAATTCTATTTGTAGATCATCAAACGACAGCAAAACTACAAGAACGTGAACAAAATATGACATTTTAGCTTGAAAATAACGTTCCTGTGTTGTTAGGGAAAAGTGTCTGTGATTTATGTCCTTTATTCAGCACACACATTTGGAACATTTTCTTTAGTTTTATTGGATTTTTTCTCAAATTTTCTAAGAAAAATTGAAAAGTCCTTGAAAGTAGGCAAGTATATTTTCTCTCAATTAAATTATTCACTGGAATTTTTTGTGATTTTTATCGTGTATAGTAAAAATAACTATAAAATAAATTATAGTTTTAAAACAAACTATAAAACACGCTTTTATAGTGAATCGAACTAAAAAGTAAAAAAAAAAATTATTACTTAAAAGTAACATATACAAAATTTAATACTTATCTTGTGAATTTGTACAGTTTATAATTATGATCGTATTGTAGCTTTAGCGTCAAAGTGCATTATTATTGCATTCAATACATTATTATTTTTAGGGGGGGCGCGATAAAAATTATGATTGAAAATTGGGTCGCCAGTAGTGAAAGTTTGAGAACCACTGCTCTAAAACATTGATTTTTTCCCCTTGTAGCTCTTAAAATTTTTCTACGCTGCTTTACATTTGGTGTTGAATGTCGTTCTGCGTCGTTAATTCTATTGATGTCAAGATGTTTGCATGATTTTAAAGTAAAATAACCAGGAGTTATATTAAGTTTTTTAAAAATTTCAACACAACCCTTGTATCTATTATTAAATTGGATCACAGCCTCCAATGCACCATATTTTAAAGTTTTGAGGCACACGAAAACTTCCTGGGGTACTCTCTGCCATATAACGCCATTTAAACACTCGTTTGAATTTTGTGTTTTGCCATGCAGGCATTTAGTAAGCAGTTCTTTGGTACACAACTCTAAATATGTAGGCTTAATCATGTTTAGCACTTCATTTGATAAGCCTTTATATTTTTCTTTTGGCTTTTTGCCACAAGACAGTGCTCGCTGGTAGTAGCACCAACTATCTTTTCCGATTGGACACTGCCCATGCATCGGTTTCTTGACTCTTGATGAGCAATGAAACAAAGCCGCAATAACATTTTGCTAAAGACCGGATTGGTTTCCAACATTGCTACGAACAGTAATCCCATAATAGTTTTGCAATCGGTCAATAAAAGAGTCGGTGAGTTTGCCTTTACCAGACAGATTTTTATTTTTAGACTTTAGTTTGCGCAATCTCGCACCTACTCTCTTTTGAACATGACCAATGCATTCATATTTTGTGACGCTATCCTTCCCATAAGTATCTTTGACACTGATAAAGCCCTTAGAGTCCCCGTCACCATAATAATGTGTATATTTAAGGCCTCATTTGACAATAGAACGTTGGAAGATTCTCGTAGCACCAACAGCTTCCATTTTTAACGCAGAACCTTGAAAATTGTTATGGCACACGTGATCTGCTGCAAAAGTTTCCGACTCAATGCTTCTAGGTATTTTAGAAATCTTTCTGCAGGTGGGACAATATGACGACATTATTTCAATGTCTACTACTTTACCAGTGTTAACTGACAAAGCTGAGACATACCCATTCATGGAAGGGTAACCTCTACGCTGCCACGTTCCATCAACTGAAATGCCACATTCAACAATTTTATTTTCAGTAGGATGTAGCACTAATGGTTCAGAAGCTGCTTTTTGCATTGATAGTTCACTAACTTCTGAAATCACGGACATGAGTTTATTCTCATGATTAGTGTACGCAGTTTTACTGAGCCTGGGTAAATTTAACGTACCACATAATTTAAACCCAGCAGAAAAACATTTCCCAATTTGTCTCATACCATACACAAATCTTGTATTTACTTCAGGACAGTTTAAAGTTTTCTTTGAACTAGAAAACCCTGAGTAAAAGTCACAATGTTTACACCTGATAACAAAATTTGAGCACAAACCATATGTGGAATCCTCAGAAAGCAGGATACCTTCTTCGAAACATCTTGGGCAGCAAAGTTGTAAAAACAAATTTAAAAGGACTTCCATATCAATTATTCTGTTACCAGTAAGTGGTTTACGTTGATATTCTGCTATTTCTTCATCAAAGGCAGCAGGTATTTAATTTTTGAAGAACTGGCGTTGGTAGATGTTGCGCTGCTATTTTTTGAATGTTTAAGGGGTCATATACCTTTTAAAATTTCCTGAAAATCGATTTTTTTATTATTATTTTATTTTATAGAGTAAACCTTTCTGAGTGTTCTAAAAGAAACCGCATGCAGATATTCCCAATAGAACGGACGTTATTAAGAAAATAAAAAGAGTAGAAAAGGCGATTTACATATTGTTTACATTTTGGCTCAGGGTGACAGCTGTCATGTCGCTGGTGACAGCTGCGTTTCTCTGTTTCTAATATTTTCATTCTAATTATTATCAAATGCTTGAATCTAAGCCTCAAATATTAATATTGTTGTTCTGAATATATTAACTACAACTTCTACTAACTTTATAAACTTCTACTTCTACTTTGTTTTGATAAAGTGAATCTTGAATTTATACTCGCTCGTTTTTGATTTTCATACCGTATCTTATTCTAAGATAAGTTTTAGGAAAAGTATTATTTTTGTTATAACTTGTGAAGGATGAATTCGACTGAATCTGCTAAAGACCATCTGGTAAACGTCCAAAAAAAAAGGAAGTTTACTGGTAATATGCATACGAGATGCAAAGCTGTACACAGTGTGGATGAATCACTAAACAACAGTGCATCTGGAAAAAGATTCGGCTGCAAGATGTTCATTCATCTTTTATTGAACATGATGACTGTTTTGATGGCTGTAGAGTGTTTGATAAAACTATCATGTTTACAAACATTCAAAACTTTGCTTCTTGCAAAAAATGTGGTGGTGATATTAAACTTTCAGAAAATTGTGTTAGAGGTTTGTCTAGTGTTTTTTCGATTGAATGCAAGAACTGTAAAGACTTGTGTTCGTTTAGAAATTCAAAAATGCTGGGTAAAAAAAAAATATTCCAGAAATAAACACAGACATTTTGTATACGCAATGAGGACAATTGGACAGGGTCATGCAGCAATGACAACTTTCTGTGGTGTCATGGACTTTCCTCCTCCAGTTGCTGAAAAATCCTATAATAACATTATATAAACAAACTACAATTGTGTAGTAAAGAAGTCGCAGAAGCTTTAATGCAAAGTGCAGCTTTGGAAGAGGTAACTTTGACAAATTCTTCCGATATAATAATTAGTGGAGATGGAACGTGGAAAACTCGTGGCTATTCTTCTCGTGTTGGTGTGTGTGCTGTTATAGGAGACAAAACAGGAAAGTGTATTGATGCGGAAGTGATGTCTTCTTTCTGTAAAGGGTGATTCTTGGAAACGAAGAAAGGGGTCACACCTGCTTACAAAAAGTGGAAAATTCTTCACGTTAAAGAATGTTTGAAAAACCACAATGGTTCAGCTGGCATGATGGAGACTGTGGGAATGGTTCGTATATTTCAGCGTTCATTAAGTCATCGTTCTGTGAGATATACATCTTACATCGGGGATGGCGATTCCAAAACATTCTCATCTATTACTGCATCCAATCCGTATGGAGAAGATATCACAGTTTCAAAAATTGAATGTGTTGGACATGTTCAAAAAAGAATGGGAACTCGTTTACGAAAATTAAAACAAATGAGCTCCAAACTCAGTGATGGGAAGTCGATTGGGGGAAAGGGAAGGTTGACCGACAGAATGATCGACTTAATTACAATGCACTATGGAAATGCAATCCGACAAAATAAAACATGCCTGTCAGATATGCGAAAAGCTGTTTGGGTTGTATATTTCCATATACGTTCAAGCGACGAAAAACCATTGCACAGTTTTTGTCCCGTAGGTCCTAATTCTTTGTGTAAATATCAAAATCAAGTAGTAGAGGGCAGTGTGGAAACTTTTAGACACAGTAACAAATTGACAGTGGCAGTAATGGATGCCATAAAACCTGTGTTTAATGATCTATCACAACCTAAACTTCTACAAAAATGTCTAGGGGGTAAAACCCAAAATAATAATGAATCCATTAACTCATTAATATGGAAATTATGCCCAAAAACTTGAGGTTGTGGTAGAAAGATTGTTGATATATCTACAAATGAGGCAATTGTCATTTTTAATGATGGCAATCAAGGCAGACTAAAAATTATGCAATCGCTTGGTCTGACTGTTGGTCAATTTGCACATAAATTTGTTACACTTGTAGATATAAAAGAATTCAGACTGCAGAAGTACATTTTAATCTCTGCACAAAAGAAGTACGACAGGCTAAAAGAATGCAATTTAAAACTACTTGTAAGAAATTAACTGAAAAAGAGGGAATATCATATGCATGTGGTGAATTTTAGCATTTTAGAATCATAGTAATACACTGCATTCATATCACAAATTGTTTAATATTTATAATAAGTAGTTGTTAATTAAGGTATTGATTGTTTTTAAGTAATATTTATAAATTTTTAACTTTTTTTTGGAGAAATGAATCACTTTGTTGCATTTTGATTATTTTGTAGCTTTTGATATTGTTTCGATGCTTGTACTGCATTGGTATAATATATGTTTTTAGTTATAATAATTTTAATAAATTGAAGTTTATTGACTAAAAAAACTTCACATTAGTTTTAATTTAAATTTAGTTGTTGTTTGAGTAACCAGAATAATATATATATAAAACTGTGGTAAATTTTACGTTTGATGTCAATTTTCTCAGAACGTCATTTTTACTCATTACGCGCATGATATTTTCAAAACCATGCCATGGAAAATGATAAAATTTTTACTGTAGATTCTGATCATATCTGTACTTAAAATAACGAACCAGTTTGAATTTTTAATGAAAAATTTAAAATTACAAATATAAAATAGCAAAAAATTTTTTAAAATTTTATAGTTAAATTTTAAATTGTTATAGTTTACTAAAAATTTTAAATCAGTGTTTCATGCTTCGTCATTTTAAAGATAACACAATTTCCAACACTGAGCAAAAATTTCATCAAAAAATATTGGTAACTTTTTTATAAAGCTGCGCGTAATGCATATCACTTGCGAAAAAGAAAACAAAAATTTCTTTTGTAATTATCTAATTAAAAATTTATTCTAATTAGCAGTGTGTTTGTTGGTTATGTTTTAAGTAAAGTAATATCTATTTGTTTATTCCTCCAAAATTTACATTCCAGGAAACAATAATAAAAAAATTATAGAGCTTTAAAGAGCTCACTATTTTTTAACCATTTTCAACTTTTTAAAAGGTATGTGACCCCTTAATGGTAGATCCATTTACTAGAAATTGGCGTTTTCTCTTTGCACTAACTCTACGTTTAGCATTATCCATTTTAAATGACAAAAATTAAAATTTTCTGCTATAAAAAGGATTAAGGTGTCACAGGGGTGTTGAAAATGTTTCGAGAGCACAAAATACAAACAATTTTTGACTAGAAATAATTCTTTGAGATTAAAATGAAATAATTTGATTCTTTTACACATTTCTTATAAAGGAATAAAGTTTCAAAAAAGTATAAAATATCTAAAATATAATCATAATTTTAAAAATAATAAGCACATAAAAATAAGAAAAATTTTTTGTAAGAAACAAATAGTGAGTTTTTACGACGCGCATGATATTTTCTGCAATAATAATTCTAATTACTAGGATATATTTGACTTATTTATAAAGTCAAATATATCCTTATTACATGCTAGCTTATCTTATAAAAATAAAATAAAAAATAATATTTTTAAAAATAAAAAAATACATTTTGTTAATTTTTTTTTTTAAAAATTCAATTTTTGTTGAAATATTTCAAAAAATTAAAAATTTATAACACTATAAATAGCTAGGATTTGAAGATTATGATAGAATTTATAATTCTGTAAAGTTTTATACATCAAAGTATGATAGTTTTGAAACGCAATGCGCGTAATTGAAAAAAAAACACAAACTGAGAAAAAGGGCTTTAAAGTTTTAAAATTGAATTTGAGAAAATAAATCCTAAAACTTACACGCTAAAATTCTACAGGATAAAAATATATACCTTCCTGTTCCTGAAACAGCTCAATTTCTTTACTCTTTTTAATTTTCTTGGCTCTGCGAGCTTCAAAAGATCATTATAACAGCCTCTGTCTTGACGTAAAGATTCGACGATTGTCACGTTCAGCCAGGGGCACACAAACATTTCTGTTAATTTTCAAGCCAAATTTCTCTAAAATAGTAATAAGTATTTGATTTCCATCATTAAAAACACTGGTTTCTAGATTTGCAGCAATCTCTGCAATCTGAAGCCTAGAACCAATCGTCTTAGGACAAAGCTTCCAAATTAATGAATTTAAACTTTCATTAGGATTCTGTGTCTTACCTCCTAAACATTTCTTCAGGAGTGCCGGATGAGATAAGTCTGCAAATACAGGCTTAATTACATCTTGAACAGCTTTGGCAACTGAGGGTTTGTGTTTATAATTTTGTAAATTATTATTAATTGCGGCATTATACTTACACCATGTATTTGGATTTGTAGGACAAAACCAGTGTATCGGTTCATCATCAGTGCTGCAAGAATGACCCCAAACAGCCCAAATGGCTTTCCGCATTTCCTTTACACTAGTAGAATTGCATCGAATAGCATTACCATAGTAATGCGCAAGTTTATCAATTAAACTATCTGTTAACCTACCTTTACCGCCAATAGTTTTACCATCAGATAATTCCTTTTTACTATATACTAATTTAAGCTCTTCATAAGTCTTGTACCCATTCTCTTTTGCACATGGCCTACACATTCTATTTTCTGAATAAGATAGTCATCGCCGTATGGCTTGTTTTCAGAAAGGGCATTGAATGTTTTTGTGTCGCCATCTCCTATGTAGTTCGAATATTTCAGGTTGTGAAGCTTTTCTGATCGATTAAAAATCCTTAACATCCCGTCAACCTCCATCTTACCAGCAGAGCCAGAATAATTTTTTCTACATGAAATCTTATGCGCTCTTTGCCATTTTTATTGTACTTGATACCAAATTTTACCCCTTTATAACTGTCGCATCCTTTGCAAAATGAGGACAACACTTCCTATCCAAAACCTTACCTGTTTCAGCCCCTATTACAGTACATACTCAATCAACGATGAATGTCCTCTCGTCTTCCAGGTACCATCACCACTTACCGTTAAAAGGTTATCAGGTGACGTAGAATATTCTTCGACAGCTGCCATTTTCATGCTTTCTTCAGCGACTTCCTTCATAACACGTGAAAGTTTATTACTAATAACATCATGTGATTTTTGTTCAACAGGATTAGGAAGACTCATTACAGCACAAAAGGTTTTTAATGACTCTAAACCTTGGCCTATGCATCTCATTGCTAAAATAGATCTCCTGTTAATTTCTGGAGCATTATTTTTATTCCCAGTGTTTTCACAGCTTGAAAAAGTACAAACACTCCCAGTTTTTACAACGTATTTCAAAATTCGAACATAAACCACGAGTGGACTTTTCATTAATTTTTAATGGTTTATGACATTTTAAACAACATGATACTGATAAAATAGAGCTAAAAGTTGAAATAAAATCAAAAATACGATATCCTTTGAAGAGAGTTTTCACTTACCTTAACAAGATTTGACTTTAATGAAGTCTGATATCCTGAGATTTTATTACTGGAAGCACACATTTTTATCTCTCCTTTCTGCAACATATGTATTAGAACATACCTTCATGATTTGGTTCCCTCTAAATCTTCTTTTCTTAGGACGAAGGTCTACGATGAGTATTTTCCATTTCAATTTTGATAAACGGTTTTAAACAACGCTGTTTTGAATTTCGATAAGTCATTTCAAACAAACGTGCTAGCATTACCAAAACAGAATCAAAACACATTAAAAAAGTGTGTGTTGAGTTGCAAGCTTCCTTCTCAATTAAGCAAGTGTTTAAAATATTTCATGAGGCTTTTTAAAAACAGAAAAATAAAACGTATGCGAAAATCAAGAAAAAGTGGGTGTGGCATGTAGCCATTTAAACATTGTTATTACTAAATTGCTGTTTGGAATTTTTCGAATAACTTTCGAAGTTTTTATAGTACTATCACGTGGTTGGTATCAAAATGTTCAAAAGAAAATGAGGAACAACATATATTTTTTTTCGAAAATTCGAAAAAATTGAAGATTAACACCCCTGTGACCTCTTAAACAAAAGCTTATAAAGAGCTACGCAATCATAAGCAAATGTAAACAAACAGTAAAGCACTCTATTTTCTTGCCAGATTCTAGATAAAAATATAAATAAAAACCTGTTGCCAATTATATTTTTGATAATTCTGAAAACTCAAATTCATATTTTAAAAAGTTTAAATTTCTTACTATTGCATATTTAAACGATACTTTGAAAAATAAAAATGTCAACAAACATTTTTTCTATTTCGCAATGCAGACTTGTACTTCTCCGGGTTCAAAAAGGTGCTATCGAATGAAACTCAAATCCCCATAACTTAAGTTCTAAATAAGATAGAAACAAAATTTAAACACCATTTTAAAGAAAAAAGTTCATATTTTCAAATAACATTTAAATTAAAAAATCGAAAAATTTGACGAAAATGACGTTTTGAAGGTGTACGGATATCTTAAAAGAGCTCGTAGATGTCCTGACGTGGTATATACCAGATCATAAAACTATAATTACGGGACTTCAACAAAAATATTTGGCAGATATAATAATTACGACAAAAGAGCAAAATCTTTTACAATCATATCTTTTCGTGATACATAAGCTAATGTACTATCAAAAGCTTGGTAAGATAATAAAAAAAGACATCCCGAAGAAGAACGGTTACGAACTGCAGAAGCGGTAGCAGCTGTTATTCGTGAAGACATTCGGTCATGTGTCGTTGAAACTAAGTCTTATCCACCTCCAAGTGAAACGTTGGATGATGTAAATCAAGATGTCTCAAAAAGTCTATTGCATTTTTACAAGAAGTCATAATGAATAACAGAAAAGGAAAAATAGATAATTCAAAAACAAAATGCTTGTCAATAAGTCCTGCAATAATGGCTGCATTACGAGAATGATCATTTTCATCACAGCTACTATTAAGCCTTTCTGTATTTTTCTTCATAGAATATATAGATCTAAAAGACAAATAGATGTGTTATTAACTTGGTATTTTGCTGCTTGGTATGGTAATACTGTACAGTATAAAATTTCAGCAGTTTACCATCCCAAACCTCGTATTTTATCATTGGAATCAGGCGCGCTATATATTATGTTGGAGACAGGGACGATATAAATGCCCATACTCTTGATGGTAATAATACTCTTCATGTTAAGGGGATAATGAAGATTGTTACTCCTAAAGATGCTGTTCTTTATGATGATCGCATACAAAACTATACATCAAAACCATACGCAAAAGAGTTAGCAGCAATATCACATGTGTCTCTTCTAGCATATGAAAAAACAATTTTACTTGGAAAGAACAAAATTCTAGTCGAAAATGTACATGATGAACAAACATCAACAGAAAGGAATTTTAATGGAGTTGATTTTTCGTGGTTATATGGAAAGTGGAAGAATATTTCATCGTTGCCTGGGTGGAATGGCTTTCTCGAACATCTCACTAAAAATAATAAGAATTTTTTTACTTCTCAGGTTATGTTTCTTCATTTTATTGATCATCCTGCCAGTAACGTAGATACAATTTATACTACTTTAAATTGTGCTACAAATATTGCCAAGTCACATGGCCAAAGAAACGTGTTTAATTACTTTTGATCAACCTCTGTACTCAAAAGCACGCGAAATAGTAGCTGCGTCGGATACTAAGTCAGAATTTGTAAGATAGTTGTTAAATTAGGAGGATATCGTATGCTCATGTTTTTTCTTGGATCCATAGGACATAATGGACTGAAGTGGACTCAAAGAAGCTCTAGGTAAAATACACTCTGTCGCAAAAAAATATATGCACCCAGAAGAAATCAAGCTACAATCACGAAACTCGGCAAGAATGTAGTCTGGTAAGAGATATGCAAATGATTAAAATTTCGAAGCCAATGAGACAAGGCTAAGTGTGCTATGCGCATATTAGTTGCGCAACTGGGAGAGTTTAAAAGCATGAGTACGAGCGCCGTACGGCTATCCAAACGAATCTGATGACTTTGATAGACGATATTGAGACTTAGGATGCCTCTAAGACGTAACCGGCGGCAGTACGAGCAGCTGACGGACTTTGATAGGGGCCGTATAATAGGCCTCAGAGAAGCAGGTTGGTCGAATAGACGTATCGGCCGCCACCTCGGTCGGAGCGATATGGTAGTTGCTCGGTGTTGGCAACAGTGGATCACAGAAGGTAGAGTGTACCGTCGCGGAGGGTCAGGACGTCCCAGGAACACAAATGATCGCGAGGATCGTGCAATCAGAAGAGTGGCCATTTCGGCACCAACAACGTCGCTAGCATCGATTCAGCGCCACTTACCTCCTTCCAGACATCCAGTGCCATCAAGAGAAACCATAAGGAGACGACTGACCGAACTTGGCTTGAGGAGCCGACGTCCGCTAAGACGCTTACCACTGACCCCACATCATAGGCAGTGTCGACTGGATTTTTGCCGACCTCGGGCAACTTGGAGTGTGACAGACTGGAGACGTGTCATCTTCAGTGATGAATCCCGATTCAGTCTCAGTGCTGATGACCACCGCACACGTGTCTCGAGGCGCACCGGCCAGCGGTCCGATCCGGCATTTATTGTCGAGCGGCATACAGCAATTTCACAAGGTGTGACAGTGTGGGGAGCAATTTCTTGGGACACACGATCATCTTTAGTGGTCCTTCAAGGCACTTTGACAGCTCGCAGATACGTGGACGATATTTTAACGCCGATTGTGCTACCCATGCTATCAAGTCGCCCAGGTGCCATTTATTAACAGGATAATGCTCGTCCACATACTGCGCGACTCTCCCAACAATGTCTTCAAGGATATGACGTCCTACCATGGCCTGCCAGGTCACCAGATCTTTCGCCAATAGAGCCTGTCTGGGACGCGCTGGGAAGGCAACTGCAGCCGTCCCGAGATACAGGAGAATTAACTGAGCAGATGCAAAGACTATGGCAGGATCTTCCACAGGGGGTCATAAGTGATCTAATTGAATCGATGCCACGCCGAATTTCGGCTTGTATAGCTGCCAGAGGTGGCTTTACTACTTACTGATTTTTAACCTTTTGCAAGCTGTAACCGCTTAATAAAATGATATTTTGTTCTGAATTTTTAATCATTTGTTTATTTTCATATACACTACATGCATACCAAATTTCGTGAATGTAGCTCAATTTCTTCTGGGTGCATATATTTTTTTGCGACAGAGTGTATATGCTACGAATTCAGTCGAAAAAATGTTGAATGGTCACGCTTATTTAAGAAGTATCAGAGGTCATACATTATTACGACTTGCATTATCAATGATTATCCTCGAAGACATGAAGATTATGTTTTAATTAAGTTAACTGAACAAATCAATTGCCGAAATGTTTCCTATGAAGACGTTGAAGGGTGTGTAGGTAACTCAAACTGATTTATTGATCAATTTCGGAATAAACTGAATGAATTAAAAGCTCGAGGTCCTACAGCATTATTATGGGTACAAATTTTGAAACAATATCAATATCACTCGACTTTATTTGCGCTGAAAAACTTGGACTTTTCTAAGAACATCTTAATGATGTACAAAGAATGCTGCCGTATTTTAACGCTAGTGGTCCTTTTTTATATGTGAAGTCTGCACATTTATATCTTCAAGATATGATCGATTTGGAATTCACAATGGATGGATAGACTTTTAAGAACTTGAAAAATGGATTTTTCACCGTGAAACGAACGGAGAAATTTTATTCTGGCACATAGACATATATGGATATCGAAAAAAGTCTAATGAAATCTATGAAGACAGAAGGGGGAGTATCTCGTAGACGAAATACGCAAGAAAGTGCTTTATGTAAATGAGTGTTTGCTATATACGCTACAAATACAATCTGTGACGAATTGGAGAAGTTTTGTACCATTTCTTTAGACTCTACTTAACAACACGTTGTTGCTAGGGTTTCAAGAGTAAAAATAGATAATACTGATGTCATTAAATTAGTTGAATGGCTTACACTTCATAATCCCTTTCCAAATACGCAACAATTGGTATCCTCAGCTTCTGTAATAGTTCGAAATTATCAAATTAACTGTCACAAAACCTATGAAATAGAATCGACCAAGTTTTTCCGCTTTCGATTGTCAACAAATCTGTCAAAATTAACGGTTGTTGAGTTTCAATTCATCCATTGCTACGCTTCCAAAGAATAACTGTAAGCAAACAGTGTGTTTGAACGTAATCTTTAAGAATATCTCCAATATGAACTAAGTCCATATCTATCATCTTTATTTGATAATGAGGGCATGAAAAAAACCACGAAAGCGACATTATATGACAATATGACTGCTGTCGATTTGGACCTCGATGAAAATAATGTCACATACATTATCGATAGTGGATTTCTTCGGAATCGCGTCGTATGGAGTAAAGACAATACTGTTTCAATAATTTTAAATAAATACTTAAAATATTTACAAAAAAACATTATGGTTCTAAAATTGTAGTTGTATTTGTTGGATACTCGTATAGCAAAAACATAAAAGCAATGGAACAGCTAAGAAGAACTGCCGCTTTATCAAAATCGAATGATGTTTGTTTCTACGAAACAATGATCGCATCAATTAACACAGAGAATTTTTGTCGAATCGATGTAATAAAAAATTATTAACATGTTGATTGGGAAATTAGAATCTGTTGATATCACGACAAAACAGGCTAGAGATGATGTAGATGTTTTTATCGTAGAAACAGCTATTAAAGAATTGGAACATCACGTGACTGCCGTAATAGTAGAAGATATTGATTTGCTCGTCATTTTACTTGGACGCACTCAAACACATCAAGAAGAAGTGTTCTTTAAAAAAATTGGCAAAGGGAATGTTAAAACTCAAATATACTCTTCCAAAAGTTTTGATAAATATCCTCTCATTGTAAAAAGCACATTTTTTTTCTGCACGCATTTAGTGGCTGTGACACAACATCTGCATTCTTTAAAAAAGGGGAAAAAACCTCCATTAGAATATTTGAGGATCTTCCAAATTTGGATCAACTAGGTCAAGTATTCCAAGAAGAAAACTGTCATGTACAAACATTACATGAAAATGTAATACGAGTCTTGTTGGCGGTATACAATGCTCCAAAATCTGAGAACAGCATTGATAATCTTCGTTACACTCAGTTCATCAGGTCAACAAAGCTCAATAAACCTTTGCATTTATCCAATCTTCCTCCAACAAATGCAGCGGCTCATTAACACATCAACCGTGTATATTATCAAGTGCAAACTTGGGTAGGGAATGATTTAGAGCCTCAGGAATGGGGTTCGATTCTGCGGAATGAATTCTTGGAACAAATTACGACAATATTATCGCCAACAAAAGTAACGAATTTCTCAATTACTGAAAGAAAGAAAAATGAAATTCATTCTGACATAATAAAGAAATAAAGTACACATTTACACTGGTATTATATTCTCATAAATGTATCAGTACTGCACAACAAATTTTAAAATTAATTTATCTGTACCATATTAAGAACAATTTTAATAATTATTAATGACTCCTATGGGCTTGTCTTACAAAACAAAGTTTTTCAATGGATGGTTTGATATAAAAATTGACACTCAAAGTTCTTTTTTTAAATACTTATTTATTGTATATATATTGTATCTATCTCTTAATAAATTTAAGAAAATTTTTGAATGCCTTTTTGAAAGAACACACATTTGAGACGATTCATTTGATGCGAATGTTGTGTGATGTTCCTCCCCTTCGAAGAACATCTCTCGAAGTATCAGCGTGAGCTAGAGGCGTAGGATTAACGAAAGAACTAGGATCAAACATTATCTTAATATGACTTTATTAAGATATTCAACTTAAACCTTTAACAAATTAAATTGTAATAATTAATATGAGAGAATCTACGATGGTAAAATACACAACACACACAATATGTATATATTTATAAAAGACTTAATCTAATTCAGAGCACTATCAATAAACGAACCACCTAATCTCCGATTCTAATATTAAATAATCAATCCTACCTTATTACAGCTTGGAGTAACGATCAATTCTGTCTTTGTATGCAATGGTATGCAACTTGGCTGATTCCTTCTATTCGATCACTAATAATATGTATTCACGTCAAGCAAAACTTATTCGGACTGGAACCACGAACTGTAATAACCATCAACTGGCACAAACTAACATCAATTGTCAAACATTATCTTACATTGCCATCACGCTAACTCTAAGTACCGATATTTAAACATTTGTTCATTTGCATCTTCCCTTCACACTTCACTTCTTGGATTTGGTTGGAAAAGAGTTGCCATTAATCTGGTCCAAAGAACCCAAGAGACTTGTTAAAGAAAAGACGCATGAGACGTCACAGTTGTTTTACTAAATCGTTACAAATAAATATGCCTTCTCAAACAGTGAGGAATTTCGAAGCACGACCAATACGCATTTGCTTAAAGGTTTTATGGGTAAAATAATCTTCAAGCGAAAAAATGTTTAAAATAAAACTCATGAGTACCTGTAGTTATAACATGTACATATATTTTTAAAAAATTGCTTACTTTGAACACGTTCTTTTTTTAAAAATAATTTATGTGAAATTTTTAAAGCACTGACAGAGGACTTAATTTTGTTAATAAGTTTACGAAAAACTATCAATACATTTAGGAAAAATATTTTACCACGTTCTCTGATTGCGTTTTTTCTAAGATATTACAAAAAGTTTGTATCTTTATGTAAGTTCGTAGGAGTAGTTATGCAGTGCATATCTATTAAAGAAATACGAGCGAGTAGATTGATTATTGTTGCTACCGATTGATAAGAAATATTCACTTAAATAAAAAAAAATGTGTGTGTGTAAAACTCCGAAGTACGACAGGAGTTTACTCCTTAAGTACGGTTGTCTTTGATTATATAGTAGTCAAATAGGATAAATAAACGCGTCTCATATAATACTGAAACCATACATGTACATCTCAATAATTCATCTTTATTGAAATCGCCACCAATTATGAGCGGAGAAGTACATGATACTGTTTTCCCAGTAGCTTAGAGCCACCTTCTGTATATGCTAAAAATGTCTCTCGGATATAATCTATAATGTAAGTAAACGCTCGTAATATCGGATGTTATTGATCTTTAAGCCTTATTGGCTGCTAGAACATCGTATTGCATTTCATTGTTCGGGAGAAATGTCTTCAAGCATTTCTTCTGTCTGCCGGCTGGGTGGTGTAGTTCGTTTGTCACGGGCATTCTGCACCCGAAGTTACAGTCCCCGGCGCAAGTCGGTGGAATTTTCAATCGTTAATAAAATATATTTTAAAGCACTCAGTTAAGCTGAAATTTCATATACATGATTATTTTGGATGACAATACAGTAATTTAATTATAATTAATAAAATCAATTGATTAAAACTTAATTATTCAAAGAATTACAAATACAGCCACGTTGGCATCATTTTTGGCGACATAGCGACCCTTTTGGCGACTTGTGTCAAAACTTGAAAAGGTTTTTTTTTTCTCACGTTTTAAAGCGCCCGTTTAAGCTGAAATTTTCTATACACGATTGTTTTGGGTAAAACTACCATAATTTAATTATAATTAATTAAAATAATTGACTGAAACTAATTATTTAAAAAAATTCACTTTGGTTTCATTTTTAGCCACTTGGGTCAAAACTTTAAAAGATGTTAAAGCATTCAGCTGAACTGAAATTTAAAAATACAATTGTTTTGGATGACAATGCGAAACTTTAATGATAATTAATAAAAATTCATTACCACTTAAAGTTGTGATTCTGTCATATATATATACATATTTATATTAATTGTAACTATTTAATAAAAAGTAGCTAAAATAAAATTTTTCTTTGTTGATCTATGTAGGAATTGACTTAATTTTTTTTTATATTACTGGTTTTTGATAATCATGCTTCGTGACTTTGCTATTCAACGCACTAAAACTGTATTAAATACATACCGCTAAATTGGTAATTGTCAGTTGTTGTAATCAACTGCTTTGCGAAAAGACCTAAGGCATGAAGTGCTGCTTGGGTCGAAAACCGGCTTTCGACGCCAATTACGTTAAAACGCCAATAAACGTAGTTTGTGAATTTTTTTTTAAAGTTTTAACGTTTTTGTGGGCTTAGTTTTTAAAATATACTTTCGAAATTTCGCACATAGATAACAGATAACGGTAGTTTTTAAACAAAAAATGTAAGAACAAAAAATTGTATAAATGATTTCTTGTAAAAAGGGTATTAGACGAAAAACACAAAACATTTGTTTAAATCCGTAATTTTTAAGCAATTATATGAAACTTTGAACAAAACACGGATAACAACATTTGACACTTGGAAAAAAAAGCTCCGCGTAATTATTTTTATAAATAATGGAGTTATCAAATGCTTAGTTAAAATTTTGAGTTTTTTTGGAAAAATCGAAAAAAACACAAACAAACAAACCAGTTTTTGGCATTTTATGTTTTAAATTACTGATTCTAAAATAATAAAGTATGAACATTTTTAGTACATAATTTCGAAGCATTATAAAGGTAAGAAATCTGTACAGAATGATTGAAATATTCTTTTCATAAAAACGCACACATATTTACTCATCTACTAATATTTTAGGAAATATCGTAAAAAATGCAAAATTTCGTTATTTTGTACAAAAATTTATACCCTGTCTTGGTGAAATAAGCGATTTTTCCGATTCTGTAATTATCTTTTGTCTGATTTCAGTAAGAAAAGAATGATCGTAATTTAAAAAAAAAGACGAACATGTGTGTAGCCCTTCTCTCTTTCTTCCGACAGCAACTTAGCGTGTGCGCAGAACGCAGCGTAACACTTTTTCGCTAACGTTTGTACAAATTTAACTCATCATAATGTTTCCGTACCGGGGGCTTTATGTGAAAATCGACTCTTAAGGAGTAAACTCCGAAAAAAACTACGGGAGTAAAATTGCGTAAATACACAAAGAAATTTTTAAGATTGTTTGTAATAACTTTAAACGCAAGAAGGATATAAGTTATGAAGCAATCCTTAATTTGTCTCAGTAGATAAGGGGTTAACATTGTATTTACAAATGCGTATTGTCCGGTGTTAGAATTCTGGTTCATCTGAACCTGTGATGAGTTAATATCAGCATTAAATTGACTTGGTGGATGACGAATATGATTTCTGAGGTCCGAAAAACACTAATCTTTGAATCTGTATAAATATAAAAGTGAAGTGAATGCTTCATTTTACAGATACAGAGTTTAAAAGAGATTAAAGCCCTTTTTTCAGCTTTTGATAGTACGTATTCGAATAATAACGTGCATCAAGGAGAGAGTTGATAATTGGTGGGAAATTTAAACGTTCGAAAATAATATTCCGAAACTCAGTGTCCCAAAATGAATTAATAATACCATCATGTACATTAACTGTTATACACAGCGCTATTGAAGTTGTGGGGCTTGCGCAGAAATACATTTGATATTAGTTTGAGAATAAAATGTCAAAGTAACAGTTTCTTTACAAAATTCCAAAGAGAAGTACTTTATTAAAGGAAAACAAATTGTGAATGACAAAATAAAGCTTTCGTTGTTTACTTTTTAAAATATTGTTCCTATATAATAAGTTACGGAAATATTCAATATCATTGCGAAATAATTTTAATAATTACCAGTGACCCACATGGGCTTGTCATAAATAAAGTTATATACAAAAATTAACACTTATCTCGATAATTTGTTGTTGCTTCTTATCCCAGATAGTGTAGCTCAGCTATACTATCTCCATAAAACCAAAAGCCTCCAAGAAATCAAAAATAAAATAGAATTACCTAAAACCACGTCAAAGGTTAGGCAATCAAGAATATGACTGGAGGAAGCCTGATGAGCCTCGCACCTATAATACTCTGGAATGACTTTCCGGCCCCGTTAAAAAGTAAGAGATTTGATGTGGCCACTAAAAAAGCGTGATATAGCTGTCTGCTGATCCCTAGGAATATTAAGTTGATGACCCCAATTAGGTTTTTCTCAAAATACCAAGGGTAAGCAGGGGGTATTCTCCAAAGTGCATTTAATTCTATCCTTTTAATAAAGGATAGTCTTGAAAATTTAGACAAGTATCACCTCACAAGAACTCAGCAGCGGCAGACTTGGTCAAACTATCGGCTATCTCGTTACCATTCAACCCAATATGAGAGGGGACCAATTGAACATATATAGAGTGTCTAGAAGAAAGCAGAACCACAATATCCAGAATGTTTAAGCTTGTCATATCCCCAACAGTTGTCCAACAAAAAAGGGGTTGTATAGAAGCCCGACTGTCAGTTAAAATCCAAATGTCTCTGTAGACAAGGTCAGAAGCAGTGTAAGGATGGTGATCAGAGATCGATTAATCGAGGATTCGATTTCTCGGGTGAAAAAATATCGATTTTTTAAATCAATATGTAACATTGAATCGATATTTCATCCTAGAAAATCGACATTCGATTTTTTCTGTTTTAGTAAAAACCATAAAATTATTTACAATAAGTTAAGTGCACCGGAATGTCAGGGCTTAAACGAAGAATTTAAACACTATTTATTGCAAGCAGTTGTGCACCTGAAGTATGATCCTATACTTTACTGCAAGGACAGAAAAACTCTGTCATCACGTTCACTCAATACTTATGATGTATATGAGTATTGTGGGATCATCTGTTCCTTGTGAGCCTTTTTTTCGATTGCCGGTAACATCGCAAGTCATGAGCGGAACCACTTGGATCCCTGTAGATTTGACAGACTGCTGTTTTTAAAAAGCTTGGATATTAAGCATTGGAAACTATATAAGCCAGTGTTTCTCAAACTGTGGGGTGCGCCCCTTAGGGGGGGCAGTAAAACACTATGAGGAGGGCGCGAGCATATAAAAAAGTAGAGAATAAAATATTATTTTAAAAAGTTATAAAAATTTACTTAAAGGAAGCAAAACACAAAATACATTCTGACATAAGAAAAATGTACGTTACATTTTAATTGTTATCTGTGCCAATTTAAAAATCAGAAAAAAGCAACATAATACTTTTCTTATTACTTAAAAGTATATATAATTTACTTAAAATATCTATTACTAAAAATAACTTACTTAAAATAAGTATTACTTGAAAGTAACATATACAAAAATTTAATACTTGTCTTGATAATTTGATTGGTGTATAATTAAGATAATTTTGTAGTTTTAGCGTCAATGTACATTATTATTGCATTCAATACATTATTATCGTATGGGGGGCACGATAAAAATCATGATTGAAAATTGGGTCGCAAGTATTGAAACTTTGAGAAGTACTGATATAAGCTATATTATCGATTTTCTAAATGTTTTAATGTAACAAATACATTTAGAAAAAAAATAAATGTCATCTTTTATACCTTACTTGATATGGTAATAAAATTAATCGTAATTGTCGAATTCTCCGAGCTAAGAAATTCCCTGATTTTACTCATAAGATATCGTTTATTATGGTATCTTTCTTGTTTTTCTTAAAATGGATTTATATTTACATTGTAAAATCAAACTTAGGAAAAAAAAATCGATTTTTAAGAAATCGATCTTTTAGACCTCGTTTTTTTTAAAATCGATTTATCAGGTTACGATTCGAAATGATTTCAAAATCGATCTTCTTTGGAAAGAATCACCATCCCTAAAGCAATGTCAATAAATAGCAACCCCTTATAAATTGCACTAAGTTCAGACCTAAAAACAGAACAGTAGTTAATATTTCTAATCTGGATGTCAAATGTACCATCAATGTGCATGCCGCTTCCAGAAATACTCTCATGTCCATAAATTAAGGATAATTCAGAATCACACAGAAATTGAACTCTAAAATAAAAATTTCACCTGTAGAATTATCACACACATCTTGAAGAAGAATATGCAAATTACAGGAAACCACCAGATGGCACGGATAATATGTCACAATGACGAGAGTGTAAGAGAGGGGTATATAAGGAATGGAGGCAAAGAAGTAAAATTGTTCACAAGTGCTTTAAAAGCCTTTCAGCGCAACAACCGCATAGTTATGGCACAAAGGAAGCATTTGGATGATTTTTTACGTGGTAGAATTATTGGACGACTGGAATGTGGACTTACCCAGCTGGAAGTATCCGAGGAACTTTGAATCGCCCACAGTGTCATCTCCAGGCTTTGGCAACGATTCCAAGATGATGGTTTGATTGATTGATTGAATATTAACGTCGCACTGTTCAGCTACACGAGGGCTTTTGGCGACGGACCACGTAATTTTGAACCATGGTCAAGTGACTTGGACGACACCTGAGCTGGCACCCCCTCTCCTAACTACCACACCAACGGGAGGACGTTTCAGCTCTCGACAGATTTAACGTGCATCGCTGCCCTACACGGCGGGTCTTTAGTGGTACTGAGATCGAACTCGTGACAAAGCAAGTCACGATACGATACCTATACCACTCGGCTACCGCGGCCACTCCAAGATGATGGTAATGTGAGTAGATGTTACAGCACAGGTCGCCCCCAAGTTACAACGCCGAATAAGGACCGGTATTTGACAGTTACTGCCAAAAGAAATCGATGGAGTACAGAATCAGACCTGTCTCGTCAACTCTCTTCAGGTACCGATACGACAGTTGCAAGGCAGACCGTGCACAGACGCTTAGGGCACATTGGTCTATATGCTCGTAGGCCTGTCAGATGTGTTCCACTTACCGCAACTCACTGTCACCTGCGATTAACCTGGAGTAGAGGGCATGCATTGTGGACACAACAGTGGTCTTGTGTGATGTTTTCCGACGAGTCCAGGTTTAGTTTGCAGTCTTATTCTCGCCGGAATTTAATATGGAGAGCGCCAGGTACCCGTTACCACCAAGAGAACTGCACTGCCCGAGACGTGTCTCCTACATAGGGCAAAACGGTACCCAAACCATAAGCACTTTTTTCACACCCCGACAGACTACCGCCATTGAACACCATTGAACGACACCATTACGGTGGTGCAGGATGGCTCGTTTGGGGAGGAATTATTCTTGGTTCCAGATCTGACCTGCATGTTCAGAGTGTAACGTGACTGGCCTCATCTATCTGGATGTCATTCTGGAACAACATGTACGTTTGTTTCGGAGCACAATGGGTACTGAATTTCTGTTTATGGATGACAACGACCGTCCTCACCGTGCAAACATTGTAGACGAATGCCTTCAATCGGAGGATATCATCTGTATAGATTGGCCAGCATACTCACTGAACTTGAATCCAATAGAGCATGTGGTGGATATGCTTGGCCGACGAATTGCAGCCCGTCAACCCCTCTCACCTGTCTACCGAACTTCGGAGGGAATTGCTTGATGAGTGGTGTAATACTCCCCAAGATGAGATTGATAATTTGATACTCATTATGCCTAGACGTTGTAAGAGGCCTGTATTGCATCGTCCGGGAGACATACTCCGTATTAACCATCATACTAACCATGTTATACTGTTTTGTGTAAATAGGTTCTTTTTTTGAAATTTGCTCCAGGGAGTAAAAATCGCAATTTTTATTAATTATGTCAAACATATAGCATCTTTTTTGCTCTTTACCTTTTGTTTAATAAATAGACTTTACAAATAAGTCAAATTTGTTTTGTTTCTGTCTCTTTCTTTGCCGGAACTTCATTATCCTTAATTTATGGACATGAGTGTACTACCGTCACCCATGTTGCCATCAGTATAGATTTTCAAGGCCGAATGAGGGATGCCATAAATATTCTCTAGAACAATCTGTCTAGTAAGTTCTGGTACAGAGCCTTTACACACCCTGGTCAATACCTTAGTCTAGAATTGAAACTATTTTGATGATTTGTGCGGTTTTTAACTAATCCCTTAGCTGCAGGTTAAATGTTACATGATTCTCTCCCCAATGACACAGTATTCCACGCAGCTGCACGTAAGCATTATTGCATTTCAAAACCATTGGAATGATGTTATGGATAGCAATGCACAGTAAAGATCGTAGTTTAGAAAGACGTATATATACGTCCGGGACAATCAACGCTTTGGCTGAGCAAAACTTTTATATATACCGGCGGCACTTATGAGGTTAAGGTCGTATTGTAGCTTTAGCATCAAAGTATAGTATTATTGATTTCAATACATTGATATTACATGGATGGGGGCATGATGGAAATTATGATTGACTACTGGGTCGCAAATATTGAAAGTTTGAGAAGTACTGTTTTAAAGTTTAAAATCTCGACATTTAATAAAATAATCCTGTTGTTCCTTTTCTCAGATGGTGTAGCTCTTAGCAACACAATTTCCATAAAACCAAAAATTGCCAAAAAATGCAAAAATAAAATAGGATTTCCTAAAACCTCTTCAATAGTAAAATTCAAGCAACTAAGAATATGAATGGGAAAAGCCTGATCAGCCTTTCACCAATGACACTGTGGAAAGATTTTCCGGCGTTGAAAAGTAAGAGATTTGATCTGGCTGCTAAAAAGGCGTGATAGAGCTTTCTGCTAATATTCCTAGTAACATACATCAAAGCTTGAATTTAGATTTGGTTTCATCCTGAATTCCGTAAGAGTGTGTGCAAAAAGTTTGAGTTTTTGATAATATCCGATAGAATCTAAAATTGTGTATAGCTATCGGATAAGATTTCTAATCGTAGAATGTGTTGAACGATTTAAATAAATATTTATTTAAGTGGGAAATATAAATGTAAAAAAGTTTAAAAACTTAAGCGCCGTTGCATATAGCACGCAACTGAGAGGGTTTTCAGCTTCGAACGCACACTGCGCCGGTTACGAGATCATGATCCTAACCACTCGGCTATGGCGGCTATATGAGGGTGGAATCTACGTCTGTAGATAGATTGGAGGTGTTATTATTTCCCGTTATTTTTTTTATTCGCTTAATTTTTCGGGAGAAAAATAATGGGCCCATTCTTTCCCTCCTCCATATTCTTTGTAATTAAATTAACATTTCGATAATTTTTGAAATGAAACTTTTTTTCAAAATAAATGCATTTTTCAGAACAATTTTACTAATAATTAAAATCATTCTTCTGTATGTTATGGGCTTAAAAACTTGACATGGTCATTTGTTAGAGAATTATCTTACCCAGGTTAATACAAAAAACATAGAAAAAATAAAATTGCTCTTCACATTTACGAAAGAATGATCTGATTTAATTTTATTTCACACGATTTGCTTTTTCTCAGCAGGAAATTAAATCTAGGCAAATGCATCCACGAGGTGAAAAGAAAATGTCAAAATCAAAAATAAACAGGAGTTCTGGATTGTGCATTTACTCACACGTTATATCCTGAAAGTATAATTCTTTAAAAGAAGGAGATCATTAGTGTATTTGAATCCAAAGCAACTCGTATGCGCCGACTAGTAGCTTAGTTGTAAGTTATTGAACTGTGAATGCGGTGGTTCTAGAGTTCGATTCCCGGTCTAGGATGAAGTGATAGCTCTAGATTTGACACATGGTGAATGATGCACATCAATGTCTGAGACCAGGAAAATTCTAGACTTTTTCCGTTTTTTAAGCTTAAATGAAGATGATGTATAGTTTTTCCTTTTGATTCAGAAAAGAATGATATCGAATCAAGGACATCTTATTGTCTAATATTAAAGAGAGAATAAGGTACGGATACAAATATTTTTTTTCGAATGCAAATTCACACCATCGTTAGTTTTATATTTTGATTTATCTGCCCTATATATTTAATTTCGCAACTAATTTTTGTGTGAGTAAATTTATATTTTATAGTAGATAATGTATGTGTGTGCGTTTTTCTGTTGTCTCTTTAAACGTAGCGAAAATTTAGATTTTACTTGACACTTTAAAATGAAAAATTACTTTTTAATGGAATATTTAAAAAATTCAAAAACATAACATTATACAAATATTAATAAATTAAAAGTTCGGAACTTTTCAAGAATATTATATTCAGTTACTTTTCTTTCTCAAAATATCTTCCCCATTTTTAATTCTAGTTCTATACATTTGATGCGAAGAGAGTATTTAAATTCATAATAATTCGGTAAATAAAAAGACTTCTTTAATTTTAATGAATTTTTTTCCAAGATAAAAAAAAATCTTTGAATTGAAATACTTTTAAAACTAACTACTTAAGGGTTTTTGCAAGCCCAAAATTAAGAATATTCATTAAATCAAAATTGTTTGTTAAATTTTAAAATCTTATAATTTTTTTAAAAAAAAGCAACTTTGGGATAAACGTGCTGAGGAGATCAATAAATCTTTATGAGTTTCGGTTTTATTACGTATTTAAAAGGGTTTATTTTTTTGTAATAATTTTATTTTCCCACTCAAGAAATAACAAAACATTATTCATTTAATGAATTGTTTTTTGCTCAGGTCTATAAATTGTATACCGATGTATTCTGTGATAGGAATCATGTACCTTTTCATACGTATATTTAAGTACTAGATTAAGTATTCATTTTTTTTCTGTGTTTGGACATGTAAAATAAAATTCATCAGTCTATATTTAATTATCTTGCATAGAAATTTTTAAACAATTGCTAACAATAAACCCGTGGAAAAAAAACAAATCGAAAGTTCCAAAATATCATAAATTATTTCTAAAGGGTCCCACATCTTTAAAGAATTTTCAGTGAATTTATGGAAGAGAATAATTTTACGATGATTTATTCAATGTTATTGCATTTTCTCTAAATCAATGAGAATAATTTTGTCTATGCAGGATCGTAGCAGTAATATTGCCTTGCATATTTCAAAAATAAATTCGAGTTGATTATTTGGAATTATTATTGGAATTGGATTAATAAGAAATAGGTTAGGATGAATATATAGTAACGGGAGGAAAAAAAATGTCTGTGTTAGAAATGAAGATTGTGCCAATACTCCACGGAGTTAATGAGGTTGGTGCATTACTTTTAATGGGGGCAAGGTGATTATAGATATTTATAAGCCATCTTTATTGCATTTCAATAGAACGGTGGTTACTGATTGAGTTTTTAATGCGAAGGGTCAGAAGTTTGATTACCGAATTGTTTGAACCTGCGATGGATTATGACATGGAGAAATTTGATTCATGGATGAAACACGTGACTTCTGGGGCTAGAACGATACTGGTTATTGTATCTGTTTGAGAGAAGTAAAATCAGGATGGCATTGACTTTTTCTTAAAATTCCAAACGGCTGATAATCTGTCTTTAAAATTATTCGGTTACTACAATACAATAAAGATCTTTTTAATTTGTTTTATTTTCTCTTATAATATTCATATAAACTCTGGTAAAGGTTGATTAACAGAGAAAAATGTAAATGTTTTAAAATCTTCATTAAATTTTTGAAATAGTTTTCGAAAAATCAATGTCCCGAAATAAGTAAAGAATGCCATAAATTGCACAAACTGCTACGCATATTAATGTTGAATGAATATATGAAGTAATGAAGATATGGACGAGTTACATTGTCTTAAATAAACTATTTTTTTTGTAGATTTGCCTATGCATTTTAAGCACATAAAATTATTACAGGTGGTTAAAACTAGATATTTAGTTCATGTAAACTGTTGGATTGCAAAAATGTGTGAGCGATATTCCCCTGAAGTTGCTCCTTCACCTTCTTACCTATCTAAGAGTGTGAGAGAAGTAAAAGCAGAGCCGGAAGCTTCCATTATAACCAATATTTATTTTACTCAAGCACACTAATCAACAACAGATCAACCTCTGCGTGAATGTCCTAGGAATGATAGGGAGAAAGCAATAAACTTTAAGCGAGCAAGTGCAAGTAACCAATTTAATTTAACCTAATCTATCGTAGACTACAAATCCCCAATTCACCAATTTAATACAGTTGGAAAATACCGCTTTTAAACTTAAGCTGCGAAAATCAACTTTATTCTATCTCACCCTGGTGACTGTAACAACTTCTTAGATCCTTTTATATACAATTACACAACTCTGACTTTATATAGTCGAACTAATCTACATATCAGGGTTTCTTCTTGAGAGGGATGGCAGTGAATTAAACGCGAATGCTAGGCCAAAGGTTCTCCAAGAGGATTAGTGAGAAGATCGCTTAAAGATCCGTCACAAATGAAATCATTTTTTTCTTACCGACTAAAATGCTTCAAAACTATGTATGTGTTTTGTATGAATTATTTCAGTTATTTTATTTCAAATTAAAGGCAACTTGCTTTAAACCAATCAGTTAAATATATACTTATCTTTTTACACAAATTTAATTTAAAGTTGTACATATTTGATGAAATTTAAAATGTAAATTTTTTATTTATTTATTTTTAACATGCAAATGTTCTTAAGGGTTGAATTCAGAAACAACAATCAGGATTCTTGGAAGTTTGTTGAAGTTTGAACGCAATTAATTCAGTTCAATAAAATTTCCGTTTAAAATAATGAACAAACTTGAATAACTAATTACGGATTATTAACAAGTACTTACTTGGATCAATATTGGGTATAGCGTCACAACTTGCTTCAACAGTTACATCATATCTAAAAAGAATGTTAACTCTTACAACAAGAGAGTATTACGGTAATTTTCGTTGCTAGGAAAAATCTTAGCCAAGGTTCGATGAATTGGGGTTTGTACAGTTTCTAAGATAAAGATATATAGATTAGTTTATTTAGGCAATACTGTAAAGCTTATAGCAGTTAAGTGATTTATTTTCAAATAGCTTATCTAGGTATCCAATTTTTTTTCTTTGAAATTTCTTTAATCCTATAAATAAAGTCATGTAATCCACAAACACTTAACCTCAACATTTAGCTATGAAGGAACTCGTTTATGTCTGTGTTCCAATAAAACTATTACCAATCTGAGAATAACAGCTTGCATGACAGACGCTTTTCATATGTTACACATCTCAGCACCTATCATACAGAGACATATTAACGTTTTCTCAAACAGTTCTTGAAGTCTGTATTGTGAAATAAATCGGATCAGATCTAGTTTACTTTCTTTTGTATAATAAAAGCACATGTTTCTAAAAAATAAATGATATTTTAATATGTTTGATAATATAAAGGCTGCCCAAGTGAAAAGTGGACACGTGCAATTTTGTCAGAAGGATTGTAGTTGTAGTAGTGCCACCAAACATGGATATAGAGAGAAGTAGGACGTGTGCACCGCATATGACGTGCAATGATGTAACCCGTTCTTGGTAGAGGAAATAGATCAAAAGTAAAGAAGTGCTATTCATGGATGCGACCGTTTCGGAACAAAGCGCGGTTGTACGGTTTCTGACTGAGGAAGATGAGCTGGATGCAGACATCTATCAGCGAATGGGGACAGTCTATGGCGAGCACTGTTTTGTTCAAACGATTGGTGACCACATTTTCGTGAAGGGAGGTCAACGATATCAGATATCCATGAAATCTCCAATGGAACCCAGACAACCATAAGAAAATTCCGTTGAAAAGTGTTGGAACACTCACCGTACTGTCCAGATTTGTCTCCCTGAAACCTTTCACAATTTTTTTCTATTTAAGAGAGCGTTCCATTTCTATTTCGACAATGAGATGAAGGAAGCTAGGCAGGACTTCTTCGAGAATCAATCACGACCGTTCTACAGAGCAGGTATAAACCTAATGTCGAAACAATGAGACCTGTGTCAGAACACCCATGACGATTTATTTTGATTTCCAAAGGAGGCATTCTATTTATTGTACTTGTCGACTCTTTTCACTTAGGCAACCTTTATATTTATAACATAAATAATCATTTGAATTTTTTATGGATCTAAAAAGACATTCATTCAGTAGGTATAGAGTAAGTGATTTTGCCAATTAATCCCAATTCAATGGCTGATACAAAAATGACTAATGATCGATTGAAAAGCAAGATAGAAGAAACAAGGATCGTTACTGTTTTTATCTTAATTATTAAAAGCCATTTTCATATATTATTATACATATTTCATTCATCTTCTTTGTATATATATATATATATATATATATATATATATATATATAAAGATATCCGATAAAATAATTTTTTTTTTTCTCGTGCGGGGTTAAATATCTCCCGTTTTCATGTTCGATTTTCAAATCAAAGTATTAAAAAGTTTTAAAGATTTTTTTACTTTTTTTTTTCAATTTTGGAAAACATATATCTTTCTAAAACAATTATATACTTCTCTTCGTAAAAACTGATTATTATTGATTTTATTTTACTTTAAAAAACACGACATTATTAAGGTAGCTCGGGCTCTGCTCTATTGATTATTTCATAATTTACTTTTATATTAGGAAATTAAATTAAGTTTTTTTAAAAAAAAGCTTGACTATCATCATTTAAAGAAAATTTTTTTTACAAAAAATTGAACTTTTTTTTTTTTAGAAAACTTAGGAGAAAATTATTAGTATTGAACTTGGTTTTTATTTTCGTCCAAAATATGCAACATAAAACTTTGAGGCTTTGGCCTCAGATGTAATTTAAATCATACACTGAGCCAAATCCAGGATTAAATTTATCACAGACTGTTGCCCGATTGAATTTCACGCGCAGTCTGAAGTAATCCCAAACAGTGACGTCATCGTGTATTTTTATTCATTTTTTATAATAATAATGTTTGAAAATTATTATGTCTTGTTGTGGAGGGCAAAGGTTTTTGTTTGTGAACAGGGAAAAAATCGAGAAAGTGGCGCTGTTGTATTAAATATTTATTTAAAATTTCTGTTTTAATTTTTACTTACTTAATACAGGCCAAAGCAAATTAAGATTCAAACTCTAAACCATTAGCATCAGCAACTGAATATTTAACAGCTGGGTTACTGAGCTGCGCAAAAAATTCTACTTAAATTCAAGCAAGCTCGCAACCTCATGGCGCTGAAGTCGCGCTCAAATGTAGCATCACGGGATTTTCTGTACTCGGTTTTGAGAGTTCTGGATATGTTTCTAATTTAGTCACGTGTTTTTAAAGTCAATTACTACATTTATATAGTTTGAATTTCATAATATTATTATACATTGCGATAAATAGTTCCATTGTTCGAATTTTATGTCCATCGAAACAGACCAAGCACTTTCGTTTTTGAATGATATACAATTGCTATCTTTAAAAAAAATAAGGTATAGTTCTAAATTAATACATATGTTTTAATGAGTTTAAAGGTTTGGGATTTTTTATGGTTTATATATGACAAAGATTTAATCGATTTAGTCGGCAATGATACTATGACTTTAACGTTTTACATCCGGATCCCAATGTTTTAAGACATTCTGTGGAGACTGCAAATTCATTTAGAAGAAAAATAGGAATAGTATGTGTGAGAAAGTACGTACTCTAAAGAGGTACAGAAAAACATTGGAATTTTAAATTCAAAGTAACGGGGAAATTATAATGGGATTAGTAAAAGTGAAACAAGACAATCTAAGTTGAAAAGTTCGCGATGTTTTTTCTTCATAAAAACCTCGCTTGAGGCTGATGAATATAATATAAAACTGTTTGAATTGAACTGTGCGGGAAATTGATTCAGCTGAGTCTTCATGTATGAAATGCATTTAGTTCCTTTCAGAATCACAAAATATATTTGGCAAAAACTTTCTATTAATCGCAAATTAATAATTTTCACTTATTTGTATACAAATTACCTTTATAGAATATAGAAGTATATACAATACTTATTTGTTCTCGATTTTTTTAATTTGTCAGATAAAAAGAAGATTCAATAAATTAATCTTTCTTAATATTTGGAACATGTAATAGAAACAGTAGGAAGATGGAAATGTGCAAGCGACATATTTTAATTTTCAGAAAATGATATATTTCAAAAGGAATATAGTATACTTACAATTTTGCAAACTATTTTTGTGAACATTTTAAAAAGGTCGGAAAACAAAACAGTGTTAGCTAACAAATATGTCCATTTTTAAAAGTACTCTTTCCCATTGGGTTACTTTGAGCAGAATGTAGCAAAACTATTCAAACTAGTTATTATTCTTTTTCTCAAATTTTTAGTATGAAAGTGTTTTTTATATTTCAGCTTAAAGATAAACATACAAATACATTTATAGAGGTAATATTCCAAAAGCCTTAAACAATTTACCAAAAGTTTAACTACAACTTTCCTTCATTTTTATTGTCCTGAAACTAATACCAGGATGGAATCCACTACTATTTAACCCCCCCAAATTGGTATAATGAATGTACTTCTTTCTTTCTCTATAAGTTAATTCATCCACGGAGTCAAATTTCTGAAGGTGCTTATTTCATCATAGGCCAAATCAGACCAGGATTCAAACCCTAAACAATTAGAACTCATTTGTTAATAGTAGAGCTACGGAGTAGTAAACACGTTTCTGTTTCAATTAAAGCTATCAAATCCCTTGCAGAGAAGTCTGTATCAAATGCATCATCACGTGATTGCCATAGTTGAAAGTTAGTTTTCTAAATAATTCTAATATAGTTAGTTCGGTCATTAAGTTAATAACTATATTTTCCTAGTGTAAATATTATAATCATTTGTATATATTGAATTATTTAATTTATTTTGTAAAATAAACATAAATAGTATTGATCTTATTTATAGTCAAAATTATGCCAAAATTTAAAATTGCTTCAGCCTCAGATATAAGTTAATTCATCCACGGAGTCAAATGATTGAAGGCGCTTATTTCATCACAGAACAAAGCCGGCGAGGATTCGAACTCTGAACCATTAGCACTAACAACTTATTTTTTAACATTTGAGCTACGGAGTAGTGCAAACGCTTCTGCTAAAATTATATCTCTCAATTCCCTTGTACTGAAATCTGTTTCAAAGATATCTTCACGCGAACGTGTTATAGTGGAGAAACTTAGTTCTCTAAATAATTCTAATATATATATATATATATATATATATATATATATATATATAGCCAGTTCATTCATTAAATCAATCACTATATTTTCCTAGTGTTAATATTAAAATACAATTAAATATATTGAATTAATTAATTCATTTTGTAAAACAAACGTAAATAGTATTGATCTTGTTTTATAGTCAAAATGATGCCACCATTTAAATTTGCTTTGTCATCAGATATAAGGTAATTCATCCACGGAGTCAAAAGAATAAAGGTGCTTATTTCATCACAGGCCAATGGAGGCCAGGATTCAAACTCTAAGCCAATCACACTAATAACTCATTTGTTAACAGTTGAGCTACGGAGTGGTACAAACGCTTCTTCTTCAATTATATCTATCAATTCCCTTGCACTGAAGTCGGTTTAAAATACATCTTCCCGCGATTTTTATAGTTGAAATATAGTTATCTAAATAATTCTAATAAAGTAAGTTCAGCCATTAAGCCATTCACTATATTTACTAGTGTTAATATTATAATACATTAGTATACATCGAATTATTTATTTTTTTTGTAAAATAGAAGTAGATAGAATTGATATTGTTATATAGTTAAAACTATGCCACCATTTAAAATTGCTTTGACCTGATATTTCAGACGCGGATTCAAAAGATTAAAGAAGCTTATTTCATCACAGGCCAAAGCCGAAAAGATTTCGACTCTGAACCATTAGCACACTAACAACTCATTTGTTAACAGTTGAGCTACGGAGAACTGCAACCACGCCTGTTTCAATTAAATATATCAGTAACCTAGCGGTGAAGTCTGTGTCAAATGGATCATCACGTGATTGTCATTGTGTAAATTTAGTTCTCTAAATAACTATAAAATACAGACAGTTCATTCATTAAATCAATCACTATATTTCCACTGTGTAAATATTATAACCTTTTGTATACATTGAATTATTTAATTTATTTTGTAAAATGAACGTAAGTAGTAGTGATTCCATTTTATAGACAAAATTATGCCACTTAAAATTGCTTTGGACTCAGATATAAGTTAATTCATCCATGGAGTCAAATGACTGAAGGAACTTATTTCGTCACAGCCCAAACTCTGAATCATTAGCATCTAACAACTCATTTGTTAACAATTGAGCTACGGAATAGTGCAACCGTGGCTGTTTCAATTAAAGATATCAATAACCTAGCGCAAAGTATAATATTTAAATAATTTTTTATTGTAATAGTATTCTTAAAATACACAATATTATAGGTGTATCCTAATCTTAGTGAAACTAAATATTAAAAAGAATATTCGTTAATAAGCTTTTAAAAAATCATGTTTTCGAACGTTGTCGGATACCTTAAAGCATCTGGGACAGTTGTTTCGATAAATGCAATCTGCAAAGAAACACATTTGCCTGGTTTCCATGGTCCTTCAGCCACCCATAAGCATTTAATTACAAACTCCAATCACCTTGCTCGGTTGAGGTGATGCCAGGTACTTCAAAATTGGACCATAGATAAGTGAATATTTTTAATAAATCTACTATTTATTCAAATTTTATTAAGTGTTGCACTAATAACATAACAAATGTTTTCATATTTAAACTTTGCGAATTGTTAACATATCATTTTTAATGAGATCACGTCAAGATATTATGGAGATTGTTTTATCATCTCTTTTTAGAAACATCGACCACCTGATGTTTGTGTTGTGAAAACAAAATGTAAAACCCTAAGATAAAGTAAAATGCGAAAAAAATCAAGTATATTGATTTAGTCGGCAAAAACTTTGAACCGAAAAAGACATTTCATATTCAATCACATGGAACATTAGTCATAGTTCCTGCAAGTCCCCAAAGAAGATAAATATTCCTATAAGCTCTAAATCAGTATTTTTCAGTTTTTCTATGAAATAAATCATCCATGCTTGAATCCATTGTTCACCATTCAATTCAGTCGAAATAATCCTTAATGCTTCCTTTGACTTCTTGAATAAAAATCTCAAACGTAACTGATGATTTTTTTATGTAAATAGGCTACAGCTACATTTAATATCTTGATTCAAAAGACATTTAAATTTAATCTTTCGGAATCATTAAAGGAGCCGCAAAAGGAAACATAAATCATATTTTTCTGTTTTATCAGTTCAATCATTATTTTTTTTGTAAAAATCAAATTCAGTAGTTCTGGAATAAACTGTCAATAATTATTTTCAGTCTAGAGGTTGTGTGACCTAATTTCATAGTCATAAAATCTACCCAATTAAAAATAACTTATTTAGTGACATAATATGAAATAAAAATTCAATTGATCTATTGTTTATCAACTAACTTTGCAATTAAACTTAAGGAGCGTAAAATAAGGCCTAATGTTCATTTTAAATACCAAAATAAATTTTTATTAAAAAAATTTAGCAATTTTACAGTTGTTCTTACAATACTTAATCATCACTAAGAAATACATAAAAGCACGAAGTGATTTTTAATATCATAATTCTTATTATTTGGCAAAATACATTTTTTGTTTCAATGACATTTCAATTGTTTCTTAAAGGAATTTTTGTTTAACCGAAACTAATTAGGATCTTAAAGTTTATTGAGCTTTATGTTATTAAAATAGACTTCATTGTTTTTCAGATACAACTTAAGTGTTCTGAATTAATGAACAATCTACGAAACATGTACTTTATATTTTTGTAAGAAATTTATTTTTTTTTGAAGAAAAGTGTTGCAAACAATTTTCAATGGAATTAATTTGTTTCTTTGATATTCAGCTTGGAACTAATGATCACAGTTCAAGAGTCTGTGAATTTCATATGATCTGATATTATTTAAATTGAACTTCTGTTCAAGAGATATATTAAATGCACACTTTTTGCAGTAAATATATCGTAATTAACAATGTTTTCCAGATTATAGAGTACTCCCCACCTCTCTTTACCTATTCAATAATTTATTTACCTTACATCTCGCTTATACATTGCAAGTAAAGTGTTGAAGTATACTGGATTTCCTTATTAAGAAAGAACACATAAAAGTAATGAGAGATATTTGAAATTGCTATTTTCAAGAAATTAGATACATATTTAGGAACGCTGAAAATATATTTTTGATAAAAAATAAATATGCTAATAAAAATAATACTGAAAAATTTAACCAAAAGCAGTAATTTTCGTACACTAAAGTAAAAGTAGTTATGATGAAAACTCCATAGCTATTTATTTTTAATAATAAATTAAAATATCTAGAATACAGAAAGTAGATGAACTTCTTGAATTGAATGGTCAGAATTTAATTATAATATCCTGGAAAATTATATTTATGAAATTCTCTATTGATTTTACGTTGAATAACAGTTTTACTTGATTTGTAAGCGATGTACAAAATACTTGATTATTTCCATCTTACAATTAGTAGATAACGCTTGGTTGTATTTACCTTTATGTCCTCCTACTCTGCCTTTGGATGTGTAACAAATACGTATTTAAAAAAGATTTTCTCTTATTCACGGATGTTTAATATGAAATCTGATTACCCTTTGGTATTGTAGAACTAGAGTTAAACCAGTAAACAAATATTATAATATACTTAAACAAATAAAGATTTAGTGACTCTGTGTGGCGAACTGGGAATCCGAGAATATCTTTTTTATTTCGGATAAATCTTAAATAATCAGCATTTTTTAATAGTATATCTTCTTTTGTTTTATTTTTGGAGATCGCATAATTTTACTATACTGTTCGAATTAATTAGGACAAACTTTTTTTTCTTATACGAGTTTCTTATGTGATTACAAATTATGTCCCGAATCACCTCAAAACGGTTTTATGTGCCGAGAAGTAATGTGACCGATCAACATTGATTATAATTTACCCGTTTGATTAGTTTTAGTACATTAGTAGTTCAGTTGTGAGCTTTTCAGTGTGTTAGCTGGTGGTCATAATTTTGCATTCCACGTAACGCGTGTTACTTTTGCTTATTTAGAAATGCTGTGATTACTATTTACTTCAAAGATTATGAGAAATATAGCTACGGTAGCTGGTGTGGTCAATTCAAGTGTTTCAAGAATTTTAAGAACCTTTCAAGATTTCTGATAATCATCTCGAAAAAGAAAGGAAGACGTGGGCTGTAATGGCAAATTACTCCAATTACTGATAAAATTCTAATAAGAAACAACAAAATAAACCAAAGTAAGACAAGCGCAGACATTCGAAGGGATTTGTTGGATTATGGTAAAGTGAGTACCTCGACTGTACCATAAATGGTACAGGAAGCATCAAAAACGAGGAAAAACAATTTCTAACTCAGAAAACAGAAAAATTTAGAATGGGCCAAAAATGCCATTCCTGGATTTCTAACGACTAGAAGAAGGTGATTTTCAGTGATGAAACGCATTTATTTGTACCAGGATACAAATCAAGTGTAGTGAGAAGAAGTGAAGTTGAAACTCTGCTGCCAGATCATATCTAACAGACTGCAAAACACCCTTCTAAACAGATGTTTGGGAAGCTTTTTCATAACAAATGTTACTGGAAGCTTAGTTCCTTTAAAAAGCACAAAGAATTATGTCAAATACATAGAAGTATTACGCAGTAGAATTGTTCCATGATGGAACATTTCAACATGATTTGGCGTCTTGTTACATTCAGTATTGATCCAGACTTTCATGCGATGAAATAAAAAAAAAGTGATTAGTTGGACTATTAATTAACCAGACCTAAATCCTATTGAGAATTTATTACATATTCTAAGGAATCGCTCAGCTAAGATGAGTTGCACAGTAAGAGAACAAATGTTAAAGTGCTATACAAGTAGTGTAGTTCCATGATGACGAAGTTAAGGTATCCGACTACGCTCGGAATCTTGATTTAAAAAAAAAAGCGCATAGATGGATAGTTTTCGTGATATTTAGTATCACTCAGATTAGAATACATGCATAAAATTGTTTTAAGGACATTTTGACAAAAAAAAATTATTTAAATATAATATTTTGGCAAAAAATTCACTTAGAATAATCTTTTTTCCAAATGTTCTCCTTTTGTGAAAAATGGTTCTATTATAATAATATTTTGCCAGTATATAGCTCAGACTTCTCTACAGAGGCCCAATTAGAATTTTTGGAAAAGTTCACATTATTTTCAGAGTTACCACCAATTGGAATAATTATTCGCGTTTTTTCCTTAAAATTGCTCCCCTCTGTTGTAGTAAAATATGAATAAACCCACTGCTAAGTTATATATTTCAAAAATTGTAGTTGAGCCTCTACACGCAAGATATTATTCTAATCGAAGCATTTTTCACAAAAGGAGAACATTTGGAAAAAAGATTATTCTAAGTTAATTTTTTAACAAAATATTGTATTTAAATAATTTTTTTTGTCAAAATGTTCTTAAAATAATTTTATGCATGTATTTCAATCTAAGTGACACTAAATATCATAAAATTTATCCATTTATGCGCTTTTGAAAATCACGGTTCCGAACGTAGTCGGATACCTTAAGAACACGTGTGCTGCACTTGTGGAGTCATTACCAAAAAGAGTTCAAGAAGTCATTTCTGCTACAGGAGGACAAACTTCGTACTAATACACAGATTTTTCAGTTTATTTAAAGTATATAATGATTAAAATCTAGGGTCTTGGAAAAAATCATTTTTTACCATTTGTACCGATTAATTCGAACAGTATAGTAGTATGTGGATTGTCAAACGGAGTTCTAAATCAAGGAAATATTGAATATTAATTGTTCAATTTGCTGTAAAATAAAGCGATCTGAGAAATACCCAGTAATTAGCAAGCTCTCGAGACTTTAATCTTTACTCGTAACATGTTCGTATTTTTTTCAACGTTTC